>JAWPHD010004299.1:0-191485 GCA_037043455.1 Cyrtodaria siliqua | reverse complement strand
ATACCCCATCCAACCCCTTCTCCAAGAAGGGAAAACGGGGTTGGCTGGGGTATGAAATAAAACCTTAATTTCGTCTTAAAAACTTTGCATATATATTGTAAAATTAAAACATTTAATAGCTAATTTTAAAAAGGTTATAGCAGTTTTCCAGTAAAATAAATGTTGTTAAACATGTTTTATTGTCGAAATATCTGTTGTAAAATCCTTTTAAGATTTCCCTTCACTTAATGGAATTAAGGCGGGATCACGTAATGTATTTCAACAGCCATGGTTTGTCAATGTAAAGCAATAAGTTCGATGCATGCAGTGGTTTTAATATTGTGGTATTCGATCCCCTAACATGACCTTCGTGGACGGGATAGTAAAGACGCTCTATGTCAAACGCACTCGCCTCTCACCGCTGCAGGTTCGAATTCCCTGGGAGCTCGACTTGTCAAGTGAGAAAGTGTCAATTCATGCGTATGACGGGAGGTTAACAGTACTGGTTCTACCCAGGAAAAATGGGGTGTTCTACATTTACAACAAAAAATCGGCCGTCAAATATGACGGTGTCCCCCCCCCCCCCCCAACCCCCCCCCCCCACCCCACCTGCCCCACGAGTACTGAATACTCTCTAATTTAGACCTGAATACTGAATACTCCTTCATTTTAGGCCCGAGTAACTGAATAATATTTAACATGAATTTCTTCATAAAAATTAACCAATTTGCTATTTATTCGTCTAATTTTATGAAGATGTGATATAAAAGGACATTTAAAACTGTATTAAAGGTTGTATCTCACCGTTTTGCAGTTTTGGGGTCAATCATGGAATCTAAATACGATGTCCTACGTTTTTTTTGGATTTCAACAGTTTTTTTACGTAGAAAACATAGTTTGAAAGTATGTACCTATTTTGTATGCGTACTGAACACTAAATAATGTAATTTACGGGTACTGGTACCCGGGCCGTGGGTACTGAATACTCTCTAAATTTACCCTGAATACTGCGTACCAAAGGGTGGGGGGAAACAGCCTCATATATGGCCTAACATGTGCTGAAAATGACACGTAAAGCACCATTCAAACCATCTAAGTCACTCACCCGAGTAATAGCAATAATTAAACACTCATCCACTACCCTCACCCATTCCACGTTACATTTGGTGGGCAGTATAGGTACATGACGCACGTTGATGCTTCATGCAGGTTGTATCACATCTAATATTGTGTAATATTGCTATTGCGATACATGGTTTTGGTCTCTTTATGGGATTTTAATTCCCCAGACATCTGTTGATCTCACCCATATTTGGTTTTCGTGGCAAACTAACGACCACCATGAGACTCAAGTAATCGTAACATCCTTTCTTCAATTTTCGTGTTAGCATTCTCCTAAAATGGAAAGACATTTAATATGTTTTTCAGAGGATATCTGTACTATGCTGTGTTGGCGCCATATGTACCGTCTACAGTGCGTCTGCGGTGTTAGTAATGTCAGCAGCGTTATTACATATCTGGCGATGCGATATCAATATTTGGCGATATTATATGGTCTATATCATTTTAGAAGATAAAATATGCCGTCATATCGGTAATAAACCGAAATCGAGGACCAATGCGAAACTATTGTGTCGTGTTCTTTATTTATCTATTGTTAGAATAGTTTCGCGTTCGCCCGGATATGGACGGACATGGATAACTGTTAGTCATTATATTATACAATTATGGACTTTTCAGCTGTTATACATGATGTGATATGCACCAAAAAAATCATTATTGACCGAGGCGATAGCCGAGGTCAATAATGATTTTTTGGTACATATCAACATCATGTATAACAGCTGAAAAGTCCATAACTGTTTTATTATATAACCCTCAATTTACAATTATATAAAACAGGTCAATATCAAAAAAACAATTATATAAAACAGGTCAATATCAAAAAAAACAGGTCAATATCAAAAAAACAGGTCAATATCGCTAGATATTTTTTCTAAAAAATTACTTTTTAGCCAATGAAAACGCGTCTATTTATAGGTTATATAATAAATGCGTATATGAACCTAAACCTTTTGCTACCACTGTCGAAAACATTGATTTTACGACCTCTGTTGGTCCAGATCAACATCAGCACTGTTTGCAGGCTGATCAGGGTTTACTTTATTCGCCACTCAGTAAGAATGTTTTCCATAATATGTTCTTTCCAACACGCGGCATATGTGTAAATGTGAGCTCAAATGTGTATGTGTAGAGTATGATATATTTGTAAGTACAGTGGCCGCCCTGGACTAGAGTTTCAATTCTTGCTTTAACCGAAAGAGTTCGGTTGAGGGTCGCGGGATCACTATGGGGGTAGGGATTAGGGGTTAAGTGATTCTATCATACATGTCAGCTCAGCTGACAACACGAAACACATAAGACCTTAATTATCTGCGTAACATATTGTATCCGAAGATCGCAATACAAAGGTCTGTTTTATTATATTTACAATCGTCATTTAATTATTCTACAAACATAAATGTTTAATTGACAGAAGACTTTTAAATGATAATATGCAACAGTGTATGTCCCTAAAACATATTAAATGTTTGTGCACCATCTGCCTAAGATATTTAGTGTGTGCTAATTGCATTGTTTGGCTCTGTTTTTTTAGTAATAATACATTGTGTTCGATAAGTTATACGCCATTTCTGTCAAAGTACTTGTAAGGAAATAAAATAAATTGAACACGTTTGTACACGGGTTTAAATGTACGATAGGCTAGTGAGAGAATAAATCACCTGTACTGAAATGTGAGCTGAACGCAAGTGTTGTTTAAACGGCACACCGAAACATTAAGTTATTTCGAGCCGCCCCAGAGAGAGGGAAAAGATACATGGGAATCCAGGTAGCATGTGATGTCCTACTCTAACTATCGATCATAGAAGATAGATTCCGATGCACGAGACCGCCCGTTTAACGTCCCCATGAAAAGACTCCATCTGTGCGTTTACGCGTTTATTTATTTATCCTCGAGCAGACCTTAGTTTAAATTCTCTTCCGAAGGACTTGAGGCTCCATCATGTTGTGCACCTGCATACTTTATACGACTGAAGTGTTATTTGACCTGCATACTTTATACGACTGACGTGTTATTTGAGAGGAAAACTGTAGTTTATAGCGCTGTTATTCAACAGCATACAATAGCAGAATGCAGCATGTCCTCTGCTATGTGTATTACATGCGCATGCGCATGGCGTCGGAGGGGTGTGATGTCTTTGATATGGCGGTATGGTATGTCTTAAAATGCATGTTATGCAATTTATACAATTGATAAACGTTATTTATTCAGTCTAATGTCCTCTAAGCTTTCATGGTGTTTAGTTAGTTGGCTATGTTTTCAGCTCGATGGTTGAGTTAGAATAGCATGAATAAAACCCCGGTTAACTCACGTGCCCTCTTTCATCGAAACAGGCGGCCGGACTGTAAACAGCTCTGAGATTGCATTGTAACCGATCTAAGACTACTATACCTGTGTTTTCACCACGTCTGTCTGTTCATTGTTTTGAGATATAACCTTTTTAGGGTATGTGGTCGCTTTAAATATGCTTTTCCGTACATGACAGTTATGGGTTATACCCGTTTTTCCATATACAGTCGACCGTCATATATAACCTTACATGTGTTGAAAATGACGTAAAATACCATACACACCAACAAAAAAACAATCCATATACAGTTATAACCTTATTTACAGTTGTCTTGTGAAATTAAGACCACGTTTTCTATTTGAATTAGTTCCTGTAATACAACATTCCGCGACATATATCCACGTGTACGTTTTAGCAAATAAGGAGTCAGAGCGGAAATTATTTTAGACAAAATCGATGAAGAAACAAGTTCTTAATCAAATAACACCCATTGAGTGGTGGCAATTACTAAAGTGATCCAACTTCCATCATCGCTGAAAGGAGCAAAGTCAAGATAATTGAAAGCGAAGTTGGTTTTAGCTATTCAATCTATCAACATGGTTACAGAGTACGGGAGAAGTAATGAAATAGCTTTCATTCGGCAGCGCCACCTAGAGCTCACTTACAGACAATTATTTGTAGATGGCACAAGTTGATGATTAAACTGGAATTAAAACCTTTCGGTGTCATGGTAATATTTGACGTCATCAGAAACTGAAGTAAACTGGCGAATAAACGAATATCTTTGTTTCATTAGATTTGTTTAAATATATAATACGTGTTAGTATCTCCGTATTTATATAGCTTATACAAATATAAAATTCGATATTTTGTTATTTATCAATAATTATTCAAACGAAATAAAAGGTCACGTGTTGTTGATTCACTAACCATTATTCGATAGTTATTGAATGTATACATCTGTCACATGAATGAATAAAATACAATGTATGGTTTTTAAGTTCAATTTTCGTAAATATCCGAATAATGAACGACGTGGATTTCTATTGCAACTCGAATATATAAAGACACGTGTTCGGTTTATATAAAGACACGTGTTCGGTTTATATAAAGATACGTGTTCGGTTAGTTTTGTATCATATATTATTTGTATTACCCTTGTGGTTCTGCATGGTGGTACTTTTGTTTATCGTTATCAATTAAACTAAGGTCAGAACAGTGGCGTGTGCTACTTAAACCCAAATAAAACATTTACATATGCTCTTAATAATAACAAAACAATTAGTTTTGTATCTGGACGCGTGGATAACTTTTGCCTATATTAAACATAAGCATTATTATTTCTTTCGTTTTATTCTATTTCACGTATCCAATAAATAATACACATGTTTATCGACTGGTTAAACACTCATTTAATTACCATATTTATTTTGCAATAACGGACATACATAGATTATCGCCATGGCGACAGGAGTATACAAAGGCATATACGTTTATCTTTATGATTGGCTGATATTCATATGGCTGACTCCAGTATCACGGCAATTAATGAGAACTGTTTTAGAATCGATATCAACCATTGCTATCGTGGTGCGTGCACTATTCATAATGTTAGCAGTTCCAAAATGCCCCAGATGTTGAGAATTCAGTAGGTTAAAACAGAGGGTGTTACTCGGACTTTATCCTTAGACTTATATGAAAAATCAAAACGTTTGACGTGATTTAATTTAAAATAAAATGTATCCACATTTGAAATAAGACAAATCCAAAAGAGAATTCATAACGTTACACTAAAAATAAAACAATTATCAGTACAAATGATGTGTATACAGGACTAAATTCAGTTTGAGCATCCACGCTAAACCATAAAGGCACAAACGTGGAGATGTGACGTTTAATCACTGATTGGTCAAATTCCTGTGATGGTGTCCAAGATGTCATGCTTAGAAATACAGAACATTTTAAACGTGTTGACTGCTTCTAGCAACTACAGCATAGTTTAATTGTAAAATGGTTAAATTACTAATAAAAGACAGCAATTCCTATATAAGCCTTACTAGAAAGAGACGCTCAAAACGACATGCAAAGTCATCAACACTATATTTTATTTGAATTGAAGGGCCAAAAGAAGAAAGGTATCAATCTGGTTTTAAAGCATGTATATTATAATTGAAACATCCACATGAATGTCACATGTCCTTTTATGAAACATATATATAGTAAAGGCTACTATCACGGCCATATCATCTCATTTGTCCACATCCTAGCATGTTCCCTTCTTTCTATGATATGACAAACGCATCTTTTTAAGAATAATTCATTTTTTCGCGTTTTCTTCACCGTTCAGCCCTTCCCGTTGTAATATAAAATAGATATAAACACTTTATTAATATCGTAATCAGGCCCTGGATTGTATTTAAGGCGTATACAGATATGAGATATGTCTGGAAGGGAAATATTTTAATCAGCGAAATGCCGGGTAATATAAAGCATAATATACGAAAATGAGCGAAAGTGGTGGATTAATTGAACGTTTGTCAGACGATCGGTTTAATGTTGTATGAAAAGCATACAAATAACGGTTATTATTTGTAGATACGTCAATTCAGTTTTCTGACCCATACATTCTTTTATATTCGTTATAAGAAACGCACAAAAGAAGATAAAAGTTGCAATTTATGAAAAGGAGATGAGCGGGGTTTCTTTAATAATTTTGATTTTTATCATGTTTTTAGTTATTCACTTTCTTTGTTTTTAATATCCGTTATTGTTTGCATGTACTTTATACCATATTACTATATTGCAAAAAAAGTCTGGAAAATCTATATAATATCCTAGTATATCGTCCTTGATAATCTATAATTTGCTTATCGTCCTTACAACAATTCCACAATACATTGAAACAGGTTTTACAGTATTGGTCAGTTAGTGTTTCGCGCATTTAAACTGCCAAGACTCATTTTATTATCACGGCAATTAAGTAAATGGAAAGTGACAAATCAAAAAACGTGTGTTAATGCCGTAGCCGCTTATATTGTTAGTATATAGAGACAACTATGTAACTGCCTTTTACTATCAAGCTGATTAGGCGAGCTCCACCATTACATGTAAACCTCCGAGGTGTAGTTCCTATAATAAAAAGTAATCCCTCCCTTTTTGATGGAAATGGGCATTATATTAAAGTAGGAGAAAAATGCCCATTGTGTTCGATTTTATTTGTGTATGTATAGGAAGTGTATTAATGGGTTTTACTGGATCAGTGATGAACAATTTCGAAATTACGACTCTATGCTTACACTTTGTGAGAAACTATCAATGAAAACAGCTGTTCCCTTGACCTGTTTAGTAAACAAACAAGAACTTTCTTACATGTATTGTAACCCCACCTTTTCTGGTGATTAGTTTCTATATGAAAATTGCACTGCTGCATTATCCATACTTGAGTTGAAGTTGCAGCAAATCATTACTATGTGACATTTTAACATTGGTATCAATTTGGAAAATAATTAGTGGTTTCATACCTTATAAAACAAGGAATGGTGAGATCAACTTAAGTATAAAATAAAACAACTGAACGGCCTCGTTCTGAACCACACCATCAGGAGTTACGAATATAATGGACTGTGTTACAAACTTTCCCAATGCAATATTCATTTATGAGAACCAGACTGTTTCCAATCCAATTTAATTTTCCTGTAAATGCCCTTACTTAGCCTTGTCGGAGATTTTGAAAATGAGCAAATTAGATTTACGAATCACGCTACATATTGTAATTAAATGTCTACAGTTATATATTATATGAAGTCATTATACCCCCAGCAAACAAAGTCGGCATCCTATCGTCAAGGGGTTCCGGTTGATTTTAATCAAGTTCCGGCCCCTTGAATATTTTTTCAGAAAAACTTCTCCTCGCTATTTCCCCATAACCCCTTGATCGATTTTCACCAAACTTTGTGAGAATCATCAGTATGAAGTGGAGATGCGCTTTTTGTCGTGGGGTACTCGTTCGCAGTGGTATTAATCACCTTCAATGATAGTGCTAGTTAATGTGCGGTTTTAATTGATCACACTATACTCTTAAAAGCGCATCTTCTAGATCGCTTTATTTTACATGTTATGTATTTAAATATTCATTATATACTTCATTTGTAAATGTTAACGCATATTCCACTTTTGATAAACCACAGTTATCGTATGTCGGATCAGGGAGTATACATGTATACTTACTCCCTGGTCTGATCTAACATTTCGTGTTCGAAAGCAAGATGCCCCTGGCATTTTAATTTACAAAGAAATTGCATGAACACAAAATGCACATATTTTGCATACACTTCTAATTAAAATGATTTTATCTGTTAATTGTTTTGCATAAGAGTAATTAAAATTAATGCACCAACAATGTATAGGCGCAAACTTAGTTTAATGCATATAACGATATACATTTGCATTTGAACTTTATGAAGGCATATAACGGAAGAACTAGTACATTAATGCATACTTAATTTAAGTGAAATTGATAGACTATTGTGGTTTTAATTTGGAGTTGTATCATATGTGACGTTATTTTGAAGTAAATATTATTCGAATCGGATCTTGGTCACCATAGGTTTTTAACTGGCATCTCGCCATAGGTGTTTCTTTGCATACATACACAATTTAAACATCTAACTTCATTAACTAAATGGAAGATATATTTGATGAATTAATCCGACCTAAATATGACGCGGACGATGAGGACGAATACAAACAGTATGTGAATGATTTTGTGATGAATTTAAATGAACTGAATCGAACTGAATTGTGTTTTACGTCGGCACCGCAACACCATATAAGTTACATGGCGTACACTGAATTGTGTTTTACGTCGGCACCGCATCACCATATAAGTTACATGGCGTACACTGAATTGTGGTTTACGTCGGCACCGCAACACCATATAAGTTACATGGCGTACACTGAATTGTGGTTTACGTCGGCACCGCAACACCATATAAGTTACATGGCGTACACTGAATTGTGGTTTACGTCGGCACCGCAACACCATATAAGTTACATGGCGTACACTGAATTGTGGTTTACGTCGGCACCGCAACACCATATAAGTTACATGGCGTACACTGAATTGTGGTTTACGTCGGCACCGCAACACCATATAAGTTACATGGCGTACACTGAACTGTGGTTTACGTCGGCACCGCAACACCATATAAGTTACATGGCGTACACTTAAGTGTGTTTTACGTCGGCACCGCAACACCGCAAAACCATATAAGTTACATGGCGTACACTGACTTGTGGTATACGTCGGCACCGCAACACCATATAAGTTACATGGCGTACACTGAATTGTGGTTTACGTCGGCACCGCAACACCATATAAGTTACATGGCGTACACTGAATTGTGGTTTACGTCGGCACCGCACCACCATATAAGTTACATGGCGTACAGACGGATATGTTTACTGCAACTGCAACTGTTAAAACCATACTCGTCACCTCTTACGGTCGTGCTAGGGATAGACTGTCCCAATACTTAGGCGATCGTGGTAGTATTAGACTGTCCCAATACTTAGGACACAAAGTAGATCGTATTAAAAAAAAAAGGCACCTTACAATTAAACATATTCTGACTATATAACCATTTCCATTACATGTAACTTTTTGTTTAAACTTAGCAAACACCATAAAGCACCTTTGCTCAAAAGTCTAGGTCGCCAGCAGGGATTTGACTATATGGAAAATAGATAATCAGTAATGGCTCACTGTTCATGCGTGAGAGAAAAAATGTGTTCCATCACTAATTTAACTCTTTTTTTCCCATATTGCAAATGAGTTGGCACGTTTTAGCGTTCTCGTTTTAGGAGTCTCATCCATATTTTATCTTGAAGATTTTTCTATTGATTTAATATATTGTATCTGCGATAATGCTTGTATTGTTAAGGGATGCCATCTCCATTAGCTAGTCCAACAACTCACCATGGTAACCGGTTTCTAAATTTTATATTTGGATATTTTACAGGACAGTCTTTCAAGACAAAATAGACTGGTACCCGAAACGCCGTATTGGTCTACTGGTACCCAAAATCACTCTCATGCTTTTTATTTTACCCTCGTGTTATTCTGTAACACCGCTTACTTTTCTGTCAGTGTTATTTCTGTTAATTTGATACCACACCTAAATGGTCACCTGTCATCTCCCTGTTTCCATGCTTGTTTTTATTTTTATGTTACGCTTAAATCTCTCTGGTTCCTACACCTAAATGATCACATGTCATCTCCCTGGCTCCATGCGTGTTTATGTGTTATGCTACATTTAAATCTGTCTGATTCCCACATCTAAATGATCACGTGTCATTTGTCGGATTCTCACACCTTAGTGATCACGTGTCTTCTCTCTGATTCCAGGCTTGACAGCGTACTGGGTAGTTTCGCAACCTATGCACGGCTGAAAGGCCGATATGACGATGATTGGATAGATCGATTAAATCACCTGTACACAACAATCATCTTCATCATCTTTACAATCGTCGTCAGGTAAGTCATCTTCCTGATATTTATAATCGTCGTCAAGTAAGTCATCTTCCTAATATTTACAATCGTCGTCAGGTAAGTCATCTTCCTCATCTTAACAATCGTCGTCAGGTAAGTCATCTTCCTGATATTTATAATCGTCGTCAAGTAAGTCATCTTCCTAATCTTTACAATCGTCGTCAGGTAAGTCATCTTCCTCATCTTAACAATCGTCGTCAGGTAAGTCATCTTCCTGATATTTATAATCGTCGTCAAGTAAGTCATCTTCCTAATATTTACAATCGTCGTCAGGTAAGTCATCTTCCTCATCTTAACAATCGTCGTCAGGTAAGTCATCTTCCTAATATTTACAATCGTCGTCAGGTAAGTCATCTTCCTCATCTTTACAATCGTCGTCAGGTAAGTCATCTTCCTCATCTTTACAATCGTCGTCAGGTAAGTCATCTTCCTAATCTTTACAATCGTCGTCAGGTAAGTCATCTTCCTCATCTTTACAATCGTCGTCAGGTAAGTCATCTTCCTAATCTTTACAATCGTCGTCAGGTAAGTCATCTTCCTAATCTTTACAATCGTCGTCAGGTAAGTCATCTTCCTAATATTTACAATCGTCGTCAGGTAAGTCATCTTCCTCATCTTAACAATCGTCGTCAGGTAAGTCATCTTCCTGATATTTATAATCGTCGTCAAGTAAGTCATCTTCCTAATCTTTACAATCGTCGTCAGGTAAGTCATCTTCCTCATCTTAACAATCGTCGTCAGGTAAGTCATCTTCCTGATATTTATAATCGTCGTCAAGTAAGTCATCTTCCTAATCTTTACAATCGTCGTCAGGTAAGTCATCTTCCTCATCTTAACAATCGTCGTCAGGTAAGTCATCTTCCTGATATTTATAATCGTCGTCAAGTAAGTCATCTTCCTAATATTTACAATCGTCGTCAGGTAAGTCATCTTCCTCATCTTAACAATCGTCGTCAGGTAAGTCATCTTCCTGATATTTATAATCGTCGTCAGGTAAGTCATCTTCCTAATCTTTACAATCGTCGTCAGGTAAGTCATCTTCCTCATCTTTACAATCGTCGTCAGGTAAGTCATCTTCCTAATCTTTACAATCGTCGTCAGGTAAGTCATCTTCCTAATCTTTACAATCGTCGTCAGGTAAGTCATCTTCCTAATCTTTACAATCGTCGTCAGGTAAGTCATCTTCCTAATCTTTACAATCGTCGTCAGGTAAGTCATCTTCCTCATCTTTACAATCGTCGTCAGGTAAGTCCATATTAATAGTCATCTTTACAATTTGTTGTTTCGCTTTGAATTCACCTTACATGTTGAATGAAATCGGTCGTAAAAGGCGTAAATAAGCCCTAGTGTGTAACCTAAGGCACATATCATAGTTGAATTTCCTTTTAAAGTATGTGCCATGTTAGGCCATGTTAGGCTCATGCATTATGTGCCATGTTAGGCCATGTTAGGCTCATGCATTATGTTTAGTAGGCTCATGCATTATGTTTAGTAGGCTCATGCATTATGTTTAGTAGGCTCATGCATTATGTTTAGTAGGCTCATGCATTATGTTTAGTAGGCTCATGCATTATGTTTAGTAGGCTCATGCATTATGTTTAGTAGGCTCATGCATTATGTTTAGTAGGCTCATGCATTATGTTTAGTATGCATTATGTTTAGTAGGCTCATGCATTATGTTTAGTAGGCTCATGCATTATGTTTAGTAGGCTCATGCATTATGTTTAGAACAGAAAATACTTCGGAGTCCTAATCCCTACCCAAAGTCTGATAAACTCCTTTAAAGAAAGAAATATAAATAAATGGAACTACTACATTTAACATGTGATAAAGAACTTTAAGTAAAACATAAATTGTGTCTTTTAAAATGCATAATTCGATGGGAAAACATTACATTGTTTCGATAGATGAGATGTGTTAATAATTCACCCGCTGTTAGACTTGCAGGCGCAGAGAAAACATTGCGAAACCACGTGACTTTTTGATCGAGTTCACGCCACAAAATATCACTCGTTTCGGTATGTTTACGTATGTATGTATCACTAATTTCTTGCGCGGTAAGAACATATTGTAGTATTCAGAACGAGCTTGTGAAATACAAATGGTGTCTGAACCACGTGACGTTTTGAAAAGTGTAAACAAAGCACTCGATATAGGTTGATGTTTGCTTCATATATTTTTTAATATTTAATAAATTTTATTAAACTAATGCGCACATACCACTCCAAAGTGAGCTCTTTCCTTCGCCGCAAACGCATCCAGTAGTTTCTGAGATTAGCCCTCCCAAAGTCTTTAAAAAATGAAAAAAAATATATGTCCGTGTACATTTTGGGAAGGCCAATCTCAGGAAGTACTAAATGAATCGAATAATTGTTTGCGGCGGAGAACAGAGCCTACATTGTACGGCTATGTGAGCTTTAGTTGAACAAAATATGCTATTAAGAAAGTTAGGAAGAAAAAAGTATCTGAGTCGAGCGCTTTGGTTACTTTTTTTTTTTGCCATGAAACCGATCAAAAAGTCACGTGGTTTCGCCACCTGTACACGCTCGTTTTTGAATACTGCAACACGTCTGACAGCGAGTGAAATAATTGCTCTATCTCCTATGGAGAGATCCAATTAAACAAACTACAACAGCGCCAAGCCCAAATAAGACTAGACGATATATTTGTTTTATAAAATCACATTTCCGCATTTTTCTCCGAGATTGATTTAATTGTAGGTGACTTGTTCGATAACCACTCTTATTTTTCTTCAAACATACACTTCGATACGACATCAATCATATTATTATTTTGTTATGGACTGTGAAACATTAGGCTAATTGCCGTACAGAGTAGTAAGTCACACTTTGAAACACAATCTCCAGACAGATACGACAAGCTAATTATCCGAGACAGCGTTCCAGACATCAAATATACCTGGTGTCAATGTACAAATATACCTGGTGTCAATGTACAAATATACCTGGTGTCAATGTACAAATATACCTGGTGTCAATGTACAAATATACCTGGTGTCAATGTACAAATAAACCTGGTGTCAATGTACAAATATACCTGGTGTCAATATACAAATATACCTGGTGTCAATGTACAAATATACCTAGTGTCAATGTACAAATATACCTGGTGTCAATGTACAAATATACCTGGTGTCAATGTACAAATATACCTGGTGTCAATGTACAAATATACCTGGTGTCAATGTACAAATATACCTGGTGTCAATGTACAAATATACCTGGTGTCAATGTACAAATATGCCTGGTGTCAATGTACAAATATACCTGGTGTCAATGTACAAATATACCTGGTGTCAATGTACACATATACCTGGTGTCAATGTACACATATACCTGGTGTCAATGTACAAATATACCTGGTGTCAATGTACACATATACCTGGTGTCAATGTACACATATACCTGGTGTCAATGTACAAATATACCTGGTGTCAATGTACAAATATACCTGGTGTCAATGTACAAATATACCTGGTGTCAATGTACAAATATACCTGGTGTCAATGTACACATATGTGCAGCGAAGCCGTGTCTTTGAATCACCCGATATACCTGGTGTCAATGTACAAATATGTGCAGCGAAGCAATGTCTTTGAAGCCCACCAATATACCTGGTGTCAATGTACAAATATGTGCAGCGAAGCAATGTCTTTGAAGCCCACCAATATACCTGGTGTCAATGTACACATATGTGCAGCGAAGCCGTGTCTTTGAATCACCCGATATACCTGGTGTCAATGTACAAATATGTGCAGCGAAGCAATGTCTTTGAAGCCCACCAATATACCTGGTGTCAATGTACAAATATGTGCAGCGTAGCAATGTCTTTGAAGCCCACCAATATACCTGGTGTCAATGTACACATATGTGCAGCGAAGCCGTGTCTTTGAATCACCCGATATACCTGGTGTCAATGTACAAATATGTGCAGCGAAGCAATGTCTTTGAAGCGCACCAATATACCTGGTGTCAATGTACAAATATGTGCAGCGAAGCAATGTCTTTGAAGTGCACCAATATACCTGGTGTCAATGTAATCTCGTTTGACAAAAGGGTAAAATTGCAAAATTTCGTTCTTTATTCTGCCTTCTTATATGTAAGACAGATTGAATATAACAAGATATAAGCACTTCTCCTTCTTTCTACCATATCCTGACCAACGTCATCATATTGAAGATACTGTTAGTCTGAGGTGTGTGCAAAAGAAAAAGAAAAGATGCAAGATAAAGTATAAGAATAGATGAATACAGAAAAGTAATTTAAAAGATAAAAACAAAAGGCTAGCTTTAGAGAAATATTTTGGACACTCGAGAATACCTCAAGTGATCCAATTGTCACTAGATCTGTGGGTAATCCGTTCCGTTCCTTTGTGGTTCTGAGGAAGAACGCGATTTTTCTGCTGTTGGTGTCGCAAGTTGGTATCTGGTATGTTAGATCGTGATGGTTTCTTGTTCTTCTTGCCGGTTGTAGGCAGGATATTGTTCTCTTTAATTTGAGACCAGATGCAGACACCTATTTTGAAAAAATGACAATGTATACACAAATACAATTTTCAGTAAAACTACAACAATAACTGGAAGTACGTTTCTGCCCCCCCCCTCTCCCCACACCCAACCACCCCCACACTAACACTTCACCCCCCACCCCCCCCAACCCCTCCCCCACCATCTTCTCCAACCAAAAAAAGAAGACTTTTTTTTCAGAGCGCATATAAGGAAATAGATTTTTGTCGGTATTGATAATATGACCCTTTTTCACATTTTATATAAAAATCGCCTTTAAAATGTTATGTGATTACAGGTTAAAACAGAACAGAATATGACGTATTTTATTACGTGAACGGGAAGGTATCATTATCCTTGCAAAATGTCTGAGTTTATAGATAAAGAATAGCCGCGTACGACAGCTGCTCCGTAGTTTATTGTTCAGTAAATATAATGTAAAGATCAGTAAATCACCATAGAAGGCGAAACCACGTGACGTTTAGATCGGGTTTACGGCAAAAAAAAATCGTTTCAGTATGTTTTGCTTCATTAATTGCTTAATATTAAATGATTTTGTTTACAACTAAAACTCACATACCCACAC
This sequence comes from Cyrtodaria siliqua, assembly GCA_037043455.1. Lineage (NCBI taxonomy): Eukaryota > Metazoa > Mollusca > Bivalvia > Adapedonta > Hiatellidae > Cyrtodaria > Cyrtodaria siliqua. Next base: position 176,432 of record JAWPHD010004299.1, on the reverse strand, counting down.
AAGCCATAACGGGTAATTCACAACTAAAACTCACATACCCACACAAGCCATAACGGGTATTTCATTCGATTCCTATTGAGATTATATCTCCATCTATGTACACGGCCATACGCTTTCTTTCGTTTTCAAGAATTTGTGTGTGTGTGGGGGGGGGGGGGGGGGGGGTGGGGGGGGGGGAGGGGGGCGTGGGAGGGGGGGGTGCTTATCTCAGAATGTACTACATACTAATTATCTTTTGCGCTGGAGGGAAAAGCTTCTGTTATTGCGCTTTAGTTGGACAAAATGCGTTAAATAATAGGAAAATGATGAAGCATAAACCTTGTTACATGAATCGAGCGCTATGTTGATAATGTATTGCCGTGAACCTGATCAAACAGTCCCGTGGTTTCGCCACCGTGAAGGTGGTTTGCTCTTCTTTAAATAAAATAACGTCGCTTATAACGTCATTACAACATGTGTAATATTATTTGATGACGACATGCAATGTTTAGTGTGCGATAGCACAAAATAATATTCAGCCCCCACCAATGCATTGCTGATGTCCCAGGTAGTACGTTGGGTGACCAATACATCGCTGGTATCACACTGTATAATATATGTTTTCCACACAAATACATATTTGGGGAAACAATGCATTCCCTCAGTATCATATATATTTTTCAGCACAAAACAGTATGTGGGGGAACCAATACATTGCTGGTGTCCCGCCGAATTTACGGACGCTATGGTCGACTATACCAACAACGTCTGCTGGGTATCAAACACATATTACGTGCATTTTGATAATGATATACCCAAATTTGACTACACGAAAAAGGAAACGGAAATTGGATACTATCAGTGGGTTCCGATGATTCTGCTCTTTCAAGCCCTTCTGTTCAAGGTAAGAAACAGTATTCGTGAAGTGTCAAAATATTCAGGCCAGCCAATATCTCCGGATAAATCTCGAATCTCAAATACAAGTATTGGCAGCTCTGCATACTTAACCCATACGCACCGTTTACCGAAAACATGGGCACCTTACATATGTAATATAAGCATATAGACGTGTGATATATTTACGAATGAAGTGTATATATACATATGTAACTTTGAATGCAGTGCCATTAAATTATACACTAATACGTAAATAATATAGTGATATATGTAGAATGTGTGACAATAATCAATTAAATCCAACACTCGTTTTTCTAACAAATCTTTTAAGTCTTGATAACATTAAAATTGTCAACCAGCATGCATTTTGTCGATATCGTGACATATTATCAATATCGTGTTGCATATTATCGATATCCTTTTCCATATTATCATTATCGTGTGTCATGTTATCTATATCGTGTTGCATAATATTGATATACTGCGTCATATAATCGGTATCGTGTGGTAAATTGATGATATCGTTGTGTGTGACATATTATCAATACCGTGTGACATATTATCGATATCCTGTTGCATATTATCATTATCGTGTGTCATGTTATCGATATTGTGTTGCATACTACCGATATATTGCGTCATATAATCGATATCGTGTGATGAATTGATTATATCGTTGTTTGTGACATATTATCGATATCATGTGTTATATTATTGATATCGTGTTTCATATTATCGATATATTAAGGCATAGTATCAATATCGTGTGGCATAACATCGATATTGTGCGGCATATTATCTATATTGTGATGTGTGTCTTATTATCGATATCGTGTGGCATATTATAGATATCGTGTAGCATAATATCGATATTGTGCAGCATATTATCGATATCATGTTGTTTGCCATATTATCGATATCATGTTGTTTGCCATATTATCGATATCGTGTGGCATGTTATAGATATCGTGTTGCATAATATCGATATCGTGCAGCGTATTATCGATATCATGTTGTTTGCCATAGTATCGATATCGTGTGGCTCATTATCGATATCGTGTTGCATATTATCGATACAAACTTGTTTGTTAAACTCGTTAATCGGTAATATTTGTATTTATCTCTACAAGTTGTATATGTTTTAGAAAAAGTATGGTTTTGTGACTATTTTCATCATTTTTATAAAAGGTACCTTATTTTCATCTTTTATACATTTTGTATACGATAATGGCATTTCAAAAAATCGATTCAGTTCAGATGGACTATACGATATGTGTTTTCAAAAACTTTTGTCCTGTTTGTCAACCACCATCTGATTGATGTATTCCATTTAACTTATTGAGTTCGTTTTAAGAATTCCATATCGTCTTCATTTCTACGAAGTACTTAGGCTTTATCGAGAAGGTATTTATACATGTAAATCAGGCAAAACTCAATAATTACGGCATTACACCAGATCGCTCACTTCAGAGCAGCGCGGTTAAATGGTGTTTTGTCAGGAAGATTTGCCATATTTCATACAATTATCAAGATCGATCAGGCTTAGACTGTCGTTCATTTTCTAGACGTTTGTGAGATTATTTTGTATCCAAGAAATTAATCACATGACAATAACGCATGACTTGCGTCATTTGGTAACCGAGAAGTGTAAGTATGGCAGTGCGTATGCATTATAGAAATTAGTGGATATACATGGCTATCAATCCATTACAGAGGATATTACATAAAGTGCAATAAGTTCTGGTTATTTATTTAGAAAAACTAACCCGCCAAATAACGGAAAAATAACACTACAAAACCGTTTATCTAAACTCTATGCAGGTCTTCAGACCATATAATAATGTATATGTGCGTATTACAAAGTGAAAGTTTATTCATGGGTTCTTAATATACCCGTGATTGAATATGTGTAAAATGAATTATGAGTTGGTAACTCTAAATTCGACGCTCCAGTTTTGGGGTTTGGCATGGCTGCTTAAAGTTTATCTTGTGTCTATAGAGTTTGGATTCTCAAAATATGTAAGATATATATATACCTCGTCGTCAGTAGGTTTTGAAACGGTGTTCATATATTGTAAACTTTGCCTGTTGATTGCTGGATAGCTGCTTTAAAGCTATCAAAGAAAACAAAACCCAAAACAGTAAATTGTAATAACTTGAAAACACAAAACTCAAAAGATGAATATGTTACACACCTTCGATGATGTGTTTCTGGTTCTATCCAGGAAAACAAAGTACGTGATCGGCCTCCATCACGAAACAATCGACGGTCATATATAGCCTAAAAATGGGATGAAATTACGACCATCATATATAATCTATAACATGTGATGAAAATTTCGATCGTCATGTATAGCCTTATAAACGCGCTAGACTAACAATGTGCTGGAAAATTTCGATAGTCATATTTAGCCTTATAAATGTGCTGAAAATTGCGACCTATATATATATACTCAGCTGCAAAAGAAAGTAGCCACTTTGAAAGTTTTACTATACACCCTATCCTCTTTATCAAGCAACATTCCCTTAATGATTCAACCTATTGAAAAACAAAGGACAACATGAGATTGGCAATGGAATGATAAATCTTTGGTACCAAACATGGCATATTCATTTTGGAATTTGTCAATTAATTCTATAAAGACTTTATACAATTAAATCTAAACAAAACTCAGTGGCTACTTTCTTTTGCAGCTGAGTATATTTAGCCTAAAATATGTGCTGAATATTAAGCAAAACACCATTCAACTCATACTTGATAAATCTACACCACTGGAAATACATGCGTTTACTTGTTTACTATGAAAGAACTTTCATCAGAATTGGTTGCATAATATATCTCGTTTTAAAGATGCATGTGTCAGAGTTCAAAGACGCGTTTGGTAGAGTTCAATCAGTGAAAAGGTCAGGCACAGAACAAAAAAATGCTGACTCTCACGCCTTTCAATAATGATGTTAGCTTCGTGGTTAAGTAAACGGAATAATTGCCAATGCTGTAAGATTGAATATTTAAACATTCAAATTAAACACAAGCTGGTTCTACAATCTTCTCTTTTTCTTCCAAGCAACGTTTAAGTTGTAAACCTACCCCATCTTAAGGTTCGACACAAAATACCAATTTGAATGACAATTTGAATCTACTGATATGGTCTAGGTGCGCGGTATTTCGGAAATATCATTTAACCACTCAGTTCCGAAAAATAGATTAGCGTTTTTCTAATATGCTAAAAATGAACTTGTCATTAATCTCTGTGGTTGTTTTTGGTAAATAGTCTGGCTCCTTTTGATTGCTGAGCGACAAGACGGCTGATTGAGCGTCATACAAAGACAACAAAACGACATACACTTCTCAAAACTGCTAACTACACCGCTACGTTTTGGGTTATTTATATCGATGGGTTGAATGTTTTTCAATAAAATAAAAAGGAAATACCAATTCAATCATTTTTACATCATTTCATTTTATTTTTTTCATGGGCAATGCTAGAACTAAACCACAATAAGCAATTACAAACGACCCATGTAAACACTAAAGTCACACTTTTCATTTCTTGTTCATAAAAGTGTGACTTTAGTGTTTACATGGGTCGTTTGTAATTGCTTATTGTGGTTTAGTTCTAGCATTGCCCATGAAAAAAATAAAATGAAATGATGTAAAAATGATTGAATTGGTATTTCCTTTTTATTTTATTGAAAAACATTCAACCCATCGATATATATAACCCAAAACGTGAGCGGTGTAGTTAGCAGTTTTGAGAAGTGTACCGCTGTAAGACACAACGAAAAGACGGCAATTAAACCACGAAGAGACGACATTAAACCGCAAAATAAAATAAATTATAAAGTGGTGGTCTGCTCGGTGTTTTTCGTCTAGTATTTACTTTCAAACTGACGTTTTTTTCTTTATGTCGTTATGTCTTCTTTTCGCGAGACGGCATGGCATGGATCAGCCGCCATAATACTTTTATAATGACAAATATTGTGGTTATATGCTATTCCCGTGTTAAATGATGTCTCAAGAAATTACGAAAACAAAACGTATTCATGCATGGTGACTACTTGGAATTTCAAACAGGTGGCGCCGTAGTGTAATGGTAAGCCAACCTCCGTGGAGTGATATTGTAGTCAATAATCCCTGCCAACACAATTCACGTGACGATAGCTGAGGCCATGTTATTACAAAATGGTGATACACTAGGTAATGCTTGGTACAGCAAACTCTTGCCGTAACCAACGGCAAATTGGCAATCACATCATCACCTTCGAGAAGATGTTGAAAACATTCAACCTGTTTTGGCTTGGGTTAATCTCTTTATTAAATTTACGCCCAGCTTCTGTAATGTTTTCAACGGAATACATGTTTGTTTACAAGTAACCAAGTAACCAGTGTGCATATAAAGTACATATTCGCTAAAATTGATTTTTTTTATATAAATAAATTATTTTTGTAACCAGATACAGTACCGTTTTTCACACTATTTTCCTATTTTATGAACAAAGCAAGTTGAAATATTGACCTAAAAAATATTTAACCAAAGAATTAAACAAGCTGGATTTCAGCTATACATGTGTGTGGTGGCAGTGGTTACTGTAACAGAAAGGGGAAGTAACACTGCGGGGAGTTTGGTGGGGAGCACGTCGGCTTTGTAATCCGGGTACCTTAAGTTCTATTCCGACCAGGGCCGAATAAAAACTTAAAGTTATTTCCCACCTGACCAGTCATTCGGATTCGACTTTAAACCGAAGTCCATCTCGTATAAATTCCCAGTGAAATACAGCGAGGGTAAATAAACGTTTATACCAATGAGCTAAAGAGCAACTGAAAGTATCTATAAACATCGTGACTTGGCATGTTATGATATCACATTCATTTTACTAAAATGAATAACGCTTTGGAGATTACTTCTTATGTTTAATAATTGCAGTTAAAGGGACACTCGACATGCTTATAGTTTTCATCAATTATGAAAATTAGCATCTCCATTTATTTATCCAGCATCATTTTCACTTTAAACCTGCTTGCATATAATTAAACAAATGTTGAGTTTTTTTGTTTTTCTTCGTTGATCTATCATAGTTATAAAGATAGTATTGGTGCAATATAATCAATATGTAATCAAATGAAAATATAATTTGCTTTGAACTATTCTAATAATTAAATATTAATTATTGCATAAATGCAAATTATGTAGAAAAACTAACGAGAAGTCACGTTTTACGCAAATCAAGATTGCCGATTGTCTCTTTAAAATATAATACAAGGTTCTACGAACTATTGGATTCAGCATGCTATAATAACACGTTCATAAAACTAAAACGAACAGCGCTTCAGTAATAACAATAATTTGAAAATTGTTTCGGGATTTTTGTACGTTTTTTTAGAAAATTGCAGAATGTTATAAAACGTTCTAAACGACTTTGGATTCAACCTCTTATATATATCATATATATTTATGTTCAAAATATACTTCAGGTCCCGTGTATTTTGTGGAGAATCCTCACAGCTTCTGCAGGGGTCAACTTGGATAAAATAGTTACATTAGCAGCCGAAACCCAGTACATTTCACCAGAAGAGCGGGAACGAACGATTCGTCATATTGTAAAATACATGGACAGGTGGCTTGAAAACGCACGAGAATATAGATCCGGGTGCTTTATCAGAATCCGCCAAACGATATCAAAGTTCTGTTGCATAGTGTGCGGCAAAAGATACGGAAACTATCTAGTGACCATATATATGTTTATCAAACTATTATACATGACTAATGCAGTCGGGCAGTTGTTCATATTGAACGAGTTTCTAGGGACCAACTATAACGCGTATGGATTTGAAATCATGGGAAAGTTGTCACGTGGTGAAGACTTTGAGGAAAGTCCGAGGTTTCCGCGTGTGACAATGTGTGATTTCAGTATACGGCAGTTACGGAACGTTCAGCAGTATAGCGTACAATGCGTCCTGCCAATAAACCTGTTCAATGAAAAAATATTTATGTTTATTTGGTTCTGGTTAGTAGCGGTATCCGTGTTAAGCACCGCAAATTTCCTAATATGGGCCTATATCATGATCTTCAGACAACATCGTATACGTTATATGAAAAAGTTCCTCAGAGTAAATGACTGCTATAAATCTGAACTTGATAAGAAAATGGCGGTCAAATTCTGTGAACAGTACCTTCGCCAAGACGGTATTTTTGTGCTTAGACTTGTGGGTAAAAATGCAAATGACGTGTTAGTGTCTGAGTTAATTGTCCAGCTTTGGCATTACTACCGGAACAAGCCGTTGTTTAAACATGCAAACCAAATATCTGACGATAACTCTAACGTTTGACTAACCGTTCGTAAACTTCTCGGAATACTAAAAGCTCAACAGCATGTCCTGAGTGAAAAAACTGAGGCGGAACTCACGGAACTTATCGAAAATGACAGACACATTCCGAATGGTGTCATTCATTCCAGTTTCTGCGAAACGGAGGTGTAGATTCAAATTAGTGCATTTAGACCGGTATCCCTTGTGCAATTTCGTAGAAAAGCAAGTATTGGGAACCAGTCTATAGGTATATAGCGATATCGTTTATTTAGATGGTGTGCTTAGAAACAGTTCCAGTTCCCGCAGTAGGACGTATGCCAGAACGGAGATATTCCGCATGGACAGAAAGAAGTTGCGATTGAGAAAGACTGAAATAATGAGATAACATTGAATACGATATACGGCGTGTTTACACCAAAGACATGCGTACCCATCTCATCAGCTCTGCAGGAAAATATAAAGTTCAAAATGAGACACTTAGTCTCGTAATGAATATTATAACCAAGGACATGTTTGCATGTGGCCTATCATAAAATAGTATATACATTAAACTTGTTTGTAGTATAATATATAAGGTCCAAAATATGCACAAATAAATACAACCATATCACAATATATGAATGCAAACACAGTGACACTTGCAGACGATAATGTATTATGCATGGGCTAAATGTGGTTCGTTTGTTCCACTGCCAAAAGCTTTCTCAAAATATCTTTATGTGCAAAGATTCCATCGTTATGTGCGTACATTGCACCTAGATATGTATAGATTTTATTTTAACATGCGCAAATTCCATCTGCACAAAAGAAGAACGTTTGAAATACAAACTAAATGCGTGCAGATTCCATCCAGCCGCGTTCAGATTCTCTCCAAACTGTCATATCATTATTATAGGAAATGTGTCTATTTTTAAGATAGGGTATGACATAATTTAAAATGTTTTGTATCAGGAAATGCAATCACCTGACAGCCTTACAGAACTGTGTTGTTGGCATTGTCGTCGTTCCATATTATATACTGTTATTCCTTTTTTCTTTGTTTTGTTTTTCATATATATGTTTTACGTTTCTATTAGGAAACCTTTAAAATTCACCGTGCATAGGGGTCGGAGCCATCCCCAGCCACACCGAACAAAAACATGTAATTTACTGCATTCTAATATGTATATACGCATACAGAATATTTACAAAACAAATAATATTGTTGCGTTATTTCAGTTAACCAAAAACATTTAATCAAAATACAGGTAGCGAGTTAACACATTTTAACTCAGGTTTATTTTTTGAATATTGTTCTTGTTATCAATTAATTAATGTTATGGAAATAAAATGTTATCAACTGAAATATGCCAAAATGCATACATGTGAAATGTTTTTTCGCCTGAAAACTACACATAAAAGAGGGAAAAATAAAGATAAAACAATATATAGGGGGCCTTAATCTACATATTATCTTATATTTAGTAGAATGTATTCAAAGCGCCCCCTCCTAACCCCATCCCACCCCAAAACCCTACTAAAATCCTGCATTATAACCTAAGGATAGAATAGAGGCTATGAAGAGAAATCTTCACAAGAAAAGAAACCGAAAGGGAGGTAGCGTAGCAAAGTTGTACAGAAGTGGTGAAGAGTACTCTTCATAGGCTCTATCCGACAGAATGTTTGGTGTCAGACCGGTGAAAATCAGCCCATTGAACACAATGCAATATAGGCTATATTTGGAGATCAGTCACAAGTTCCACAACATTCGTTCGCTTAAATACACTTTTATTCTGTGTATTAAACACATTTGGCTAGCAAACGGTCCCATATCTGGAATAAAACACCGATTCAGTTTTTCAACATTTCGCGTCATTCATTCACACTATGCGTATTTTTAAATAAACATCCGTCAAAACCACATCTCTACCTAACCTCTGTGCTCAAACTCTCCAAAGAAATAATCCTGACAAACACAGTAAAATACTTACTATTCATGACAACAGACATACTACTTTAACCTCAGGTTAGATTTAACAAAGAAATAAAAACTAATCTTGGGAAAAACACATGCAAACTAGAAACTTTGGATTCTTTCAAGGAACTATTTCAGCACTCTACGACCCGGAAATACTTCCTGACTGGGCTGACACCGTTTACCATAGGTGTTATCGACAGTCTCTGTATAAGTCACACTCTAAACCACGAAGAGCGCAGGTATTAAAATGTTCATGAAGAAATGGTGCAAGTATTTCGAATTCTGAGCCATCTGATTGGTTTAAAAAGTAGAATAAAGACTAAATTAATATCGCATAGGTATATATTTTGAGAAAGCTATTGTTTTATCATTAATGTCACATTGATCTAACAGGTACATGTATACATATAGATGTACATACATAAACATGTTTTGGTATATAAGCACATAGATTACCATGTTTTGGAAAATATGTAGTTATGTACATAGATAAAAAAAAAAATGCATACATATATGCATACAAAAACATGTTTTGGTGTGTAAGGATATACATAAACATGTTTTGGTATGTACGCATCACAAATGCGCATATGTTTTGGTGTGTACGTGTCACAAATGCGTATGTGTGTTACGATTTTTAAAGTTTAAAATATCACCTTCATGTATCATGTGAATGGTTTGCACTTCATTACTATGTTTTATTTAATGTCATTAATTTTCAAATGTATGATCCAATTTTTGTTTATTTTCATACTCATTTCTGTAACAACTATATGTCAGCAGTATTTTATTTCGGTCAGCGCTGTTAATTATATATATTACGTATTGCGTTAACACCATCTATGGTATATATGATCGGTGTTTTATATATGGAAAAACAACTTTCATAAAGTCATACTTTGGCGTTTTAAAAACTAAGCTACATATACTATTGGCCTTATTAGCTTTAACATGAAAGTGTCCAACACACTTTGGATCAAAAGTTATAGGCACTTGAACTGCTCAGCCACGTCCCCGCTTCATAACAACAGTATATCAAAGGTTTATAACCGTCCATAGTTGCTGAGGGTGGGAAACGAAGTCAATACTTTAAATTAATACCGACACGTTTATTAAGTTCGTTTTATTTCGGGTTGAAAAACAATACGTTTTTGTTTACCTTTCATATTTGGATCGTAATTTCCAAGATTCCTCTCTACATATAGAAATGATTTTAGATCCGATGGGCAGAAGTCGTTAAAATTGGGCTAAACCTAATAAAAAATAGTGTTTAGTTTGAAAAATGGCTTGGGACCAAATTGTGTGTATAAACCAATTTGCACACACGCATATACGTGCACATATTCATAAATGTACATAATGTAAAAAAAAAAAAAGACACTAACCGAAGCACTCGAAAATCCATTGATGTGTTTGGATGAAATACTATACTACTTTTAAACCTATATTAAAGGGGGAAACAAGATGGATCTATTAGCACATGTGGTCTATTAATAATTTTAAAACAGTACAATTTGGGTGGTCTCTTAAAGCAAAAGGTTTGTAATAAAGGTGGTCTCTTGAACATGTTTGACAGTAATTATATATATGTTAAGGAACTATTTTACGCCAATATATTGAAAAAAACTCTGCCGTAATACCAAATATGGCATATTCTAATCATTAAGGAAAAGGAAAATAATCATTTAGTTGTATGCTTCATTGTGTTGCCCATTTATAGGTTTTTATCAGAACTGAAAAGCCAAAATAACTAACACGTGTTCTATATTTTATTGATCTCGGACCAAAGGACGTCAATTTGTATTTACATGTACGTAGGTTCATTTGAAAAAGTAATCTGTTTGATTTTTTTCGATTGTTATTTCCATTTTATATTGGAAATATCAGTTAAATATAAACATTTTAGCCACATACGTTTACATAATTTCTTACTTTAAATTTATTTTATATACTTTTTAGTGGTGTGCATATACGTCAAACCGTCTAAACTACCACGTTTCATAACCATTGCCACACAAAGACAGGGGGTACATATCTCAAAAAAATATTCGAATGAAGCACTCAATGTTAGACAAACTTACTTTTAAAGCGATATATTATTTTTCATTTTAAAAGTCTTCTGTTTCTTTCTCTGATGTAATTGGGGTTCAACATTTATTACAAGGACTATGCTAAATATACTTTTAGGGGAGATGAGGCTACTATATGCAAGTTTATGAATTTGAAAGGGAGGCAGACCTGTTAATGACAAAAGCGCAGCTGTGGTACATATCCCTTTCTTGGTCTAACTACTCGGTCCATAAATTTGCATATGGTCCAAAAGTCCATGCAATGTGTTAAAACACGTTCAGGAACAATAATTGGACAGATGCCGTCATTTAATAGATTACTGTTGATACTAACGTGTGTCGATAAAGTCGTCCAACAGTTTTTATTTTATTTTCACTAAGACGATATAGACTGAACCACTGCGCATTTCCGGATTTCAAACTCGGACAAGCTGTGATACAGTCTACGGATGGCAATGGGCTGATAAGTCTCCATCATCCAGACACACTCAAGCTGACTACGAGCGCTATCGTACGTTACTCTTTGAGAGAAGTCTCGCGAGAGGTCTGGATGACCGAGACTATGGGCTGATGTTCTGGTATTTATTCGGATTGATGATACAGTATTAGTATCATGAATTAGCTGCAAGAAAACATTTCAGATATTATTAAAGAACAATTTAAAGTGTCATAAGAGAACTTCATTCAGGTTAATAGTAAACAAAACTCACAACGTTCACTTGTAAACAAAGAAACGTACATAAACTAAGTGTGTCTTAGTGGTGTTAACGAAGCAGCCATTGTATACAAAGTGACACTAGTGTGCTTTTTGAAAGCAAATGCTTACATTAACACCTGATAGTGAAATGTGAAACTTATGTACAAATATGGGAGTAAAACATACCTCTGTAATAAACGCTAGCAACACATGTTGGTTAAAGAGACATACCAAAAGAGATTCGATATACTTATACAACCGATACTATAACTTTCGAATTTGGACAAAGCTTAACGCACAACAAGCGATCCTTACGATTGGACACATTTTAACAATAAATAGCAAACGGCATATATCGCAATCCTTGCGACTCAGAGCAATCCTTGCGATTCGGCGGAGGTTGTACATATACGAGAAGCACTATCTAGTGGTGCATCTGCAAAAGTTACTACGCGTGTTATTTCTTTTGCACACATTTTATTAATTTGCCTTGAACCAGGGCCCTATATGTACCCTCAGCTTGAACCTACTCAAATAACTGTTTCAAAAATGCACACCGCTTTAATAAATGTATGTTATCGCTTTAACGGTTTTCTTATTCGTTAAGCCATATATAAGAGAAGAGTCGCTTATTATAACAAATGACTTAGACTAAGTTTAAACCGCCTGCTTATAAACTTTAGTTTTCAATGAAACGCATGAAAGTACGCATTTTGTTGGTCAATGCCATTTGTTAATCAGTATTAGGTATGTAAAATGGACGTCTTAAGAAGTTTAAGTATGTTTTATATAACACGATGTGTGTGTGTGTTTTAATTCAGTAGTTTAATTTGCATTTATTAGCAATGGTTTATAAAAATACGATACAAATACGTATACACTTACTAAAAGAACAGCATGATGGCTTTCAATTAAATCCTCGCTGAGGCTTTTGAAAGACTGAAATAATGCTCTGTTTAGTAATTATAGGCATTTATATTTTAAAATTATAAGCATTTAGGAGTAGTAATTATAAGTATTTATGCTTAATAATCATGCATGTATAGAAAATATATAGAGTTTAATTAAAATTGTTGAAGTGATACGGGAAAAATAATTCCCGAGTGAGAAAGAATCTTGCGATATAGAAACGAGTGCGTTTTCGCACGAGTTTCTATATCGCAAGAATATTTCTCACTAGTGAATTATTTTCCGTATCACGAAAAAAATGTTAATTAAACTATATAATATATATTCTGTGATGAATTTCTTTTTAATCGTCCTTTGACACAAGTATTCCTTCTTCTGTCACTCCTTTGGCGATACCGCGGAGTAATATCATGACGTCAATTCGTGACGTAATATCGTGACGTCTATCGTTTAGTTCATAACATTGGGCTACTGTGCTATCTTGCACACTAGGCGAGATAGGAAGGTATATGTTATAGATTTTCTCAAACTGCGATATTTCTATAATTCATCACAGAATATATAATATACATATTTATGTAACGCAAACTCTTCAGTTCATTGGCGCAGAGTTTGTTACCCCTAATACACTGCAAATCATATATTAGTATATGTATAAACGTATTCCGTTGGGAAGCGATTAAATCAATATTTAAAAGTATTTAAAATTTTCCTTGTATTTTTATATTTCTGCCTAAGGCCTTTATCAAAAGAAAATAATAAATAGATAATAACTTCATTTTTTCACCAAAATACACAATGCCAATACACATTTTCGTTTAAAGTTTTGTAAATATATATGTTTAAACACTGTTGTTTATGCTATTCATATGAATGAGCCTAAGGGAAATAAAAACAATGGAATTTGATGATAACACTTTGACAAGATGTAGCTATGTATAAAATATCTGTCTGTCTGTATACCTAATTTGGTTTTCTTGAAAAAAGATTAAGGTCGCAATACCGAAATATAGGGACGATTTTGTATAGTTATTTATTCATCTATTATTATGCCATTATGTTAATAATTCACCTTGACTTTGGAGTTTGCTCGGGTCGTATTTAGCAGTGCGTTATAGTAGAAGCTAAATGTCAAAACATTGAAAGATAAAACAAATTACATCAGCATGATTAAACATCATGTTCTTGCTCTATTTGGTGAAAATATTTCAATTTCATTTTGTATAGTATTTGTTATTTTGAATCTTGACATGGAACATGGGCTCATATTCCCTGCCCGTGATTTATATGTATATAGTTTAAGGCAATAAATATAAGCATATGTTTCCGGTAAGGAATCAAAATACTGCACTCTGCGTTTCCATGCTTAAGGATTGTGAAATACCACGTACTCAGGCTCGTATAGTATAGTTTGCATAAGTGTGTATATATGTGACGTCATCAATGCAATGACGTTCCACGCGTCTTTGTGGTTTGTCTATAAGTACATTTGACCATTCCAAACCTGAAGTTTTTAATCTACGTGTATACAAGCTGCTAACAGTTTGGCCAAACTATAACGCAGCACGCAATGCGGCAAGCGCCGACATGGAGTTGTTCTTTGTACTGTGGGTTTGAGGTGTTGCGTTAATCGTTGGATAGAAGAATGAATTGTACATAAACTAAATGTTATTGTATACTAATTATATCGACTGTTATGATTTGTAAGTCTTTTGGAGGCAAATTTTAAGAAGTATTAAGTACGTGTATATACACGTACATCTATGCTACAGGTTTTAAGTCAGAAATACGGCAGTGTTATTCAAATGCATATTACTAGCATTCTTAGTATTTTTTAAATATAATTTGGACAGCTTCTGTCCATAATATATCTCTCGCCCTCATGGAAACTCACAAATAAAATATTATATATTGTGAGCGTATAAAACAAGAGAATTCGGCTTACAAGTAGCACACACTGTATGTGCTGTATCAATAACGACAGCTCACTGTGCGAACATATGCTTGTATTACTGATTTGGTGATGATCGTCATATTACATACACCAATGGCAATAATTGCGTTTACTTTCAATGTAGTAATACCGTTTACTTTCAGTGTTATTGTCAAGCGAGAGAAGCACACTGTTTGTTCCATGCATGGCCTAACGAATGATCTCTGTTCAAAGCGATGTGCATCCATGAACCACGAGGCATTATGCACCCCGATACAAGTTATGTCACAATAAAATAAACGCTTTTATTTGCAGAGGTGTAACGTGAACATATATCTCGATCATACTTTCCAAAAGTATATGCAGAAAATCAATCCGACTCATTACTTTGATTTTATGGTTGTGATACGAGAAACATGTATTTGCTCATTTGAAATTTAGATAACTATGTTAGAATACCTTCAGGTTTTGAAATTGATAGTATATATGTGTTAAAGGGGTTGATGTACTATTTTCAAACACGATTTATTTAAATGGGCCCCGAAAACTTGAAAAAAACACTAAAAGAATTATCAAAATGCCATGAGAAATAAAGGAGATATGACCTATTGAAGATTTGCAAAGAATATAAATGGAGGCGGTCATCTTGGAACGATGACGTCATCGCGCCTTTTTATCTTATTTGGCATATTGATCAAATACATTTGAAAGCAAAGAAAATCACTGCGCAGATTGATTAATAATAAATATACAGATGTTGTATGTTTATTTTTCATTTGCACTGATTGTATTTGCTTTAAAAGACATTGTGTCAATATGCCATTTATGGTAGAAAGGCAGGATGACGTCATCGTTCCAAGATGGCCACCTCTTCTGTTTGAAAATAGTTTATCTACCCCTTTAAGTATACGTTACATTAACTGCATCATGTGAGAAATAGATAGTGTTGTTGTTTTAAAGAATGTAAAGTATACAAGCACTGATTTTGCAACCAAATATTTTAATTTCGATACATGTATAAGATGTGATTTAAATGGTGTGTGCATCTAATAACAAAGAAAGCCCTGTTTTTAACGAGATGGTGGAGAAATAGGCAGACCCATAATGTTCAGCCAGTGAAAGGCGTTTTGGGTTCAGACTATAACTCAAATAAACCTTAACAATGGTATCGTTATCAATTCAACTCATTCAAATTTTATAAAACAAGCGAGTCTCTTTGCCATTTTTTTTAACACAATCTCGAAACCCCATCACCTGTTCATGTATTTGTTTCTGTTATCGCAGCTCATAGATTCGTCTTCGTCCAAGACTATTGTCTTACCTATAGATTGGGTTTACACTAATTTAAACTGAATTTCTTGTAATCATGAGCCACGTTCTTTCCAGTTTCGTTTTTTATGACACGATACCAGCTCTACTGTCTAGCCACAATTTCCGTCATAGCCGATTTGTCATATCCTGTTTGAGTTGTCTTAATGTTAATGAAATGACAAAATCGATGGGAGTGTACGTTTTTTCTAAGTTTCTCTAATCAAATATATATTTGAATCAACATAAAATGTGTTAAAAGTAAAGTTTATCGAGTTTTGAATAAACGTGTTTCTGAAACAGTGCATTAATATACCGATAGCGTGCCAATAGGTCTTTGGATGGGTATAACGATGTAAGGAAAATGAATGTACGGATAATATGTACGAATTTTAACAATGTTTGTATACTTTGAGAACGGTTGTTAAGGAGAACGGTTGTTAAGGAGAACGGTTGTTAAGGAAAACGTGTCCGGATGTGAATGCTGTACACTATCCACTTTCTATTGATGACTCGTATTTTAAGTAAAGTGTTATATTACTCCTTGCAAGGACATTGTGTTTTATATAAATATATATGACATTTGTATGACTAGATAAATGTAGTACGAATACTGTGACCTAAGCAAGCGTAACTTAGAAATAGCCTACATAATTATGATAAAATGTTACATTTGCTAGATAAATAGCACCTGATTTAATTAACAATGTTTTGTCTTAACACCACAATTTGAATATTAAAATGCATTTTAAATACAGTTTAGTGTGTCAATCTATTAAATAAATGCAAAGGAGCGAGCGTTTGTTTACATGACGTGAGTAATTTGTATGGGATGATGGTAATACATTGAGTTGTCCGGTCACAAACAGACTAGTATTGAACGTATGTGAGAATCATAGTCCTTATATTTCATATTGTGTGTCTTCCATACCAATGATATGGTAGGTACAGAATATAAAACCATAAGAGCTGTGGTTTGAAAATAAATAGTACTTTCTGAATACGTAATCACACATGAAACCATTCTGTATTTGATTGACAATGGCTATATAGCTTCGCGTAGAATGAATGTTTGTGCATTCGATCGATGAACATAAAAAGGACACACGGCAATCAAGGCACGCACGTTGGTGAGGTATTTAATTAACAAATAAAGATACTATCTTCGCCTCTCGATAAATGCTTCAAGATTGCCGCGTGTCCCTTATCTAGCCTATGCTAGTACAACAACTATCGTGAAGTTGTTGATTTAAGTATAAATATAACTCGGACTTCGATGGAATCCAATAAAAGAAAATTTATTATTAGAAAAGGTATATAGAATAGTATGTGTCAAACTAAAAAGTCACGTGTGACCAATGGCCGATGGCGAGGTAAACCTAAACCCGCAGTTTGTCCAGTGTGTATGGAGTGTAGCCATGTAAACTTTTTGATATTCTTGCGATTTATTGCTTTCTTATACATCGCACTTATTTGTGCACATTGCATTTCGGTTTTAACGCCAATTTAAGTTTCCGACCAGGCATCAAGCGATTAGATGTTGACAAAATTGTTTGTCGTCTGCGTTTCATTAGTTACTTCCATCCTGTTTTCGTGGCAGGTTATTGGCTATAGAATCATTATCCGTGGATAAAATAACCACTTATGACAATTCACCTTGATTAGAAAATTTCAAAATCAATGGAATTCATTTTCAATAAGATTTCGGACAAAAATAAATGTTGTGTATCACTTACGCGACAGACATGAGCACATCAGAATGGACTAGATCTAAACCTTTTTTTTTCCTGGAAAACAGCGTAGTGTGTGAGCTGAAGTTGAAATTTTGACAAAGCTCAAGTATATGATCAATAGAATAAAAAATGTATATTTCGGGCCTCAGTAGGCAAGGGCAAGCGAAAAACCAACCCTCGTTCCCAACAGGAGGTATAACACCCTAAATGGGAAATGGAAATTGAATACCGTGGTCTTGAACTGAATGGAATTGAATGTTGTTTAACGGCTCATCAACACAGTATAGGTTATTTAGAGCCGCCCCAGAGAGAGGGGAAGGATACATAGGAATCCGGGAACCTGCCCTACTCTTATTATCGAATAGATTCCTGTGGTTCTTTAACGTGCTCAGGTATCGGGGATAGACCGATACACGGGACCGCCCGGTTTACGTCTCCATCCGACGGACGAGGCTAAAGGAAAGTGTCTTGCACAATATTTTCGCTCATCACCATTCCCAAATCCAAACCAAAACAACCTTTGTTTAGGAGTTGTAAAACACCATTCAGTTAGTCTTATTGTTGACAAAACACGTGTGCTGTTGTTTACTATCATCTCGTGAAGGATTTCCCTACAATCGATCCCAGCAGTTAAATAACCGCTATGTATTTTCGCACATACCTAAATCGTGTTACCCTACAATATCGTACACCATTTATCAAATACGTTACCACTTCGGAGTCACGTAAGAAGTTTTGTGCATTTCTTTTTTCTTTTTGTTTGGACTCAGTAGAAATACAAATTTCATTATTATTTATTGTATATTTTGACTAAGGCATAATATATCGCCTTGTGTTTTATCAATTGACACAGATAAAAACAAATGTGTTGCACTCACACTGATTGTTAAACTAGTTTGTTTTCCTTCTCCCTTTAAATTAGCTTTACTAGTATTTTTTTCCTCAAAAATGTACATATTTCAACTCACGTACCGAAATTATTGTTAGAGACAATGATCGTGAACTATTAGCATGTTAAGTATTTACACATGTTCTCTTGTTTGTCATATATTTATGTTATATATAGTATGAACGTTTCATGTAAATATAATGGTTAAAATTCGTTTATTTGTATTAGTTCATGAAAAATATGGTTATTTCTTATTGAATAAACTATGCACATAAACTGGCTATAAATTGTCTCTTATCGCCATGATGCACGTATGCAGGATGTTTGGGCATGGAGGCGATACCTGTTTAAACCTGTTTTGTTAACACGGGTCTAACTAGTGGTGGTAAAGACATTCGAGGAATGATATACAGACTACTTGATAAAGACATTCAGGAAATGATTTACAGAATAATTGATAAGGACATTCGAGAAATGATCTACATACTAATTGATAAAGACATTGGAGAAATGATTTTCAGATTTATAAACTGATAAAGACATTCGAGAAATGTACATTATTTGATAAAGACATTTGAGAAATGATCTACATACTAATTGATAAAGACATTGGCGAAATGTTTTCAGATTTATAAACTGATAAAGGCATTCGAGAAATGATCTATACATTATTTGATAAGGACATTCGAGAAATGATCTAAAGACTAATTAATAAAGACGTTAGAGAAATGATCTACAGATAAATTGATAAATACATTCAAGAAATGATCTACATACTACACGATTAAGACATTGGAGAAATGAGATACAGAATAATTAGTAAAGACATTCGTTAAATGATATGCATACTTACTGATAGAGACATTCGAGAAATGATATACATATTACTGATAGGGACATTCGAGGAATGATATACATATTACTCGATAAAGACATTCGAGAAATGATCTATACATTATTTGATAAAGACATACGAATAATGAGCTGCAGAATTATTGATAAAACATTTGAAAAATAATTTACAGAATACTTGATAAAAGTATTCGAGAAATGATCTACATATACTTATTGATAAAGACATTCGAGAAATGATCTACAAACTACTTGATAAAAACATTCGAGAAATGATCTACATATCTACATACTACATAATAAAGACATCAGAGAAATGAGATACATAATTATTGATGAAGACATTCGAGAAATTATTTACAAAATAATTGATAAAGTTATTCGAGAAATGGTTTACAGAATAATGGATAAAGTCATTCGAGAAATGAGTTACAGACTACTTGATAAAGACATTGAAGAAATGAGCTATAGAATAAGTAAAGCCAGCCTGAGGTTACAGATTCTAAAACGACACATGAATACATGTAACAATATGTTGTTGTTGTATTTTTTGCATCGAATATTGAATGAGACACATGGCAATCTTCAGGTCTATTTGCCACAGTGTCACACAAAACAAAATAGACGTCTCCAAAATGATACATTTTATTCTTCATATCCCGGCCATTCAAAAAGCCATATTTCGTCTTTGTATAGGATAGAGGCTAGGAAGAGAAATCTTCACCATTAAGAAACCGAAAGTACTCTGACCGGCTTAGTGTTTACAATAGGTGTATCGATAGTCTCAATATAGGTCACACTCCAACCTGTGAAGACAGCTGGTAGTAAATAAAAAATCATGAATAAATGTAGCCAGTATTTGAAATTGTGAGCCGTATGATTGGTTTAAAAAGTAGGGTAAACACTCAAATCACTTTGAATGAAAATAAAGCAAAATTGCAGAATGTCACTTTAAGTCGCATGACAGTTTGCCTGCCATCAACAGGACCTTCAGAGCTAGCCTGGGCATATGCCAACCAGTGATCGAAGGCACACACTAGACAGCCATATACCGTGTATAATAGTTTTAAACTTTTAACCTGTACATAATCTTGACTGCTATGTTTGACCGGGTATGAACAGTCAACGCTGGACTGATTACATTCTTATACAAGAAGCCAGTCCAGATTACGGAAGAAATATTACGGAAGAAGAAGAAGAACACGTTATCATATGGTGGCTGATTTCTGCCATTTGTCGTGCAAAATGCCAGCTACTGTAAGCAGACTTGGTCTTGGTCCGTTCGTCCGTCTGTTCGTAATCAATATATCTTTCGACATTTAACTGGGTTACAAAATAACTAGTTTACAGAAACAAAACTCAGTTATTTTGACTTCATCATAATTTAGACAGCAGTTATATACCCATGAGATCCATGTCCGAATTCCAAAGTGGCTAGAGCACTCATTTCTTACCCAGCGGAGGCATGTGATATGGTATGATGGTCTCTTGCAGATCGGACACCTGGGTTTTCTCAGGGTACTCTGTCTTTGCCATGCCAGTACCACTTCTATCGTGATATCCATGGAGCCACGCCGGTCCCCTAGCTATTAAACAATGTAAGATAAAAATGATGTCGTAAATGATCACTGCGTGTTTACAAGATATCTCTCTTCGGAGCTTTAAAGGGACACACGGCAATATTGATTTTTTTTTTTAAAAAATCGCATTGTTTAGTGGGTTGGGGAGGGGCGGGCAGTGGGTTTAGGGAGGGGGTGGGTGGCTAATTGTTTTTATACTACTAGCTGGTGGTTATAATGCACCAATGACTATATTTAAACTTATGGTAGAATGAGAAGAAAAAAAGGAAAACTCAAACTTTTTATTTAATTATATTCATGTAGGTTTATGTCAAAATGATGCTGGATTAATAAATCGAGACGCTCATTTTAATGCTTGATAACAATTTCGAGACTGTCGTGTGTCCCTTTAAAACCAAATAGAATTAAGAAATCATTCTCTTGCATTATAATCACACCATTGCCGAAATTCCTCATGGATCCTCCCACGGAAATATCTAAGAAAACCATAAACAAGTGAATACAAATTCCCCAATCTAAGAAAGAGACAGTTTATTACAAAGTAATAATACTAAGATTGGATTTTCTAGCGACGTTATTACTTAACATATTAAGTTCCTTCTCATCAAACAATAAAAACGTCAAATACGTCAGGGTAAATCAATTTTAGGATATGAAAACAACCGATCTTGCTACGGGACTTTTAAAAATAGAAAAACACGACATAAAATTTGAGCATATAGTGTTACATTGTTTTGAAACAATATAGCTCGACGTGAGCAATAACTTTTTCGCGAACGCTTCGAAGACCTCAATTACGGTTTGGCCGCCTGCAGCCGGTGTAACGAAGTTATGAAACCGTTATATATCAATGTTATTTGTCAAATAGTAGACAACTTAAACATTTGCTACTGATGCTTGTCACAACTTATATAGATTTTGATTTCAAATTTGACACATTTCAAATCTCTTGAAATTTATACTGCCACAAATAGACAGTTTGGACAAAAAGGGAAATACGTTTTAAACATCAAGAGAAATAGACAAAAACATGTTTGCTTTTCTCTGATGCTGCTTTTTATTACAGACACGTCTTTGCTATTTTGCAACCGCGGAGTGGCCTAGTGGTAGAGCACCCGGTAGAGTGGCCTAGTGGTGCAGCAGGTATTGGGTTCAATCCTCGGCCGGGTCATACAAATGACTTCATAAAAATTGTACTAGTAGTTCCCTTGCTCAATACGATCAGCATACAAAGGATAGATCATACTGCACTGGCCGGCCCGGTGTCAGTATAATGTCTGGGTTGGGTAACATTTCGTGTGTCTGCGGCGTGATATTCCAGTGTGTGATTGAGCTCACTGATGGAAGTAGACACCGTCATGATATAGCTGAAGCATTGTTAACCCTTAACCCGCTACATATATATAATGGACTGCTCTTCCTTTGAATTAAGACCATTCTATTTATGTGACAAAGGGGGAAATGACTAATCAGCAGCCGGACATGAACCCTTATCAGCCTGCGAGTGCTTAGCGGGCAAAGGGTTAAAAGCGACGTCCAATCCCAATACATAATTGCATACCTACATACATTTATTGTGTTTTGCATCAGATTAACAGAAAAAGTTTTGAGTTTCTTTCTTCTTACAAGAGACATGTCAGCGAGTAGAGCTCCCTCGGGCCATTTCGAGTCTTTTGCATTGAATTTAAATTGAATTAACCGTTGATAAAATATAAATAAGTAATAGAAAGAGTATGGTCTCGTCGAGTTGGTTGATTTAGATGAGACCATACTCTATTTGTTTTGTATATATATATTTCTTTATTAAAGTCTCATCATGGTTTACAATAAATACAAAAATAAATAAAACATCGTAAACATTATAAGATAGCCATGCCATTATAATTAGAATTATAAGAGACTATAGTTATAAAACCATCTACATATTTTAAAAGTAGCTAATAACATCAAACTCAAACGATATTAGCATATATATTACACATTAAGACTATGTAAATGATGCTAATCTATCTATAAAATATGTACTAAGAATGAGTATTGTAAGATTTGACAAAATAAACAAAGCACTATTGCGCATTAGTTAAAACAAAATTAAAAAATCATTTATCCCCTTTGATCTGATCAAAAAGGAACTGATTAGCATCATTTTCATAGAAGAAAATAAAACAGAATCACGATATGATAAAAACAATTGACATTATTTACATATATAAAATTGACATTGTTTGGCATATTTAAGAAGGAAAAAAGACTAGCGATACAAAAAGCTAGATCGACGTAGAAGAATTAAATAGCAGGATTTGGCACATACACGAATTAAGTCTGCATTTGTGAATAAATATACTAACTTTTGTTCATCTGTAGAGTTATTAAAATTGGGATTTAGGCTTATTGCTTTATCATATAAATTAGCTCTGATATCATTATATAAAGGACAGGTTATCATAACATGTAACTCATCTTCCACCTGAACATTACAAAATGGACAAACTCTTTCACTAATCTGAAGTCTTTCATATCTTCCAGTTTCTAGTCTAATTGGTTCTACGCCACAACGGAATCTAGAATAAGCCGACCTGTGATGTCTTGGTAGTATTAGTTTACAATACCTTTCTGTTTCAAATGCAGTTTTAAATAACTTATAAGTACGTTATTTATTGCCACCAATATTACTACTACCACGTTCCGAGTTAATATTTACATTCCAGTTTATTATAAACTGATTTGAAGATGCACTCTTAACATCATCTAAGAATTTACGTTTAACAATAGGGTTAATTACACTCGGAACGTTATTAAACTCAATTTTTGAAAAATTATTTAAAACGTTGTAACACCAGTTTTTACATCTAGAACCTTTACTATTAAAACAATAATTGAATATTCGTTTATTGAAACACATATTTGTAGCACCTAGCTTCCAATAACTTTTAGTTAGAGTAAATCATTTATATTTTCAATTAAACGATTTACACCTTTGAAAATACAAAGGTGACAATGCTACAATAAAAAATAACAATGGATTTTAAGAGATTGTAATATATTGATGTTGAATGCACTATTATAATGAAATGGGGGTTTACGGCTCGTTATATCAAGTTACTGGAACAGAAAGCTCAAAGGAAAGACGAGGATGGCGTTTCCCACCAGACAAGCCTCTCAAGGTTAAGAACCCACGAGATCTGCAGCTCTGAGGCGAAGCCTCTGCTATTGATTTAAAGGGACACACAGCAATCTTTATTTTTTAAAAACTCACGGCGTCCCCCTGGTTTTTCTGTATAATGTGCATTTGTTGAATCATTAATATTGATTATAAGAATAGTATTAAGTAATTTGTTTTTGCGTATTATTAATTGTTGGTATTATTGCGCCAATAATATATTAAAACTTATAGTATAATAAGACGAAAAAGTGAATACTTAAAATTTTATTTATTTAAATGTTACCAGGTTAAAAGTAAAAAAGATACTGGATATATAAATCAAACACTTCAAGATTGCTGTGTGTCCCTTTAAATGAAAGTGAAGAGATACATATATTCGGCAATCTTGATTTGTTTAAAACTCACGGTGGTTTTCAACATAACTTGCATATTTGCTGGTTTTCAACATAACTTGCATATTTGCAGTCATTAATATTAATTATTCAAATAGTTCAAAGCAAATTGTTATTTACATATTACTAACTTTTGATAATTATTCACGAATAATAGATTGTAGGAACCCTAAACGTGAACACGGTCATAAATGTTAAAACTGTCATACATGTATTACAATTTTACCATAAACATGAAACTTACCATAAATGTAAAAAACTCTTGCCATAAATGTGGATATTATGTAATAAAAATTTACCTTAAACGTGATAACCCTTTTTTTTTACCGTAAGCGTGAAAACATAGCAACGTTAAACGTGAAAACTTGTTCCTTCACCCTTTTCTCTTTTTGTGAACTGTATCTGTAGTTGCTGGTCCTTGTTGGTCACCAAAATTGGCCTGTTGTCCGTCGTCCATCCGTTAACTTTTTGGTGTCAGCACTCTAGCCCCCTCTATTTTTACCAAACTTGGCTATTGATGAAAGCGCGTACGAGCTCGAAAAGAACTTAAATCGGGTGATAAACACCAGAGTCATGGTCCTTCAACTAATGAACAAATGCTAAAATTTGCCTTGTCAAGACTCTAATTCATTTTGCGTATGATCTTGACCAAGCTTGGCCAGAGTCTTATATTGATGAAAGATCAAATACCACTAATATCGGTTAATAAACATTATGAGTTTTGTGCCTTGATTTAATGAAAAAGATGCTATAGTTTGACTCAGTAAGTTTGAAAACCACATCTAAAGGAGAAAAAATGGAGTTATTGCTCTTGATTTATGGAGAAAAAAAAATCTTTGTTAATCAGTAGGTACTTAATTTCCATCCGATCTTTACAAAACAAATATTCAGAAAGCTCATATCTACAAAGGAAAACCAGCCAATATATCTGATTCACACCCATCTGAGGGCCCCCGATTCCTGCCATGCCCCTGCGCTCCCAGTCCGACCAACCACCACCTTACCTCATAGAAGAAAGCGTAGACGAAATCAGAAATTAGCCATGTCAGACTAGAAACTTCAGAACCATGGCCCTTGAATTAGTTTAAAAATGCTAAACTTTACATATTGTCATCACTCCAGCTCCTTATATTTCTATCTGATCTGTACCAACAAACTTATTCAAGATGTACGCGTATCATGATCATAATAAATATCATCCCCATCACCTGCTATACGAGCTATTTTAGCAAGTAGGACGTCCACTGTCCTCTTGTTAATAATCATTCTTCTTCTTCTTCTTCTTCTTCTTTCTTATTCTTCTTCTTCTTCTTGATTTTCTGATGAAGATCGGTTTAATTAAATTCCATCGTTGAGAAAAAATGAATGAAACATTAAACGCATTTAATACTAAGATTAAAGAGTTCAGTTCAAAATGCTTCAAACTTTCTGAAACTGTTGAAACAAAAACATAAATAAATAGAACCGACTGATATCCTCTAAAAACGTATGCTTGTGTCAGTAGCGGCCTATAAACAAAGTATATCGGTGTTAAACTCATGCAAGAAAAAAGATGGAAATGAACTGTTCCAATTTCCGAGATGCAAGGAATTTTAAACCAGCGTTGTGAGAAAGTATTCCATTTTGGCCATAATATCCTCATAATTATCATATCCTCATAAATGCATCAGTAATGCAGGCTATCAACTAATTCCTACATTCCTATATTTTCCCAAGTTTCACTTTCCCTATATTTCTGAGACACTCCTATATTCTATAATTTTCCTATATTTTACCTATATGTTAGAACAAATAAGCCTACTATATTTCTTTGAAGGTGTATCTTGCTCAATACTGCTCTCAAATATCGTCTATTTACATACCACTATATGTGTATATGAAAGGCATCTCCAAGGAATGAATGTATTGTTGTGTCAACATTCAGGAGACCATGGTATGCAGGTTTTTTCTTAATTGCCAGGAGGTGGGTGATGTGCCCTCTTTGGTCAGCTGACAACCTACTTTTAGCAGTCCCCAATACAACAACAAAAGAAGAAGCATAAATCTCCCTGTAACCCAAAAACAAATGGAAAGCCCTGTGTTGACATTGGTTCAAACCTAGGTATTAGCATGCTTACCTTACAGGAGGTGTATTGATAAGTAAAATTGGATGACAGCTTGGTATTATTTATTTATTGTTATTGATTATTAAATTCATCGTGCATGTTATCCAAGTCAGGAAAAGATCGAAAGATCATTTAAAAAACAAAAACATTTGTTTTCTCATGAAGAAAACAATAGTGTAAAAGGACAGTACTTTATGGTAGAGTTGTGGTTCTTGCACTTTTCTTTCATTTATCGTTTCAAGTTTCATTACATTTGGCTCAATGGTTTCCGAACAAGAATTCGCGAAACCAAAGTGTAAAAAGGGTGATAATTCTGTAATTAACCTATGTAAAGTTAGGTTCACGCGTTCCCCTTCGCGTCCTTTAGCATTGTACCAAGTTTTATTTAATTCGGCTAAGTTGAAGGGTTGAAGGACGAACGGAACGACAAAGCGGCAACTATATGCTTCCCGATCTTCGTTTCGATGCATCACATACATATCAGTTGAAAAATAGGGACTTGATCGGTATCGCCATTTATCTCGGCAATTTCTGGCCTTCTTAAATACTATCAGTTGTAAAGGAACGGACGTATGTGACATTGTATGTATAATGCTTGGTACTCAATTTTAAAGCATACCAACTCCAAATAATAGAAGAGTAGCAAATTGACACAATATACGCCCGGCATACGTGTGGATGCATGTATAACTCATTTATGCTCCTTTTGTATCTAATGAAAACACCAGGGAGTACGTTATAGGGAGAAGAAACGGGTTCATAAACGCTCTAGTTTATCGATTTATGTTGTCGCGCTAGAACGCCGCCATTTACTATTTTATCGATACAGGTAAATCGATCGTAAGCGCGTTACATTTGAAAAGTTGAAATTTCAGCCAACATCTCAAATTAGGCAGTTTTTACAGCCACTTTTTACGGCTTTCTGTTATAATCAACATCACGAAATTACATTCTTGACAAAGATAAATATGTCTACAATTCACTTTTTGTTATTATTAATGCCTAATATAACCCATACTTCGTATCTCGTTTGCAATAGCTCCACACCATTTTTAATTCTATAAAATTAAAAATTTAGCTGATATCTCAAAAGGCACATTTTCATCACCTCTTTTTAGGCTTTGTCTTATAATCACCACCATGAAATTACCTTCTTGACAAAGATAAATATGTTTACTATTCACTTTTTGTTATTATTAATGCCTAAATAACCCGTAGTCTCGTATCTCGTTTGCAATAGCTATACACTGTCACCATTTTTTATTTGGCGCAGCGTGGCGCCATCTTTGTTACACGGAACCGTCTGGTAAAATGTGCTTCTAAACATGCAAACAAATACACGCTCTGTATCATTTAGCCCCTTTATTGAGTTTGTAAGTGTAATCATTTATAAGAATTTGCTGTTTTTCACACACTCGCGAAACAACCTGAAGTAGTCATTTTCACGGAGTAGTGAAACACATGCGCGACAACATTTATATAAATCGGCAAAACGAGCCCGTTTCTCCTCCCTATAACGTACTCCCTGAAAACACGTAATAAGAAAGAGTTGTTTAATTTATCTTGGTTTATAAAAGAAGCATTTAATTCTCGTAATGATTTATTGTTTAATCAAAACTAGGTTTATCCTCGAATGAAAACTATCATCAATTAATTATTTATGTTATTGCTTTTGTGATAATGAGAACAAAATTGTCTTTTTAATTTAATATTTAATTTAATTTGCGTAAGTGAAAGTTCAGTGTCATTTCCACATATTTATTCAATTATTTAATATTTCAAATTATTCAATAATACAATTTATATGAAACTAGTCTGCAAAATTATGTGTTTGTTGTTTGTTTGTTTTGTTTATTTGTCACGAATATGTTTGCATATTGTATATGATGATAATCTTGTAAAGTTTAAATCAATAAAAAATATCTATCTATCTGTATTTAACTCATTTCTAGATATGTACTTTGATACTCAAAACAATAAGTGGGAAAAGTCATCAAGATTAGAATACTGAGAGGACATTGCAAAAAGTATTCAGTTTTAAAAAAATCAAAGGGCCACAACTCCGGCATTATAGGTGTGGGCTGGCAGGTTATCAAGCTCGGCCGAGATATTACGACTATAAGCATTGTCGCCAGGTTTCATCATTATTGAATTATAAATATCAAAGTTATTGAGTAAAATCGAAGGCCCATAACTCTAGGCATTATAAGTGAGATCTAGCTGGTCATCGAACTCGGTCTGGATATTATGTCCATAAACAAAGTCCCCAAGGTTCAATAATATTGTGGAGTGCGTGGTCCAGTGGTAAAGCGCCGAATTCAGAATCGAGAGGTCGTGGGTTCGATCCTCGCCGCGGCCACGTTATTTATCCTTGAGCAAGATAATTAATCCACATTGCTTAGTACTGGTTCTACCCAGGAAGCCATCGAGAGTGATTAATCTAAGTTGCAATAACTTGTTTCGCAATCGATGTAAACTAAATATGTTTAAACTATTGGATTATGAATGTATGTGAATGTTAAGTTATTGAGCGGAAACAGCAAAAATCTTCTTTTTTTTTCAAAGGTCTATAACTCTAGCTTTAGATGTGCGATATGGATGTTTATCAAACAAGGCCCAGATAGTATGTCCATAAACGCTATCTGAAAAAAGTTTTATCAAGATCGGATTATAATGATATAAAGTCGTCAATTTTCAAATATCCAAGCGACATAACTCAGGCGTTAAAGGATCATTATGGATGGTTATCGAACTTGGCCGAGATATTGTGCCCATGCATTTACATTATCAAGATTGGTGTGTGTGTGTGTGTGTGTGCGTGTGTGTGTGTGCGTGTGTGTTGTTGTCACGTGTTTAACATAATAAGATGTTTATATATTTATGTTCATTTGAATGATGATGTACTCTATACAAGTCAATAAAATATAAGTTCTGTTCAAAAAAAAAAGAAAAAAAGATTGGATTATAAATGTTGAAGTTATTGGGCGGAAACCGCAAACATCGTCAAATTTCAACAATCAAAGGACCATAACTCCGGTACGATCAGAATGGTTATCGACCTTGACCGAGATACTGTGGCCATAAACATTGTCCCCAAATATGAAGTCAATCCACGTAGGCGTTCTCTTTAAATGAACAGAAACTAATCCTTCCACCTCTCGCCGCCCGCTCTGCGTGACATACGGCTCGTTTTTTCTCTTTTAAAACAAACGCATAAAAAACTAATTAGTGACAAAATAGTAACACAATCGATCGTGACAATATTAACTATTGTTTTTTACGATATTGTCTATTGTTACTGAAAGAGAAAGGTGTTGAGGAAAACGTTTTCACGTTAAACGTTGTTATGTTTTCACGCTTACGGTAAAAAAAGGTTTTCACGTTTAAGGTAAAATTTTATTACATTTATCACCAGGGTCGTTTTCAGATTTATGACAGGAGTTTTCCCATTTATGGTAAGTTTCACGTTTATGGTAAAATGTTATTACATGTATTTCAGTTTTCACATTTATAACCGTTTTTATGTTTATGGTTCCTACATAGATATTTAAACATTTGGTATAATATTGAAGATTTTTTTTTTTGTTTAATAACATGCAATCAGTTTTAAAGGGAGTACATCAGGACTTTTCTAGAAACATCTTAAATTATAAAAATGTTCCAATTCATGATAAAAACACTTATATCCATCAAAATAGGTTGTTTGAACCATATTGCTAAGGTTTAAACTTTGAATACACCATATAGCTAGGACGGAATCGGGCATAAAATGCTGAAATTAACCCTGGTGCGTCACCTAGGATAGCACGTATTACTGTACAGAATTAATTTCCTTGTAACTAAGGGGTCATTTTTAGCATTATTCATTATGTTTAGGCGCTTTAAAATAGAAAATATCATTATTTTTCAATTTTACGTCGGACCCCTAGACCCCTTTGAAAAGCCTGATGTACTCCCTTTAAAGTCAAAATGAGGCAGGGTTAATAAATCGAGGTGCTAATTTTAATGTTTGTATAAAACTCAATTAACCCTTTAATTTCATATTTTATTGAGAATTTGTTTGATATCTATGGTGCATAGTGCACTCTAGGGTACAGTACAGTGCGGAAATTGTGTGCTTTTATTATAAGAAGTGGTATTATGAAAGAGTCACCCGTTGAATAACGTCACATACTATTTTGAAACGCCGTAGACTGATTCGCCTTCATTTCCGCGTTCCTGATCTTCCTATCAATGTCATTATTTGCCTATTTTACTGAGGTACCGAAATCAGCCCTTTTTTTTTCTAGACTAGAATCCAAATATAAGATAAAGTTACATGCAGTGTACCACGGACAATAGCGTGTAAATATTTTATATATACTATTATGCTATGTTATTCATTTCCTAGGGACCGCGAATAGCCTATGAGGTTTACCACCACTAATTACATGTAAGCCTCCGAGGTGTATCGAATGTAGTTCCTATAATAACAAGTAATCCCTCCTTTTTTTATGAAAACGGGCATTATAAGTTGGGGAAAACTGCCCATTCCTATTCGATTTTGTGGTTGTACGTATAAGAAGCGTATTAATAAGTTTTACTGGATCACTGATGAACATTTTCGAAATTTCGACTCTATGCTTACACTATGTGAGCAATGAAAACAGTCAGTCAATGAAAACAGCTGTACCCTTGACCTGTTTAGTAAACAAACAAGAACTTTCTTACATGTCTTGTGACCCCATCTTTTCTGGTGATTTTTCAAGTGGAAAATTAGTTTTCTATATGAACATTACACTGCTGCATTATCCATACTTGAGTTGAATTTGCAGCAAATCATTAATATGTGACACTTTAACATTGGTGTCTATGGGGAAAATAATTAGTGGTATAATACCTATGAAAAGAACTCTATACCGTTTGCATTTCATATTATATTACCAACGCACCTCGTTCGCTATAGTGTATATCAGATAAGGAAAATTCGCAATTTCTCGGTTCAACTAACTATAATCAGATATATCGATACTTGCCCGAAGCAACACGAATGAAATTACCTGTGTAACCTACAGTTGTTTATATTAATGCGTCGTTCAATGTTTACATGCTGTTTCTGTACACGTGGGACATACCTAAAATCAATAAGAAACTTTATATATTATTTAAGTCAAGATTAACCGGTGTATTTTTAATTGTATAAGGTAAGTGCAAAATTTTAACATTCTGAATAGTATATATGATACAATGACGTTTAAAAAAATACACCTCATGTAATCGACAGTTCATGGTGGTTAAAAACATGTGTAAACCGGTAAGTTTTGTATAATCGAAGCTTTATGTGATTTCATTATGTTCCGGGTATGTAATGGATGCCTATGTCATATTCGTGTGAAAGGATTACATGACACACCTACATGTATACACTGTACAAAGTAGGGAGAAAAAATAACGCGGGTGTGATTTCACATATATACACTGTATACAGCAGGATAAATAAATAAGGTATCATTACACATGTCACATCTACGTGTATAAACTTACACTGTACACAGTAGGTGAATCAAGCAGGTGTCATTTAACACGTAACACCTACATGTATACACAGTACACAGTAGGATAAATGAAGCAGTTGTCATAACACACGTCACACCTACCTGTTTACACTGTACACAGTAGGATAAATAAAGCAGGTGTCGTTACAAACGTCACATCTACATGTATACACTGTACATAGTAGTATAAATAATGCAGGTGTCATTACACACGTCACACCTACTTTGTACAGTGTATACATGTAGGTGTGACGTGTGTACTGGCTCCTGCCTTATGTATCCTACTGTGTACATTGAAAACATGTAGGTGTGACGTGTATAATGTCACCTGTTTTATTTATCCTACTGTGTACAGTGTACACATGTAGGTGTGACGTGTGTAATGACACCTGCTTTATCCTACTTTGTACATTGAAAACATGTAGGTGTGACGTGTATAATGTCACCTGTTTTATTTATCCTACTGTGTACAGTGTACACATGTAGGTTTGACCTGTGTAATGACACCTGCTTTATGTATCCTAATGTGTACAGTGAATACATGTAGGTGGTGTGAAGTGTGTAATGAAACCTGCTTTATTTATCTAATGTGTACAGTGTATACATGTAGATGTGACGTGTGTAATGACTCCTGCTTTATATATCCTACTGTGTACAGTGAATTTACATGTAGGTGTGACGTGTGAAATAATAACAGCTTTATTTATCCTACTGCGTTCAGTGTATACATGTAGGTGTGACGTGTGACATGACAACTGCTTTATTTATCCTACTGTGTATACATGTAGGTTTGACGTGTGTAATGACACCTGCTTTATTTATCCCTACTGTGTACACTGTATACATGTAGGTGTGACGTGTGACATGACAACTGCTTTATTTATCCTACAGTGTATACATGTAGGTGTGATGTGTGAAATGACTCTTGCTTTACTT
Source organism: Cyrtodaria siliqua (assembly GCA_037043455.1). Classification (NCBI taxonomy): domain Eukaryota; kingdom Metazoa; phylum Mollusca; class Bivalvia; order Adapedonta; family Hiatellidae; genus Cyrtodaria; species Cyrtodaria siliqua. The sequence goes on along the minus strand of JAWPHD010004299.1, from coordinate 143,192 downwards.
ATCCTACTGTGTACAGTGTATACATGTAGGTGTGACGTGTGAAATGACACCTGCTTTATTTATCCCTACTGTGTACACTGTATACATGTAGGTGTGACGTGTAAAATGACACCTGCTTTATTTATCACTACTGTGTACAGTGTATACATGTAGGTGTGACGTGTGACATGACAACCGCTTTATTTATCCTACAGTGTATACATGTAGGTGTGATGTGTGAAATGACTCTTGCTTTACTTATCCTACTGTGTACAGTGTATACATGTAGGTGTGACATGTGTAATGACTCCTGCTTTATTTATCCTACTATTTACAGTGTTTACATGTAGGTGTGACCTGTGAAATGACACCTGGTTTATTTATCCCTACTGTGTACCGTGTATACATGTAAGTGTGACCTGTGAAATGACACCTGCTTTATTTATCCCTACTGTGTACAGTGTATACATGTAGGTGTGACGTGTGAAATGACACCTGCTTTATTTATCCCTACTGTGTACAGTGTATACATGTAGGTGTGACGTGTGAAATGAAACCTGCTTTATTTATCCCTACTGTGTACACTGTATACATGTAGTTGTGACATGTGTAATGACTCTTGCTTTATTTATCCTACTATTTAGAGTGTATACATGTAGGTGTGACATGTGAAATGACAACTGTTTTATTTATCCTTCTATTTACAGTGTAAACATGTATGTGTGACGTGTGAAATGACACATGTTTTATTTATCCTACTGTGTACAGTGTATACATGAAGGTGTGACGTGTGAAATGACTCTTGCTTTACTTATCCTACTGTGTACAGTGTATACATGTAGGTGTGACGTATGAAATGACACCTGCTTTATTTATCCCTACTGTGTACAGTGTATACATGTAGGTGTGACGTGTGAAATGACACCTGCTTTATTTATCCCTACTGTGTACCGTGTATACATGTAGGTGTGACGTGTGAAATGACAACTGCTTTATTTATCCCTACTGTGTACACTGTATACATGTAGGTGTGACATGTGTAATAACTCCTGCTTTATTTATCCTACTGTGTACAGTGTATACATGTAGGTGTGACATGTGTAATGACTCCTGCTTTATTTATCCCTACTGTGTACACTGTATACATGTAGGTGTGACATGTGTAATAACTCCTGCTTTATTTATCCTACTGTGTACAGTGTATACATGTAGGTGTGACGTGTGTAATGACTCCTGCTTTATTTATCCTACTGTGTACAGTGTATACATGTAGGTTTGACGTGTGAAATGACAACTGCTTTATTTATCCTACAGTGTATACATGTAGGTGTGATGTGTGAAATAACTCCTGCTTTATTTATCCTACTGTGTACAGTGTATACATGTAGGTGTGACATGTGTAATGACTCCTGCTTTATTTATCCCTACTGTGTACACTGTATACATGTAGGTGTGACATGTGTAATAACTCCTGCTTTATTTATCCTACTGTGTACAGTGTATACATGTAGGTGTGACGTGTGTAATGACTCCTGCTTTATTTATCCTACTGTGTACAGTGTATACATGTAGGTTTGACGTGTGAAATGACAACTGCTTTATTTATCCTACAGTATATACATGTAGGTGTGATGTGTGAAATGACACCTGCTTTATTTATCCTACTGTGTACAGTATATACATGTAGGTGTGACGTGTGACATGACAACTGCTTTATTTATCCTACAGTGTATACATGTAGGTGTGATGTGTGAAATGACACCTGGTTTATTTATCCTTCTGTGTACCGTGTATACATGTAGGTGTGACGTGTGAAATGACACCTGCTTTATTTATCCTACTGTGTACCGTGTATACATGTAGGTGTGACGTGTGAAATGACACCTGCTTTATTTATCCTACTGTGTACCGTGTATACATGTAGGTGTGATGTGTGAAATGACACCTGGTTTATTTATCCTTCTGTGTACCGTGTATACATGTAGGTGTGATGTGTGAAATGACACCTGTTTTATTTATCCTACTGTGTGATAGTGTATACATGTAGGTGTGACGTGTGAAATGACACCTGCTTTATTTATCCTACAGTGTATACATGTAGGTGTGATGTGTGAAATGACACTTGGTTTATTTATCCTACTGTGTACCGTGTATACATGTAGTTGTGACGTGTGAAATGACACCTGCTTTATTTATCCTACTGTGTACCGTATATACATGTAGGTGTGACGTGTGAAATGACACCTGTTTTATTTATACTACTGTGTACCGTGTATACATGTAGGTGTGACGTGTGAAATGACACCTGCTTTATTTATCCTACTGTGTACCGTGTATACATGTAGGTGTGACGTGTGAAATGACACCTGTTTTATTTATCCTACAGTGTATACATGTAGGTGTGATGTGTGAAATGACACCTGTTTTATTTATCCTACTGTGTACCGTGTATACATGTAGGTGTGATGTGTGAAATGACACCTGTTTTATTTATCCTACTGTGTACCGTGTATACATGTAGGTGTGACGTGTTAAATGACACTTGCTTTATTTATCCTACTGTGTACAGTGAATACATGTAGATGTGACGTGTGAAATGACACCTGTTTTATTTATCCTACTGTGTACCGTGTATACATGTAGGTGTGACGTGTGAAATGACACCTGCTTTATTTATCCTACTGTGTACAGTGAATACATGTAGGTGTGACGTGTGAAATGACACCTGTTTTATTTATCCTACTGTGTACAGTGTATACATGTAGGTGTGACGTGTGAAATGACACCTGCTTTATTTATCCCTACTGTGTACCGTGTATACATGTAGGTGTGACGTGTGAAATGACACCTGCTTTATTTATCCTACTGTGTACCGTGTATACATGTAGGTGTGACGTGTGAAATGACACCTGCTTTATTTATCCTACAGTGTATACATGTAGGTGTGATGTGTGAAATGACACCTGATTTATTTATCCTACTGTGTACCGTGTATACATGTAGGTGTGACGTGTGAAATGACACCTGCTTTATTTATCCTACTGTGTACCGTGTATACATGTAGGTGTGACGTGTGAAATGACACCTGTTTTATTTATCCTACTGTGTACCGTGCATACATGTAGCTGTGACGTGTGAAATGACACCTGTTTTATTTATCCCTTCTGTGTACCGTGTATACATGTAGGTGTGACGTGTGAAATGACACCTGTTTTATTTATCCTACTGTGTACAGTGTATACATGTAGGTGTGACGTGTGAAATGACACCTGCTTTATTTATCCTAATGTGTACAGTGAATACATGTAGGTGTGACGTGTGAAATGACACCTGTTTTATTTATCCTACTGTGTACAGTGTATACATGTAGGTGTGACGTGTAAAATGACATCTGCTTTATTTATCCTACAGTGTATACATGTAGGTGTGATGTGTGAAATGACGCCTGGTTTATTTATCCTACTGTGTACCGTGTATACATGTAGGTGTGACGTGTGAAATGACACCTGCTTTATTTATCCTACAGTGTATTCATGTAGGTGTGATGTGTGAAATGACACCTGGTTTATTTAACCTACTGTGTACCGTGTATACATGTAGGTGTGACGTGTGAAATGACACCTGCTTTAATTATCCTACTGTGTACCTATACATGTAGGTGTGACGTGAGAAATGACACCTGTTTTATTTATCCTACTGTGTACCGTGTATACATGTAGGTGTGACGTGTGAAATGACACCTGCTTTATTTATCCCTACTGTTTACCGTGTATACATGTAGGTATGACGTGTGAAATGACACCTGGTTTATTTATCCCTACTGTGTACACTGTATACATGTAGGTGTGACATGTGAAATGACACCTGTTTTATTTATCCTACTGTGTACAGTGTATACATGTAGGTGTGACGTGTGTAATGACACATGCTTTATTTATCCTACTGTGTACAGTGGATACATGTAGGTGTGGCGTGTGAAATGACACCTGCTTTATTTATCCTACTGTGTACCGTGTATACATGTAGGTGTGACGTGTGAAATGACACCTGCTTTATTTATCCCTACTGTGTACCGTGCATACATGTAGGTGTGACGTGTGAAATGACACCTGGTTTATTTATCCCTACTGTGTACCGTGTATACATGTAGGTGTGACGTGTGAAATGACACCTGCTTTATTTATCCCTACTGTGTACCGTGCATACATGTAGATGTGACGTGTGAAATGACACCTGGTTTATTTATCCCTACTGTGTACACTGTATACATGTAGGTGTGACGTGTGAAATGACACCTGCTTTATTTATCCCTACTGTGTACAGTGTATACATGTAGGTGTGACGTGTGAAATGACACCTGCTTTATATATCCGTACTTTGTACACTTTATACATGTAGGTGTGACATGTGTAATGACTCCTGCTTTATTTATCCTACTGTGTACAGTGTATACATGTAGGTGTGACGTGTGAAATGACTCTTGCTTTACTTATCCTACTGTGTACAGTGTATACATGTAGGTGTGACATGTGAAATGACACCTGTTTTATTTATCCCTACTGTGTACAGTGTATACATGTAGGTGTGACGTGTGAAATGACTCTTGCTTTACTTATCCTACTGTGTACAGTGTATACATGTAGGTGTGACATGTGAAATGGCACCTGTTTTATTTATCCCTACTGTGTACAGTGTATACATGTAGGTATGACGTGTGAAATGACTCTTGCTTTACTTATCCTACTGTGTACAGTGTATACATGTAGGTGTGACGTGTGAAATGACCCCTGCTTTATTTATCCCTACTGTGTACAGTGTATACATGTAGGTGTGACGTGTGAAATGGCACCTGGTTTATTTATCGCTACTGTGTACAGTGTATACATGTAGGTGTGACATGTGAAATGACACCTGTTTTATTTATCCCTACTGTGTACAGTGTATACATGTAGGTGTGATGTGTGAAATGACTCTTGCTTTACTTATCCTACTGTGTACAGTGTATACAAGTAGGTGTGACGTGTGAAATGACACCTGCTTTATTTATCCCTACTGTGTACAGTGTATACATGTAGGTGTGACGTGTGAAATGACACCTGCTTTATATATCCCTACTGTGTACACTGTATACATGTAGGTGTGACATGTGTAATGACTCCTGCTTTATTTATCCAACTGTGTACAGTGTATACATATAGGTGTGACGTGTGAAATGACACCTGCTTTATTTATCCTACTGTGTACATTGAATACGTGTAGGTGTGACGTATGAAATGAATCTTGCTTTACTTATCCTACTGTGCACAGTGTATACATGTAGGTGTGACGTGTGAAATGACACCTGCTTTATTTATCCTACTGTGTACAGTATATACATGTAGGTGTGACGTGTGAAATGACTCTTGCTTTACTTATCATACTGTGTACAGTGAATACGTGAGGTGTGACGAGTGAAATGACACTTGCTTTATTTATCCTACTGCGTACAGTGTATACATGTAGGTGTGACGTGTAAAATGACACCTGCTTTATTTATCCTACTGTGTACAGTGTATACATGTAGGTGTGATGTGTGAAATGACACTTGCTTTATTTATCCTACTGTGTACAGTATATACATGTAGGTGTGACGTGTGAAATGACTCTTGCGTTACTTATCCTACTGTGTACAGTGTATACATGTAGGTGTGACGTGTGAAATGACACCTGTTTTATTTATCCCTACTGTGTACAGTGTATACATGTAGGTGTGACGTGTGAAATGACACCTGCTTTATTTATCCCTACTGTGTACAGTGTATACCTGTAGGTGTGACATTTGTAATGAAACCTGCTTTATTTATCCCTACTGGGTTCAGTGTAAACACGTAGGTGTGACATGTGTAATGACACATGCTTTATTTATCCCTACTGTATACAGTATATACATGTAGGTGTGATGTGTGAAATGACACTTGCTTTATTTATCCTACTGTGTACAGTATATACATGTAGGTGTGACGTGTGAAATGACTCTTGCTTTACTTATCGTACTGTGTACAGTGAATACATGTAGGATTGACGTGTGTAATGACACCTGCTTTATTTATCCTACTGTGTACAGTGTTTATATGTAGGTGTGACATTTGTAATGAAACCTGCTTTATTTATCCCTACTGGGTTCAGTGTAAACACGTAGGTGTGACATGTGTAATGACACATGCTTTATTTATCCCTACTGTGTACAGTATATACATGTAGGTTTGATGTGCGAAATGACACTTGCTTTATTTATCCTACTGTGTGCAGTATATACATGTAGGTGTGACGTGTGAAATGATTCTTGCTTTACTTATCCTACTGTGTACAGTGAATACATGTAGGTGTGACGTGTGTAATGACACCTGCTTTATTTATCCCTACTGTGTACAGTGTATACATGTAGGTGTGACGTGTGAAATGACACCTGGTTTATTTATCCCTACTGTGTACAGTGTATACATGTAGGTGTGACATGTGAAATGACACCTGTTTTATTTATCCCTACTGTGTACAGTGTATACATGTAGGTGTGATGTGTGAAATGATTCTTGCTTTACTTATCCTACTGTGTACAGTGTATACATGTAGGTGTGACGTGTGAAATGACACATGCTTTATTTATCCCTACTGTGTACAGTGTATACATGTAGGTGTGACGTGTGAAATGACACCTGCTTTATATATCCCTACTGTGTACACTGTATACATGTAGGTGTGACATGTGTAATGACTCCTGCTTTATTTATCCTACTGTGTACAGTGTATACATATAGGTGTGACGTGTGAAATGACACCTGCTTTATTTATCCTACTGTGTACATTGAATACGTGTAGGTGTGACGTATGAAATGACTCTTGCTTTACTTATCCTACTGTGTACAGTGTATACATGTAGGTGTGACGTGTGAAATGACACCTGCTTTATTTATCCTACTGTGTACAGTATATACATGTAGGTGTGACGTGTGAAATGACTCTTGCTTTACTTATCATACTGTGTACAGTGAATACATGAGGTGTGACGAGTGAAATGACACCTGCTTTATTTATCCTACTGCGTACAGTGTATACATGTAGGTGTGACGTGTAAAATGACACCTGCTTTATTTATCCTATTGTGTACAGTGTATACATGTAGGTGTGACGTGTGAAATGACTCTTGCTTTACTTATCCTACTGTGTACAGTGTATACATGTAGGTGTGACGAGTGAAATGACTCTTCCTTTACTTATCCTACTGTGTACAGTGTATACATGTAGGTGTGACGTGTGAAATGACACCTGTTTTATTTATCCCTACTGTGTACAGTGTATACATGTAGGTGTGACGTGTGAAATGACACCTGCTTTATTTATCCCTACTGTGTACAGTGTATACATGTAGGTGTGACATTTGTAATGAAACCTGCTTTATTTATCCCTACTGGGTTCAGTGTAAACACGTAGGTGTGACATGTGTAATAACACATGCTTTATTTATCCCTACTGTATACAGTATATACATGTAGGTGTGATGTGTGAAATGACACTTGCTTTATTTATCCTACTGTGTACAGTATATACATGTAGGTGTGACGTGTGAAATGACTCTTGCTTTACTTATCGTACTGTGTACAGTGAATACATGTAAGATTGACGTGTGTAATGACACCTGCTTTATTTATCCTACTGTGTACAGTGTATATATGTAGGTGTGACATTTGTAATGAAACCTGCTTTATTTATCCCTACTGGCTTCAGTGTAAACACGTAGGTGTGACATGTGTAATGACACATGCTTTATTTATCCCTACTGTGTACAGTATATACATGTAGGTGTGATGTGCGAAATGACACTTGCTTTATTTATCCTACTGTGTACAGTATATACATGTAGGTATGACGTGTGAAATGACTCTTGCTTTACTTATCGTACTGTGTACAGTGTATACATGTAGGTGTGACGTGTGAAATGACACCTGGTTTATTTATCCCTACTGTGTACAGTGTATACATGTAGGTGTGACATGTGAAATGACACCTGTTTTATTTATCGCTTCTGTGTACAGTGTATACATGTAGGTGTGATGTGTGAAATGACTCTTGCTTTACTTATCCTACTGTGTACAGTGTATACATGTAGGTGTGACGTGTGAAATGACACCTGCTTTATTTATCCCTACTGTGTACAGTGTATACATGTAGGTGTGACGTGCGAAATGACACCTGCTTTATATATCCCTACTGTGTACACTGTATACATGTAGGTGTGACATGTGTAATGACTCCTGCTTTATTTATCCTACTGTGTACAGTGTATACATATAGGTGTGAAGTGTGAAATGACACCTGCTTTATTTATCCTACTGTGTACATTGAATACGTGTAGGTGTGACGTATGAAATGACTCTTGCTTTACTTATCCTACTGTGTACAGTGTATACATGTAGGTGTGACGTGTGAAATGACACCTGCTTTATTTATCCTACTGTGTACAGTATATACATGTAGGTGTGACGTGTGAAATGACTCTTGCTTTACTTATCATACTGTGTACAGTGAATACATGAGGTGTGACGAGTGAAATGACACCTGCTTTATTTATCCTACTGCGTACAGTGTATACATGTAGGTGTGACGTGTAAAATGACACCTGCTTTATTTATCCTACTGTGTACAGTGTATACATGTAGGTGTGACGTGTGAAATGACTCTTGCTTTACTTATCCTACTGTGTACAGTGTATACATGTAGGTATGACGTGTGAAATGAATCTTGCTTTACTTATCCTACTGTGTACAGTGTATACATGTAGGTGTGATGTGTGAAATGACACTTGCTTTATTTATCCTACTGTGTACAGTATATACATGTAGGTGTGACGTGTGAAATGACTCTTGCTTTACTTATCCTACTGTGTACAGTGTATACATGTAGGTGTGACATGTGTAATGACACATGCTTTATTTATCCCTACTGTGTACAGTATATACATGTAGGTGTGATGTGTGAAATGACACTTGCTTTATTTATCCTACTGTGTACAGTATATACATGTAGGTGTGACGTGTGAAATGACTCTTGCTTTACTTATCGTACTGTGTACAGTGAATACATGTATGATTGACGTGTGTAATGACACCTGCTTTATTTATCCTACTGTGTACAGTGTATATATGTAGGTGTGACATTTGTAATGAAACCTGCTTTATTTATCCCTACTGGGTTCAGTGTAAACACGTAGGTGTGACATGTGTAATGACACATGCTTTATTTATCCCTACTGTGTACAGTATATACATGTAGGTGTGATGTGCGAAATGACACTTGCTTTATTTATCCTACTGTGTACAGTATATACATGTAGGTGTGACGTGTGAAATGACTCTTGCTTTACTTATCGTACTGTGAACAGTGAATACATGTAGGTGTGACGTGTGTAATGACACCTGCTTTATTTATTCCTACTGTGTACAGTGTAAACACGTAGGTGTGACATGTGTAATGACTCATGCTTTATTTATCCCTACACAGTAGGATAAATAAAGCAGGTGTCATTACACATGTCACACCTACATAACTACACTGTACTCAGTAGGATAAATCAAGCAGGTGTCATTAAACACGTCACACCTACATGCATACACTGTACACAGTAGGATAAACAAAACAGATGTCATTTCACACGTCACACCTACATGTATACACTGTACACAGTAGGATAAATACAGCGGGTGTCATTACACACGTCACACCTACATGTATATACTGTACACAGTAGTATAAATAAAGCAGGTGTCATTAAACACGTCACACCTACATGCATACACTGTACACAGTAGGATAAACAAAGCAGATGTCATTTCACACGTCACACCTACATGTATACACTGTACACAGTAGAGATATATAAAGCAGGTGTCATTTCACACGTCACACCTACATGTATACACTGTACACAGTAGTATAAATAAAGCAGGTGCCTGGCACACGTCACACCTACATGTATACACTGTACACTGGAGGATAAATAAAGCAGGTGTCAATTCACAGGTCACACCTACATGTAAACACTGTACAAAGTAGGATAAATAAAGCAGGTGTCATTTCACACGTCACACCTACATGTATACACTGTACACAGTATGATAAATAAAGCAGGTGTCATTACACACGTCACACCTACATGTATACACTATACACAGTCGGATAAATAAAGCAGGTGTCATTTCACACGTCACACCTACATGTATACACTGTACACTGGAGGATAAATAAAGCAGGTGTCAATTCACACGTCACACCTACATGTATACACTGTACAAAGTAGGATAAATAAAGCAGGTGTCATTTCACAAGTCACACCTACATGTATACACTGTACACAGTATGATACATAAAGCAGGTGTCATTACACACATCACACCTATGTGTATACACTGTACACAGAAGGATAAAAAAAAGCAGATGTCATTTCACTAGTCACACCTACATGTATACACTGTACACAGTCGGATAAATAAAGCAGGTGTCATTTCACACGTCACACCTACATGTATACACTGTACACTGGAGGATAAATAAAGCAGGTGTCAATTCACACGTCACACCTACATGTATACACTGTACAAAGTAGGATAAATAAAGCAGGTGTCATTTTACACGTCACACCTACATGTATACACTGTACACAGTATGATAAATAAAGCAGGTGTCATTATACACATCACACCTATGTGTATACACTGTACAAAGTATGATACACAAAGCAGGTGTCACTACACACGTCACACCTACCTGTATACACTGTACACAGTAGGATAAAAAAAGCAGATGTCATTTCACAAGTCACACCTACATGTATACACTGTACACAGTAGGATGAAAAAAGCAGATGTCATTTCACAAGTCACACCTACATGTATACACTGTACACAGTAGATAAATAAAGCAGGTGTCATTTCACACGTCACACCTACATGTATCCACTGTACACAGTAGGATAAATAAAGCAGGTGTCATTTGACACGTCACACCTACATGTATATACTGTACACAGTAGGATGAAAAAAGCAGGTGTCATTTGACACGTCATACCTACATGTATCAACTGTACACAGTAGGATAAATAAAGCAGGTGTCATTTCACACGTCACACCTACATGTATACACTGTACACAGTAGGATAAATAAAGCAGGTGTCATTTCACACGTCACACCTACATGTATACACTGCACACAGTAGGATAAATAAAGCAGATGACATTTCACACGTCACACCTACATGTATACACTGTACACAGTAGGATAAATAAAGCAGGTGTCAATTCACACGTCACACCTACATGTATATACTGTACACAGTAGGATAAATAAAGCAGGAGTCATTACAGACGTCACACCTACATGTATAAACTGGACACAGTAGGATAAATAAAGCAGGAGTCAATACAGACGTCACACCTACATGTATACACACAGTATGATAAATAAAGCAGGAGTCATTACAGTTGTCACACCTACATGTATACACTGTACACAGTAGGATAAATAAAGCAGATGTCAATTCACACGTCACACCTAAATGTATATACTGTACACAGTAGGATAAATAAAGCAGGAGTCATTACAGACGTCACACCTACATGTATAAACTGTACACAGTAGGATACATAAAGCAGGAGTCAATACAGACGTCACACCTACATGTATACACTGTACACAGTAGGATAAATAAAGCAGGAGTCAATACAGACGTCACACCTACATGTATACACTGTACACAGTAGGATAAATAAAGCAGGTGTCATTTCACACGTCACACCTACATGTATATACTGTACACAGTATGATAAATAAAGCAGGAGTCATTACACACATCACACCTACATGTATACACTGTACACAGTAGGATAAATAAAGCAGGTGTCAATTCACACGACACACCTACATGTATATACTGTACACTGTAGGATAAATAAAGCAGGAGTCATTACAGGCGTCACACCTACATGTATAAACTGCACACAGTAGGATACATAAAGCAGGTGTCATTACACACGTCACACCTACATGTATAAACTGTACACAGTAGGATAAATAAAGCAGGAGTCATTACACACGTCACACCTACATGTATAAACTGTACACAGTAGGATAAATAAAGCAGGTGTCAATTCACACGACACACCTACATGTATATACTGTACACAGTAGGATAAATAAAGCAGGAGTCATTACAGACGTCACACCTACATGTATAAACTGTACACAGTAGGATAAATAAAGAAGGTGTCATTTCGCACGCCACACCTACATGACATTTTGTATTCACTATACACAGTAAGATAAGTAAACCAGGATACATTTTTGTTGTTGTATTTATAAGAAATATATTCATAGGTTTTAATGGATTATTGATAAAATTGTCCAACTTTCGAATCTATGCATATCTACCAATGGAAACAGCTGTACCCTTGACCCTTATAGTAAACACACACAAACTTTCTTACATGTCTTTGTGAGGATGAGGGTCAATTTTGGGACCCCACCTTTTCTAGTAATTTATCAAGTGGAACGCTATTTTTCTAAAATGCAAATTGCATTACTTGAAGAGTATACATTCAGTAAAATCAAAATCAGATGCAAAATATTCTCTCCACTACTTTCCGCTATTTAGAAATAGCGGAAAGTAGTGGAGTGAATATTTTGGATCTGATTTTGTATACGCGTATGCTGATGCGTGACGTGTATACATTCAATCTCATTACAATAATCTAAAATGTGTTATCTATCTCAAGCGGAAATGTGTGGGATGTATTACATGAGGATGTGTTACTTTCCATTCAGCTGGTAGAAGGAGTGTTACTGGTTATTTGTTGATTCTTGTGGTAGGTTGGTTACACCAGGGAGTACGTTTCTCCTCCCTATAACGTACTCCCTGGTTACACGCAGTATATTATTTGTTAAACTATTCATGTGTTCACACTTTCGGTTTAGCTTGAAATAGTTTACACTACATGTAGTATTTGTAATTGTTATAATTGTTATTTAGCTTGAAGTAGGTATATATATACACATATATATACACGAGTTGATCTACCAACTATACAGTCATGTCGTTGTAGCATGATCACTTTCGTTTGTATTTGCACACGTGTAAATCGTTTAATAGAAAATAACGCCTGTTAGAATAAATGGTGTACTCTAACTACCAGACATTGGAAGTTAGAGAATGGCAGACTGTGTGTGAGATAGCTGAAATGGACATGCTACAAAACAAATATGGTTTCATCGTTGGATGGTTTAAACACATCGATGGGCTACGCCCATCTCGATGATTAAATCAACTAACTCGATGACACCATACGTTATACATACTTGATCAGTTATGGGTCTGTTTACCCCCTCCACACACACTTTTTTGGTACGCAGTATTCAGGACAAATTTAGAGAGTATTCAGTACCCACGGGGTCTAAAATGAAGAAATATTCAGTACTCATCTCTAAATTAGAGAGTATTCAATACTTGGGGGTGGGGGCGGGTTCAGTTATGGGGCTTCCCCCCCCCCCCCTCCCCACCCGCACTTTTTGGTACGCAGTATTCAGGGCAAATTTAGGGAGTATTCAGTACCCACGGCCCGGGTTAAAATAGTATTCAGTTCTCGGGTTATCAATGTTAAATAGTATTCAGTACACGGGTCTAAAATGAAGGAATATTCAGTACTCAGCTTTAAATTAGAGAGTATTCAGTACTCGGGAGGGGTGGGGTAAACACCCACAGTTATTGTTCATTAGCATTTGATAACATATAGATTGCCGATCAAAAGGTTGCTGGAGTTGTCTTTTTTATTTTACTAGTATGCGTCTTAGAAAGGGATCGCTATGCATTAATAATTGTTTAATGTAATGCTTGTGTAATAAAAAAATGACCGTGCAGGACTACGCGCATGCGTTGACTATACACAATAAAATTAATATACTGAACACAAAAGGTTAGCAACTTTTGAGCGACATTTTAATCCTATGAACATTGATGTAATTCTTTGAATATATTAGAAATGCTAGGTTCAAATATGTGGGTTATTCTCTTATTTTCTAAGCGAAGTATCAGAATTATCTCTCATATATTAAAAGCCGCTCATTTCGTTATACAAACGTATTGCTTTGAACATATTTAATATTTGGCATATGCAAGAATTGTCAATTATGTCATTGTTTAAAAACAGCCAAAATGTGTTAACAAAACGTTGTTATTGTCAAACAAAATACATTCCAAATTCCGTATTTTTTTTTAAATTACCTCCCTTTTCATATAAATGAGAAATATTTTCGGTAACCTATAAAAGTATGTTCCCATCATATTTGCTTTATTTTTATAATCGACTTTGATTAAAAATGATGTTGTAGCATTATTTTTGGTCATAGATATTATATAGATCCCTTTATCACTGACCCCGAACAAACACGGCTTTGTATCTCGTCTATGAAAATGGCATGCATGTTATATGCTGACTTTATTTTGCTCAGTGTATAATTATATTATGCACCATTTCACTTTGATTTAAAATGACACTTAACTGAGATGTTTCTAATTGAAGGTAGACGTACGTTGGATCTAAGACATAAATATCTCTATAAAGACAGTGAGCTCTCTATAAGAAGACAGCTCTGTCGTTAATTATGGAGTGATGAATGATTGATGTCGCCGTTTCCCCGATGCCAGTGATTCGATTTAGAACCATGGACGAATTTCAAAGGTAAAGATAATTACAGCCTTTGGCTTTATCAATATTCGCAATCTCGGGGTATCAAGTATAAACTCAAGTCTGAGGAACTGTTCCTTTGGCCATTAATAATGCGATATGATAAAAATCGAGAAAGAAACTGGATAACTTACAAATAAAAAAATAAAAACTATGAAAAATAGCACAATTGAACATGTTCTCACCGACAGAGATCGAGTTGAGTAGAATCGTGTTTCCCGGGGCACCAACTCAAAAAGGTTATATAACGCCAAGAGGAATAACTATTTTAGGCGCCTATATATATACATCAGTATAAAAAGAAAAATGCAGAACCTTCTCATCTGCAGAACTGTTACTACAGAGTTACTGCAAATTATGTTGTAATCACTCCATTGTTCACTGCGACCACGACCATTGTCTTTGCCGCCACTCAAGGGGCACCTGAAACAATACAGGAATCAGGATAAACACCTGTAATTAACGAACATGACAAAACCGACACAGTGAACATGAATTCGGTGGGGTGTGATGGGGGTGTGTTTTACCGATCTGCTAAGATTTTTAAGGGTTGTTTTTGATAATTACATCTGAAATGAAACATTATGATGATGATTAGATTACACTGTATACATTTGTTTCCTCCTACGTCATCGGTGGGGCCTAGAGGAATGGGCATCAAATGCACTAATAATTCAATTATGGTGTCAATTTTTCATGCTTTTGCACATTAATTGGTATAATAGTAGTCTCTGAAAGAGATACACAAGATGTCAAATAATTTATTATTTAAAACTCGGAGTGTAATTTTAGTGTGGGTTCCGAGTTCAATCCCACGAAGCGGTACTTCTTTTTTTTTGTACCTCTATTGAATTCCGTCAAACAATCTTGGTTTTATTTAGTAAATATTCTATAATGGTTGGTGTGTTATGTTTGTCAACGTAATTAGTTTGTGTTTTATTGGCTAAAAGTTACGAATATTGTCCCAAAGGGAACTGACCTGTTTGAAGAAAACGTGGACATTTTGTAATGGCTCGCCGTCGAGTTCTTTCTAGTTTAAAAATATGGATACGCAAATAAAAGGTTATTAGATTATATTGGGATATATGCACTCGTTCTTTCGCGCATAAATATTGCGTTCCGAAATTCGTGCAGTATTAATACGCAAAAGAACTTGTGCATATATCCCAACACAAATCGAATAACCTATAAATATAAACAGACGCACTGATTTCTGTATAATTAGATAATGAATGTTTTAGTCAAACGGAGTGTTCTTATATACCCTTAAGATAATACCAGGTATTTATCAGAGTTCACCATAATCACGAGCATGCACTTCTGAGTAGAGGCTAAGTGAATCAAAGGACAAGTCGAACAGTCCATCACACACGATGGTCATATACCACTATTGCATTTCCCATAGGCCTCCATTATAGCCTTTTGTCCTACAATATTCCAATATGGGAACGGATGATAAAACCTAACTTTTTTTAATAAACTATCTTAGAGACACTCCAAAATTACCAGCAAATAGGGGGTTATGTGATGCTTTCAGCCTCTAATATTTCACTGAAGGTGGACACCCCCAGAATCAAGAAATTTTACGTTTTGCAAATATACTCTCAGTACAACTGTATCCATACAAATGCAAATTTCAGTCAAAATATTCTAAATCAACATGTTTTATGATGGAAATATAATATTTTGATGTTTTATGGGGATTTGATATGATTTGGGTAATTTAATCCAATCAGAATCTGCCTTACAATCTGACTATATGCACTAATAGATCCTATACGTTGTTCAACCAATCAGAAGCCTCAAATCAATAGTGGTATCTGACCTAATCTACAAACAAGTTGAGGCTGAAATTTCTCTATTTTTAAAAAGCCCCGTATTACTAATAACCGCGCAATCAACATTTACCTTTGATATTGAATTATTTTTTTATACAAATAAGTTCGATAACATCTGAACTGTGCTTGCAAATGTTGAAAGTCCAGTGGCACAAACAGTTGATACATAGAGTAGGTTATCTTGCAAGTTAAGATAAAGACATGTGTAATCTTGTCGAAACTTTGCGAAGACATGCCAGTGGCACAGGTGATGCTATATAGTATATGACATTGTCATGTAATATTTATAGCATAATTTTTCGAGTATATGCCATTTATACTGCTTCTCGAGGGCCGTAGTGCAGTATAAATGGCATACGAGAAAAATATGATATACATGTTTTGTACCATAGCCATTTATCGAAGTACGCGCGTGCAAAAAGTTTTAGGGCGTTGAAGTTTTCAATAAACGTAACAGCTCGATCCAATCAAAAAATAGCATTATCACGCGGCATGAGCATGAACCTTGTTTTGATTATTGCAACCAATCGCCTTTGTATATTATTGGGCAAATGCAATGTCAAGGAGAGCTGTTTTGCTAATGGTTAGTCGTTTTGATTGATTTGGTTGTGTGTAAACATTACAACTGCGCGCGCGTAAAATTTAGTAGACTATGGTATAACTGTCGAATCTGTCATTTATAGCACGTCTGAAATATACCGGCATTTATAGCACGGTTTAGGCTCAGACCTTCAGGTTTATGAAAATTATATCATAAGCAAGAACAAAGGAAAACCATTAGAGCTATGGTACAAGTATAGAATATAGCATGCGTTTTGCACGTGTACGGGGAGATAATGCACGAGGGTTAGCTGTGTATATCCTCGGGTATTACACGATGTATAGTGTGTATTTAGGATATGTTTGTATAATTGAATGGTATAGCTTAAAGAGGCACTACCTATATCTACGCGATTTTTAATGTAAAATATTAAATACTCAATATTACTGCATGTATATGTATACAAAGCTATTTTATGAGTATTCTATGAAGAAACATGGTTCATATTCCAGTTCTGTAAATTATTAATTATGATCAAAACAATATCTTGAATAAAATGCTGCCCTGCCGTTTATTCCTGCCGGAGAACTACGAGTTTTTACGATTTTCTCGGACATGCGCAATGCGATTCAGTTGAAGGTTATAATAGCGTAAATGAGTCTCCATTGCCCTTCCATAGTAAAGTTAGAATGTTGACAACCTGTTAAAAACTCAAACCTCGTTAGAATTCTGGGAAACTTACTTTATCATGCAAATAAACATGTCTGCCATTAAACATCAACAAGGAAATAGGGGGTTTAATACCTTCTAAGAAACATTTCTTCAGTTGTATACTAACACCGGGTCAAAGGTCAACACTATTTTTACCCCTTGCAATTTCATACCCTGTCTACTTTCACTTCTCAAATTTATACCAAAAACTGTCAAAAACATGATGAGCTGCATTTTCAAATATCAACAACATGCCCAGAATACAGTTACAGCCAAAAAATAACAGGAAACTGCACTAAAAAAATGTTTTTAAAGAAAAAAAGATTAGCACTCTTTAATACAAAACTACTTTCGATGCACCAGGCGAGCACATCCTGTTGATTTAGTGTAATTAGACCTGAACGAAAACAAACTATTCGGGGCAGTTCCGATAGTAAACGAATCGATCGGAACTCTTCGCCAATCCGACGAGGCAGTTCCGATTGTAAACAAATAAGATCGGAAAATCTCCGCAATCGGCTTGTCTAAAACAATGACGAATACAAGTTCAAAAATCTGATCTTTTCAATCCTGTTTTCCCCCAGCAAAACGCATATTACATGGGGTGAAATTATTGCCATTTACCTTTTTCATAGTCCTCTTTATAATTAAGTAAAGTTTATATCAATTGGTGGACAAAAAGATATAGGTAGAGCCTCTTTAACGAGATAGCAAAATCAAAATTCTAGGTCTCTAGAGGGGAGGTCAAAACCGAATTGTAACTTAACTGAGTCCCCTATCAGGAGATATTTTTTTAAATTTTAAACCAAACTTTCAAATCCAAACTTTCAAACTGCCCAGATGGTTGCGAATAAAAATCCCATGAAGAACCCTAAACTTTAAGGACATTATTAATTAAGGGGCTTTTTCAAAAAAAAAAATCTAAAATTTGGATGACTCAAACCGATAAATTCTTTCACTGGAAGAAGTAGAGAGTACGTGTAGGGGATGACATCTATCTTGTTAAAATTGGCCGTATTGATTACTTTAAAACGATAAAATTAAAATATGTTTTTCTAGTTCATTGAAAATCATTGCGCCTACACCGCACCCACCAACACCGTTAATATATCCACCTTACAGTAAAGTATAGTCATAAAAAACTATATACCGTATCTAATATTCTGGAAATATGTAAGTACTTGACACAGAAAAAAACAACACGTGTATTTCAAAGCCACAATATGTGTAGTTTCTACCTTGATAAACGGAGATGGTACGGACATTTACCCATGTTACCGTCAAATTTGGATTAAAACACCCGATTATTCGCAACAAATCCTACGGTAAAAGGGTATGCGACCTTTTTGTTTTGTTTGCAAACACGCTACATGTGCTATAAATAAACCATTTTGCTTTACACGTGACCTGTTCATGGGATACACGTGACCTGTTCATGGGATACACGTGACCTGTTCTGTTCATGGGATACACGTGACCTGTTCATGGGATACACGTGACCTGTTCATGGATACACATCAGGTTACACGTGAGGTACTGGGCGTATTTATCAGCGTAATTCCCAAATCCAAATGTCTTCCGAATACTTTGTCAATTGTTCCATTTTACGTATTTATAAAAATGTTCTGCCTTTAAAGTTTAGTTAATTCTATACTCATTTGCAAAAGAAAGTGTACACTGAGTTTTGTTCAGATTTAATTGTATGCAGCTGTTTTAGAATTAAATCGACAAATTCCAAAATGAATATGCCTTGTTTGGTACCAAAGTTTGTATCATTCCATTGCCAATATCATGTTGTCATTTGTTGAATCCTTAAGGGACTGTCGCTTGATAAAGAGGATAGAATGTAAAGTAAAATTTTCAAAGTGTCCGGTTTCTTTTGCAACTGAGTATATTTAAACGGGAACTAGTGGTATAATTCTGTTTACAAATTCTTAATACATGTTCAAAAAAATATTCATTCCAGAAAAAGAGCTTTTATAGATTCTGGTTGATAATTTATGAGTGTTTCCTTTATTTGGTCTATTTCAGTAACAAGGTTGACATAAAGAAAAGTGCATCCTGGGCAGCTTGCGGGTATATCACTGCAACTGTCATATACGGCGTTTGTCTCCAGGAAGTTCACGCCCACTCGAATGAGCTAAAGCCACTTCACCGCGGTTTCGAAGTTCCCATAATTCTCACAGCTGTTGATCTCGTCACACTATTGTTTCTTCTCAGATTTGAATCTCAGGATGGGCTTAAGAAGCACGCGGAGGGATTAATCGTCACGTTTATTTGTCAGATTTGTGTCGGGTACTTGTTTAATTACTGGTATATTTATTCACGCAATGACTCGTTTGCAGTTGGTTACTTTGAACCTATTATTCTTATAGCGTTGTTAAAAGTGTGCACTAAAACGGACGTGAGTCTAAAAATAGTAACAATCCTCGTTCTGTTTTCACTTTGTGCGGGACTGACTTCCGGTGATGTAAGGATCCTCCTTAATGCCAACAGAAATGGAATAATTATATTTCTGGTTACGTATTTTATCTCACTAAGAAATATCGGAATCAAGTTATTACAGGAGGAATCTCTAAATATATGTCTACGAAAATCCATCATTTTGCCCTTCACTATTATTACGCTTATTACAGGTTTCACATTTTCCGCTTTCCACTTGACCTACTGGGCACTACCAGTTATGTTCTCCCTGATAGCAATGTTTGCTTCCATCGCCATGTTTTATTTCTCTGTGAGATTATTAGAAAATATTCACCCCATTTCCGTTTCCGTTTTTGGACTGATAGCACAAATTTCTACGAATACAGCGTGCGTTCCTGGAGAACATGTGCATAATATCATTGTTACAGTAGTGGCCAGTCTGGTTCTAACCTGCGGGATATCTCTCTACTTCCGGTATATGGCAAACAACGGTGAATTGGACAAGCCACTCTCAACAGGTATGTTAAACCACAATAAAAAACAATAGACTCGAGATATTTGTTTAAACAAATGTGTCCATGAAACACGGATGTCCCGTTTAAATGTTGTCATTCTCCTATTTGTTTGTTTGTTTCGGGTTTAACGTCATTTTTCAGCTCATGTGTAAGCTATGTATGACGGTCGATGTTTAGTGGTGAACTTCAAACTGGTCAGACCACCCACTTATTCCTGGGTAGAACCAGTACTGTATACCTCCCGCCATCCGTAAGAATTACCACTTCCATATAAAATTCGATTTAACGAAATTAACTTGAATGTAAGACTGGTGTTCGTATGTACGGACAAACGGTCAGATGGGCAAGGGTAAAGTAACACTATATGCGCGTTCCACTTTCGTGGCGAGGCATTAATACATGTACGATAATATGCATGAAAGATCAGAGTGCTTGTTTAATACTGAATTTATTAAACGAGTTATAACAGTAACATGATATGCTGCGAAGCTGTGCCGAGCATCATATCAATGTTATACGAGTTTAATGAATTCAATAATAAGGAATAAGAGATTCTATGAAATACAAGTATTCTCTAGATGCTCTGGCCTATTAATGGTAATTAGAGAACTTTTAAAAAGTTGGTATAATGTTGTGGACCAGAGTACAAACGAAGTGTATCGTTTTCTATTAAAATACACATTTGCTACATAAAAGCGTCTATAATGATGACAATGTTATTGAACGTATACATTACACTATGATAAGATCAAAACGTGTATATTTAATGGCCACATATGGTTATATATGTGATCAATGATGTCATGACATCTATAAAGTCATTAGGTAGCAGCTGTGTATTCATATTGCTAGAAAATAATATACTGATAACAAATATTTGTGACACAGTTATGTATGTCATAATGCCATAAGTACCTGTGACACAGTTATGTATGTCATAAGCACCTGTGACTCAGTCATGTATGCCATAAGCACCTGTGATTCAGTTACGTATGTCGTAAGCACCTTTGACTCAATAATGTATGCCATAAGCACCTGTGACTCAGTTATGTATGCCATAAGCACCTGTGACTCAGTTATGTATGCCATAAGCACATTGACCCAGTTATGTATGCCACAATCACCTGTGACTCTGTTATGTATGCCATAAGTACCTGTGACACAGTTATGTATGCCATAAGTGCTTGTGACTCAGTTATGTATGCCATAAGCACCTGTGACTCAGTTATGTATGCCATAAGCACTTTTGACTCAGTTATGTATGCCATAAGCACCTGTGACTCAGTTATGTATGTATGTCACACTGAAGGTCATTATATGGGTTAAAAACTCAATTATATCTTCACGAAAACTTAACGTTGGCTATAACTTTCTCAGTTCTTGATATTTCTTCATCAAACTTTCAATATATACTCATCATGGCAAAATCGACATGACCGTACTAAAAGATAAAGGTCATGGTCACACGGAAGGTAGGTTAATTACTCGTGTTTTTTCACGAAACAAACTTAACGTTTATAACTTTCTCATTTCTTGTTATTTCTTCATCAAACTTTCAATATTTACTCATCATGACACTATCAACATGACCATACTAAAATATAAAAGTCAAGTCACACTGAAGGGCAATATATGGAAATACTCATTGTTTTCTTCACAAAAACTTAACGTTGGCTATGACTTTCTCATTTCTTGGTATTTCTTCATCAAACTTTCAATGACAACATCAACATGACCATACTAAAATATGAAGGTCAGGTCGTACTGCAGGTCATAATATGGATTAAATACTCATCAAACTTTCAATATATACTCATCATGACAACATCGACATGATAATACTAAAATAGAAAGGTCAAGGTCACACTGAAGGTTACTATATTCGTTTTTGTCTTCACGAAAACTTAATGTTGGCTATAACTTTCTCATTTCTTAAGATTAGATTTCTTCCTCAAACTTTCAATATATACTTGTCATGACATCATCGACATAACCGAACTACAATATAAAAATGAAGGTCACGCTGAAGTTCATTATATGGGTTAAATACTCATTGTTCTCTTCAAGAAAACTTACTCAGGCTAGTTTGTCAAGGTCATTTATCTGGGTCCAAAAAGACAAAGCGCTGACAGGCGACACACGTGTTCCGCGGAACACCCATCTAGTTGTAATATAACCCCAGTAAAGTATGCCCCTTCTCTAGTACAGCGTAAATTTACCTCGCTTAAATTGTCATACACAATCTACACTACACCACTGCAACCATGTTTTTGTGTCGCTTTTTCGAAGAAAAATGCGATACATAGGGATCACTTTGTCGTCCGTCCGTCAGTCCGTCAATCAGACACGAAAACAACGTTGGCTATAACTTCCTCATTTCTTTATATTTCTTCATCAAACTTTCAATATATACTCATCATGACAACATCGACATGTCCATACTAAAATATAAAGGTCAAGGTCACACTGAAGGTCATTAGATGGGTTAAATACTCTAATTTTTTTCTTCCCGAAAACTTAACGTTGGCTATAACTTTCTCATTTCTTGATATTTCTTTATCAAACTTTCAATATATACACATCATGACAACATCGACATGACCATTCCAAATATATTCAGGTCAAGGTCACAATGAAGGTCATTATATGGGTTAAATATTCATGTTTTCCTCACGAAAACTTAATCAGGCTAGTTTGTCAAGGTCAATTATCAGGGTCCAAAAAACCTTGTTATACTGACAAAGCGCTGACAGGCGACACACGTGTTCCGCGGAACACCCGTCTAGTGCATGTCATAAGCACCTGTGACTCAGTCATGTATGCCATAAGCACCTGTGACACAATTGTCTATGTCATAAGCACCTGCGACTCATTTATATATGTTTATATATGCTATAAGCACCTGTGACTCAGTTATGTATGCCATAAGTACCTGTGACTCTGTAATGTATGCCATAATCATCTGTGACTCAGTTATGTATGCCATAAGCACCTGTGACTCAGTTATTTGTCGCCTTTTCGAAGAAAATGCGATACATAGGGATCACTTTGTCGTCCGTCAGTCCGTCAGTCAGTCCGTCACGAAAACTTAACGTTGGCTATAACTTCTCATTTCTTGATATTTCTTCATCAAACTTTCAATATATACTCATCATGATAACATTAACATGACCATACTGAAATATAAAATTCAATGTCACACTGAAGGTCATTATATGGGTTAAAAACTCAATTATATCTTCACGAAAACTTAACGTTGGCTATAACTTTCTCAGTTCTTGATATTTCTTCATCAAACTTTCAATATATACTCATCATGGCAACATCGATATGACCATACTAAAAGATAAAGGTCAAGGTCACACAGAAGATGGGTTAATTACTCGTGTTTTTTTAACGAAATAAACTTAACGTTTATAACTTTCTCATTTCTTGTTATTTCTTCATCAAACTTTCAGTATATACTCATCATGAAAATGTCAACATGGCCATACTAAAATATAAAGGTCAAGTCACACTGAAGGGCATTATATGGAAATACTCATTTTTTTCTTCACAAAAACTTAACGTTGGCTATAACTTTCTCATTTCTTGGTATTTCTTCATCAAACTTTCAATATATACACGTCATGACAACATCAACATGACCATACTAAAATATGAAGATCAAGGTCGTACTGAAGGTCATAATATGGGTTAAATACTCTTCATCAAACTTTCAATATATACTCATCATGACAACATCGACATGACCATACTAAAATAGAAAGGTCAAGGTCACACTGAAGGTTATTATATTCGTTTTTGTCTTCACGAAAACAATGTTGGCTATAACTTCCTCATTTCTTTATATTTCTTCATCAAACTTTCAATATTTACTCATCATGACAACATCGAAATGTCCATACTAAAATATAAAGGTCAAGCTCACACTGAAGGTCATTAAATGGGTTAAATACTCTTATTTTTTTCTTCCCGAAAACTTAACGTTGGCTATAACTCGCATTTCTTGATATTTCTTCATCAAACTTTCAATATGTAATCATCATGACAACGTCGACACGACCATACTAAAATATAAAGGTCAAGGTCACACTGACGGTCATTATATGGGTTAAATACTCTTATTTTTTCCTTCCCGGAAACTTAACGTTGGCTATAACTTTCTCATTTCTTGATATTTCTTTATCAAACTTTCAATATATACACATCATGACAACATCGACATGACCATTCCAAATATAATCAGGTCAAGGTCACAATGAAGGTCATTATATGGGTTAAATATTCATGTTTTCCTCACGAAAACTTAATCAGGCTAGTTTGTCGAGGTCATCTATCAGGGTCCAAAAAAACTTGTTATACTGACAAAGCGCTGACAGGCGACACACGTGTTCCGCGGAACACCCGTCTAGTGTATGCCATAAGCACCTGTGACTCAGTCATGTATGCCATAAGTACCTGTGACACAATTGTCTATGTCATAAGCAACTGCGACTCATTTATATATGCTATAAGCACCTGTGACTCAGTTATGTATACCATAAGTACCTGTGACTCTGTAATGTATGTCATAAGTACCTGTGATTCAGTTATGTATGTCATAAGTACCTGTGACTTAGTTATGTATGCCATAAGTACCTGTGACTCAGTTATGTATGCCATAAGCACCTGTGACTCAGTTATGTATGCCATTATGCCATAAGAACCTGTGACACAGTTATGTATGCCATAAGTACCTGTGACTCAGTTATGTATGCCATAAGCAAGTGTGACTTAGTTATGTATGACATAAGTATCTGTGACTCAGTTATATAAGCCATATTTCCTTTGACTCAGTTATGTATGCCATAAGCACGTAGCACCTGTGACTCAGTTGTGTATGCCATAAGCACTTGTGACTCAGTTATGTATGTCATAAGCACCTGTGACACAGTTATGTATGCCATAAGCAACTGTGACTCAGTTATATATGCCATAAGCACCTGTGACTCGCTTATGTATGTCATAAGCACCTGTGACTCGGTTATGTATGCCATAAGCACCTGTGACTCGTATGCCATAAGTATCTGCGACTCAGTAATATATGGCATAAGTACCTGTGACTCAGTTATGTATGCCATAAGTACCTCTGACAAAGGGGCTATTATGTACGGTAACGAACAACGCCTGTAAGCTCTATTAATTAATATGTATTCGTTATAGAACGTCCAACGAGGTGTTACGAGCATATATCATGAAATATATCGAGGCGTAAGCCGAGATATTTTCATGATATATGCGTGTAACATCAAGTTGGATATTCTATAACAGTTTTATCGCTAGCCACGCCCCTTTATGTGATATCTGGTACAAACGGCACACTTTTTAAAAACGTTTTCCTCCAGATCATTGTCATACTCATCACCATTGCCCATTCCAACCCAACATGAACTAGGCTGTTTAAGGGTTAAACAACGATTTGTAACATTAATGCCTTTTTGTTTAGAACTCAGATTTAAAGTTACTGTTATCGCAAGCCTGAGAGTACTTTCTATTGTCCAAAGTGGTATGATATAATTCAATACAGGAAAAACGAAAGTGTACGCCTCGATATATTTCATGATATATGCTCGTAAAACCTCGTTGGACATTCTATAACTAATACGTAACACACTTTTTATATATGAAAACAATACCATATATGTAACTTAACAACAAATATATTCTGTTTCACCTTTATTCCAGTCGCCCATCACGAGGTCTACACAAGAATGGAATTCCTGATTTTTTCCGGAGTTTTTTGTGGAATCCTGTTTTACGTGTTTAAGCCACGGTTCAGCAAAAGGGACTTGAACAACTTGCACTACGTGGGCCTCGACAAGCTGTTTGGCCTACTGCTCAATCGACCGGACACATAATCAAAATATGGACTACTAGTACAAAGCAAACGTTAAAGGGACACACATTAATCTTCATGCTCTTAAAACTCACGGCGTCCTGCTAGTATGTTTAAATTACCTAAATATTTGCAAATCATTATTAATACCACAGACATATTAATAAATTGTTATTAGGTCTGTGTTAATACTTATTGGAGTGGCTCAACGCTAATAATTCTGTTTGCATATTGTTAATTATGGATTATTTTGCATCAATAACATATTTAAATCTCCGAATGTACTTTTATTTATGTGCAATCAGGTTTAACTTACTAGTAACTCAAAATCATAATTTAAAATTGTATTTATGATAGTCACTAACCGTCCAAATAACGGCAACATTACACACTCGTTTATCCAAAATTTATCCAGGTGTCCAGGTCATACAATAATGTATATGTGCCGATTAAAAGTATAGGTTTTGGGTTCTTAACATAATTTCGATTGAATACGCGTAAAATTAATTATGAGTTAGTAAGGCTTAATTTGGCGCTCCAGTTTTGGGGTTTGGCCTGGCTTGTTAAAGCAGTTTATGTTGTGTCTATAGATATATATATCCTCACATATTTTGAGACTATAGACACAATATTGACGGCTTGAGAATCCAGACTTCACAGACACAATATAAACGGCTTTAACCAGCCAGGCGAGCGTCGAATTAAGAGTTACCAACTCACAATTTATTTTACAAGTTATATATATATGCATGTACCTCGTCGTCAGGAGGTTTAGTAACAGTGTAATCTGCTGTAAAATATGCCTATTGATGGCGGAATCTGGACTTACTAATTAGAGGTGCTACTTCTGATGTCAAGATTGCTCCGCTTCTCTTTAACTGTTTATCAATCAAAAGAATAGGACAGCGTGTTTTAGATGTTCGTTTTAACATTCCCAAGAATTCCATTTTATGAGATTGTGATACCGACAATACTTTGTTGTTTTATCTGGTTAAGCCCCGTGTTTTGCCGGGGTAAAATACAACCACTGCAAATCCCGCTATAGACAGAGGGGTAGGACCCCCCGCTTCATGTTCAATTTGTCATTTGTTACCATGCTCATTCAAGGTCTTTTTGCAGCAACTATGCAGTTCTGCAGTTAAGAAGGTTCTATGTCCATTTCTCCATATTGTATCTTGATGTAAATGGAGAATGAGCCTGGCAGGTTCATTCCTGTTAGGCGTCATAAAACCTTTCATTTAATTTGTTGGTGCGCCGTAAAACCCAATTCAATTTATTTTATCTGGTTAAGTGTTTCTGAAGCACACATGAAGGTGGTAAACATTACTGAAGAAACGCATGACCAAAGGGACAAAATCCTTGCCATTTATAGTTGAGTTACATTAGTTATGTGGGTTGTCTACCGAGTGAAGTAGTACACACCGTGTGCAATCAACAAAACGTAGGGCTTTATAGAAAATTACAGAAATTACAGTTATTATTTTTTCTGTTTTGAGCATGGGACATTTATAAGGCCGGGGAGGCTGCACATTTTTTCTGTCGCACGTTTAGATTAGTTATTTTATTTATAGTCTTAGATTTTGCAGTGTGTCCGTTCGTGAGATCGTACATAATTAAGATTAACATCGGTTGCTGACATTTTAATATGTTAATTTATTATTTGTATATTTAATTGTGTATGTTAGAATGAGTGTGCTGGATATGTGTATATTTAAAATGATATTTAAAGTCTCTTATAATTCAACAATTGAATGGCATTTTGTGTATGTTTAAATGTGTTTTAAAGTATGTATGTTAACATTTGTACACATGATGAGACTTATAAAATAAACAATAAAACTTTAGGACAATGCAGATAATAATACCTTGTTGTGTGCCCCGTGTGGTTCCGAGGTGGTAAAGATGACAAACATTGGACGATGGAGTTGCAGTAATCTGTTTCTCCCGCGGTTGTGAAGTTTCTTAAACCATGAGTCATATAGTTTTATCTCGTGTTTGGATCCAAAAAGCTCATATCCGATTTGGCGCCATATAATCTATTTTGTGTTGCGGCGTCTATGTAGTCTCTCATAATGTCGTGCTATCTACGTATGGTTTTGTGTTTGTCTATGGTTAACATACTGTGAATCATGTAGTTGACGCTAGAATGCATTGCAGCTTTAATTCCTATTGAACTCTAAAAACTTCAATGATATAAACACATATATTGCAATGTTCAAAGGTTACCGTTTTACTTGCTGAAATGACTTTTTCATATATCAGTCTACTGAAGTGTAACATGCAGTAATTAGTGTTTGTACACTACTCAACTTTTATAACGGTCACCAAATTATTTTTTTTTAAATAACACGATTACTAAAACTGGAAATCACCGAAACACATACCAATATTTTATTAAGTTTATCAACAAGGTTTTAGTCCAATCAAGGTTGATTAAGTTTCATAAATCGCTAGCGATATTGGTTAAACGACGCCAGTCAAAATTTCAAATGAAAATATGAATTATTAAAAAATATATAATTCTTTGAAAAGTGGTCGATTATAAAAGTTGAGTGTACATTAACAACATAACGTTCATTAGTTTCTGTGGCGCAGTTGGCTGAGGCGTCGTGTTATTGACGGGAAGTCAGGATTCAAGCCTGCTGATTACCTTTTCTTTTTTTTCTTTCTTTTTCTTTTGTCATTGTTATGGTTTTCACTATTTCAAATGGTATGACAACAATGAACAGTTCCTTTACATTTTTCAATTTGGTAGCGCATTCTTATAATTACACATGGTAGCAGTGAACAATTTATATGTGTTGTAATGCACACGCTAACGCACACGTATCCCTTACATGTGAACAATTGTATTCAATGGCGGACGTACCCCCCCCCCCCCCCCCCCCCCCCCTTCCCCCCCCCCCCTTAAACCTGCCAAGAAAAACAACAACAACAACAACAAAATAAACAAAAAACATGGGTTGTTTTTTTTTAAAGAAAAAACATTTTTTTTGTCATTATTTAGTGGGGGATTTGTTTACGCCCCGCTATAAAGGCCTACGCCCTACTAAGAAGTTGCAAAAAAGTTTTTATCTAACATGAAATCCTGGATCCGCCACTGGTATTTATGTGCTGATGCTTCCAGCACGTCGTGTTACAAGAGTGAATTGTAGTCAATGTGTAAGGCATGTCAAGGTATTTAAACAGGGGGAAGCGAGGTCGCCCACATTAATTCAAAATGTTTGGTAGGAAGAACTGATGGTAAAATTCGGGAAGAATGTGTCTGGTAAGAAAAAACGATTGTGGCTTGATTATGTCTCCGTGAAAAAAAAAATCAATATCGTTTTAACATCCATGACTTGATCTATTATGATGTTACTTTTTTGTTTCCAGTTCCTACCCATACACCGAAGGTTCAGCGCAAATCTATTCTAACTGCATATGCATAAAAAAGGAGATAGTGTAGTTTTGCGCTGAGCCCTCGATATATGCTATGTTCTCTCCGCAGCCAATTTACGCTTGCATAAAACCTTGCTTGTGTTTTACCTGATATATATTATTTTTTTAGCTTGTTATCTCTCTAATGGTTATATGATTACACTGAACAGTAATCTGGGTAGTCTAGGGCATCTTCGGCGCTTGGTTTTCAAATAGGCAAGCGTCGCAGATGATCTAGACTTCAATTTGGGGAATCCATGTGTGCTAATACCTTATGTTTATTACATGATTATTATGTTTTATGGTTACAAAATATACAATGATATGTATAATCGGGTTTGCTCATTAAATAGTGTTTATTGTTATATATACACTCAAGGGATATGAAAACGCAACACGGGTATTTCCGCTATATATTGTATATACTGCACACTTAATTGGACATAATATTCCGAAGAAATCCCAAGATGTTTTTTTTTTTAAAAAGTTGCAGTTAACTAGAGAAAGGACACAACTGTGATGTTGTAGACGTTTTAATCACACTACACTTTGTAACAAGAACTTCATCAATGTTGAAGTTGCTCTTCGAAAAATTGAGCTAGTTCAGTACTGTATTTAACGTAAATAGTTTGCAAAATTTTGCATCCTAAGTTTGCTCACATGATTGAGCCAAACGCGTACTGTGTGAATAATGAAACATTGCAGGAATACTATTTGCTGTATTATTTGTTGTTTTAGTATTTTTTCCAAAAAAAATCAAAAAGGAAAGGTCTTACGTAGCCATGTACCATTCGATTAAAAGCAGCATATTGTACATACAATATATAGCGGAAATTCCCGTGTTGCGTTTTCATATCACTTGAGTGTAAATATATATGCTGCCATTATGTGGGAAATTAAAATGACAAAATTAATGAAGACAGTGTTTCTTATTGTACCCTGTGTTTAACTTTGTCGTGAACATGTTTCGTCATTCGCAACATCTCGCACACTGCTTCACAGAATAACTCGAATCCATATTGGTTACGTCATATTCAAGATTCATGACGCGTCTGAGATTCCCACCGAAACAAATTTGCATTCAAAATCAAAGTTATCATCCAAATTTTAAAATGTCATTTAGCCGATTGCTCCAGATGTAGTTTATTTACATGAAAGCAGTGATAAATCCAAATCGGTATCATCAATGATTATTGATTAATGTTAAACTTTATTAAAGGGACAAACGATAATCTTGATTTTTTAAAGTTTTTCTACATAACTTCCATTTGTTCAGTAATTAATATTAATTCTAATAATAATATAAAGGAAACTCTGTTTGAATATTACTGTTTGTGTGTACAGCTATATATGTATCTCTTTTTGGTGCGGTCTGATTTTAAAATAAGCAAAACCTCTTCAATCATTAAACAAAGTTGGTGAAACTTTAACTGAAGCATTTTCTAAAGAGTTTGAATAGGTCTGCACCACTGCTACTTATTCTCATGAACTACTGATCAGATGTCAATAAAAAACACATCTAACATTAAACCCTTTCTTCAGTGTCAATTTACATTGCTAAAAACTGAGATTCCATAAATCCATGAATTTCGATAATTTATCAAGAATTTCCAAGTCAGTAGGGCATATTTAGGTAAACCAATTGTCGCAGAAACTAAGCATAATGTATATCTAACCCAATCGCGGAGCGAACTTTACGAACGGCACGGCAAAGTTAAAATGTTTTTTAAAAAATCCGGAAAATCAAGTGTGTATTTAGAAATAGATACTTTAGCACTATCTCTTCTTCTCTCTATAAGTTCTTATGCTATCGTAATAATAGCATGTGGAACAAATTGGAAATTTGGCTCGGAAATGAGTTTATTGTATTAAGAAAGAGTAAATTTACATCACCAGAGCATGAACAAATTATGTAAAGGATTATGTGATGAGTGTTTTACCTTCTCAGCAACAATGTAAGAAACGCTCACTAATTTCGTTTTGTTTGAAACCTCTTTATATTAAAATCAAGTGAAAACTCCCATGTTCATATCGATGCTGTAATTTACAATAAGCATATTCCAAGATTTTGAGAAATATATTTCTCTAAAATATAGCACATGCAACAAACAATACAAGTTATAGGATGATTTTGGAGAAGTGTATGAACAGTTTGCGATACATACTCCCACAAATGGACATGCAAAATACCATATATACGCCCACAAATGGACATAACACTTACTGTATAGTTACTAAATATATAAAAAGTAGATATGAAAATCGAACAGGAAAAGTAGCATTCAAAGACGATAGTCAACCACAAACACACACAGAAACAAAGAACAACTTTAAAGATTAATAAAAGGCCAAATAAGACAACATAAACACAAAAGGGTTGACATTAGGGCTACCGCCTTGGAACGGTCAGTGTGGCGAAAAAGACCGCTGGGGGTTTAAACAAGGTTCTAGGATGCACCAAACCTCACACTTACCCTACTGCCATGAACTATTCTCTAACCAACAAGGCAGCATTAATATGCAATATAAGTAAAACAGTTATATAAGCCCACAAAGGTATTTGCATTTTACTAGATATAATCGTACAAGGGGATTGCAAATTACGACATTTACGCCCAAAGGGGGTATGCAAGTTACTACATATATAAGCCTAAGAGGGCGATGCAAGTTACTATATACACGCCACAAAGGGACATGCAAATTACTATATATAAGCCACACATGGACATGCAAGTTACTATATATAAGCCACAAAGAGACAGGCAAGTTACTATATATAAGCCACAAAGAGACAGGCAAGTTACTATATATAAGCCACAAAGGGACATGC
Source organism: Cyrtodaria siliqua (assembly GCA_037043455.1). Taxonomy (NCBI): domain Eukaryota; kingdom Metazoa; phylum Mollusca; class Bivalvia; order Adapedonta; family Hiatellidae; genus Cyrtodaria; species Cyrtodaria siliqua. Next base: position 110,291 of record JAWPHD010004299.1, on the reverse strand, counting down.
AAATTACTATATATAAGCCACAAAGAGACATGCAAGTTACTATATATACGCCCACAAAGGGACATGCAAGTTACTATATATAAGCCACAAAGGGACATGCAAATTAATATATATAAGCCACAAATGGACATGCAAGTTACTAGATATAAGCCACAAAGAGACAGGCAAGTTACTATATATAAGCCACAAAGAGACAGGCAAGTTACTATATATAAGCCACAAAGAGACATGCAAGTTACTATATATAGGCCCACAAAGGGACATGCAAGTTACTATATATAAGCCACAAAGGGACATGCAAGTTACTATATATAAGCCCACAAAGAGGCATGCAAGTTACTATATATAACCACACAAAGGGACATGCACGTTACTACATATAAGCACACAAAGGGACATGAAAGTTACTATATATAAGCACACAAAGAGACATGCAAGTTACTATATATAGGCACACAAAGGGATATGCACGTTACTATATATAAGCCACAAAGGGACATGCAAGTTACTATATATAAGCCCACAAAGAGGCATGCAAGTTACTATATATAAGCCACAAAGGGGCATGCAAGTTACTATATATAAGCCCACAAAGAGACATGCAAGTTACTATATATAAGTCACAAAGAGACATGCAAGTTACAATATATAAGCCACAAAGGGACATGCAAGTTACTATATATAAGCACACAAAGAGACATGCAAGTTACTACATATAAGCACACAAAGGGACATACAAGTTACGATATATAAGCCACAAAGGAACATACAAGTTACTATATATCAGTCACAAAGGGACATGCAAATTACTTTATATAAGCCACAAAGAGACATGCAAGTTACTATATATAAGCACACAAAGGGACACGCAAGTTACTATATATAAGTCACAAAGGGACATGCAAATTACTATATATAAGCACACAAAGAGACATGCAAGTTACTATATATAAGTCACAAAGGGACATGCAAGTTACTGTATATAAGCACACAAAGGGACATGCAAGTTACTATATATAAGCACTCAAAGAGAAATGCAAGTTACTATATATAAGCCACAAAGAGACATGAAAGTTACTATATATAAGCCACAAAGGGACATGCAAATTACTATATATAAGCCACAAAGAGACATGCAAGTTACTATATATAAGCCACAAAGGGACATGCAAATTACTATATATAAGCCACAAAGAGACATGCAAGTTACTATATATAAGCCACAAAGAGACATGCAAGTTACTATATATAAGCCACAGAGGGACATGCAACTTACTATATATAAGCCACAAAGGGACATGCAAATTACTACATATAAGCCGCAAAGGGACATGCAAGTTACTATATATAAGCCACAAAGGGACATGCAAGTTACTATATATAAGCAAAAAAGGGACATGCAAATAACTAAATATAAGCACACAAAGGGACATGCAAATTACTATATATAAGTCACAAAGTGACATGCAAATTACTATATATAAGCCACAAAGAGACATGCAAGTTACTATATATAAGTCACAAAGGGACATGCAAGTTACTATATATAAGCACACAAAGGGACATGCAAGTTACTATATATAAGCACACAAAGAGACATGCAAGTTACTATATATAAGCCACAAAGGGACATGCAAGTCACTATATATAAGCACACAAAGGGACATGCAAGTTACTATATATAAGTCACAAATGCATATGCAAATTACTATATATAAGCACATAAAGAGACATGCAAGTTACTATATATATCCACAAAGGGACATGCATGTTACTATATATAAGCACACAAAAGGACATGCAAGTTACTATATATAAGCACACAAAGAGACATGCAAATTACTATATATAAGCACACAAAGAGACATGCAAGTTACTATATATAAGCCACAAAGGGACATGCAAGTTACTTTATATAAGCACACAAAGGGACATGCAAGTTACCTATATATAAGTCACTGTGGGACATGCAAATTACTATATATAAGCACAAAGAGACATGCAAGTTACTATATAAAAGCCACAAAGGGAAATGCAAGTTACTATATATAAGCACACAAAGGGACATGCAAATTACTATATATAAGCCACAAAGAGACATGCAAGTTACTATATATAAGCCAAAAAGGGACATGCAAGTTACTATATATAAGCCACAAATGGACATGCAAATTACTATATATAAGCCGCAAAGGGACATGCAAGTTACTATATATAAGCCGCAAAGGGACATGCAAGTTACTATATATAAGCCACTAAGGGACATGCAAGTTACTATATATAAGCACACAGAGACATGCAAATTACTATATATAAGCCACAAAGGGACTTGCAATTTACTATATATAAGCCACAAAGGGACATGCAAGTTATTATATATAAGCCACAAAGAGACATGCAAGTTACTATATATAAGCACAAAGGGACATGCAAATTACTATATATAAGCCACAAAGAGACATGCAAGTTACTATATATAATCCCACAAAGAGGCTTGCACGTTCCTATATATAAGCCACAAAGAGACATGCAAGTTTACTATATATAATCCCACAAAGAGGCTTGCACGTTACTATATATAAGCCACAAAGAGACATGCAAGTTACTATATATAAGTCACAAAGAGACATGCAAGTTACTATATATAAGCACAAAAGCGACATGCAAGTTACTATATATAAGCCACAAAGAGACATGCAAATCACTATATATATGCTACAAAGGGACTTGCAAGTTACTATATATAAGCCACAAAGGGACATGCAAGTTACTATATATAAGTCACAAAGAGACATGCAAGTTACTATATATAAGTCACAAAGGGACATGCAAGTTACTATATATAAGTCACAAAGAGACATGCAAGTTACTATATATAAGTCACAAAGAGACATGCAAGTTACTATATATAGCCACAAAGGGACATGCAAGTTACTATATATAAGCCACAAAGGGACATGCAAGTTACTATATATAAGCCCACAAAGAGACATGCAAATTACTATATATAAGTCACAAAGGGACATGGAAGTTACTATATATATGCACACAAAGAGACATGCAAATTACTATATATCAGTCACAAAGGAACATGGAAGTTAGTTTATATAAGGCACAAAGGGACATGCACGTCACTGTATATAAGCACTCAAAGGGACATGCAAATTACAATATATGTGCCACAAAGACACATCCAAATTACTATATATAAGTTACAAAGAGACATGCAAGTTACTATATATAAGCCACAAAGGGACATGCAAGTTACTATATATACGCACACAAAAAGGACATTCACGTTACAATATATAAGCCACAAAGGGACATGGAAGTTACTATATATAAGCCACAAAGGGACATGCAAGTTACTATATATAATCCACAAAGGGACATGCCAATTACTATATATAAGCCACAAAGGGACATGCAAATTATTATATATAAGCACACAAAGAGACATGCAAGTTACTATAAGCCACAAAGGGACATGCATGTTACTATATATAAGCACACAAAGAGAACATGCAAGTTACTATATATAAGCCGCAAAGAAACAAGCAAGTTACTATATATAGGCAACAAAGAGACATGCAAGTTACTATATATAAGCCACAAAGAAACATGCAAGTTACTATATATAGGCAACAAAGAGACATGCAAATTACTATATATAAGCCACAGAGGGACATGTAACTTACTATATATAAGCCGCAAAGGGACATGCAAGTTACTATATAAAAGCCACAAAGAGATATGCAAGTCAATATATATAAGCCACAAAGAAACATGCAAGTTACTATATACAAGCCACAAAGAGACATGCAAATTACTATATACAAGCCACAAAGGGACATGTAAATTACTATATACAAGCCACAAAGAGACATGCAAGTTACTATATACAAGCACAAAGGGACATGCAAGTTACTATATATAAGCCACAAAGGGACATGCAATGTTACTATATATAAGCCACAAAGGAACATTGCAAATTACTATATATAAGCCACTAATGGACATGCAATTTACTATATTTAAGCCACAAAGGTACATGCAAGTTACTATATATAAGCCACAAAGGGACATGCAAGTTATATATATAAGCCACAAATGGACATTCACGTTACTATAAGATAAGCCACAAAGGGACATGAAGTTACTATATATAAGCCACAAAGGGACATGCAAGTTACTATATATAATCCACAAAGGGACATGCAAATTACTATATATAAGCAACAAAGGGACATGCAAATTATTATATATAAGCACACAAAGAGACATGCAAGTTACTATAAGCCACAAAGGGACATGCATGTTACTATATATAAGCCACAAAGGGACATGCAAGTTACTATATATAAGCGACAAAGGGACATGCAAAATTACTATATATAAGCACACAAAGAGACATGCAAGTTACTATAAGCCCTCAAAGGGACATGCAAGTTACTATATATAAGCCACAAAGAGACATGCAAGTTACTATATATAAGCCACAAAGGGACATGGCAAGTTACTATATATAAGCCCCAAAGGGAATGCAAGTTACTATATATAAGCCACAAAGGGACATGCAAGTTACTATATATAAGCACAAAGAGACATGCAAACCGTACTATATATAAGCCACAAAGGGACATGCAAGTTACTATATATAAGCCACAAAGAGACATGCAAGTTACTATATATAAGCCACAAAGGGACATGCAAGTACTATATATAAGCCACAAAGGGACATGCAAGTTACTATATATAAGCCACAAAGAGATGCAAGTTACAATATATAAAGCCACAAAGAGACATTCAAAACGTACTATATATATAAGCCACAAAGGGACATGCAAGTTACTATATATAAGCCACAAAGGGCATGCAAGTTACTATATATAAGCCCACAAAGAGACATGCAAGTTACTATATATAAGCCACAAAGGGACATGCAAGTTACTATATATAAGCCACAAAGGGACATGCAAGTTACTATATATAAGCCACAAAGGGACATGCAAGTCACAATATATAAGCCACAAAGAGACATGCAAATTGCTATATATATAAGCCACAAAGAGACATGCAAATTACTATATATAAGCCACAAAGGGACATGCAAGTTACTATATATAAGGCACAAAGAGACATGCAAGTTACTATATATAAGCCACAAAGGGACATGCAAGTTACTATATATAAGCCACAAAGGGACATGCAAGTTACTATATATAAGCCCACAAAGAGACATGCAAGTTACTATATATAAGCCACAAAGGGACATGCAAGTTACTATATATATGCCACAAAGGGACATGCTAGTTACTATATATATATGCCACAAAGGGACATGCAAGTTACAATATATAAGCCACAAAGAGACATGCAAATTACTATATATATAAGCCACAAAGAGACATGCAAATTACTATATATAAGCCACAAAGGGACATGCAAGTTACTATATATAAGCCACAAAGAGACATGCAAGTTACTATATATAAGCCACAAAGGACATGCAAGTTACTATATATAAGCCACAAAGAGACATGCAAGTTACTATATATAAGCCACAAAGGGACATGCAAGTAACTATATATAAAGCCACAAAGGGACATGCAAGTTACTATATATAAGCCACAAAGGGACATGCAAGTTACTATATATAAGCCACAAAGAGATGCAAGTACACAATATATAAGCCACAAAGAGACATGCAAATTACTATATATATAAGCCACAAAGAGACATGCAAAACGTACTATATATAAGCCACAAAGGGACATGCAAGTACTATATATAAGCCACAAAGAGACATGCAAGTTACTATATACAAGCCACAAAGGGACATGCAAATTACTACTATATATAGCCACAAAGAGACATGCAAGTTACTATATATAAGCCACAAAGGGACATGCAAGTTACTATATATAAGCCACAAAGGGACATGCAAATTACTATATATAAGCCACTAATGGACATGCAATTTACTATATATAAGCCACAAAGGTACATGCAAGTTACTATATATAAGCCACAAAGGGACATGCAAGTTACTATATATAAGCCAACAAATGGACATGCAAGTTACTATATATAAGCCACAAAGGGACATGCATGTTACTATATATAAGCACACAGAGACATGCAAGTTACTATATATAAGCACACAGAGACATGCAAATTACTATATATAAGCACAAAGGGACATGCGAATTACTATATATAAGCCACAAAGGGACTTGCAAGTTACTATATATAAGACACAAAGGGACATGCAAGTTACTATATATAAGCCTCAAAGGGACATGCAAATTACTAATATATAAGCACACAAAGAGACATGCAAGTTACTATAAGCCACTAAGGGACATGCAAGTTACTATATATAAGCCACAAAGAGATGCAAGTTACAATATATAAGCCACAAAGAGACATGCAAATTACTATATATATAAGCCACAAAGAGACATGCAAAACGTACTATATATAAGCCACAAAGAGACATGCAAGTTACTATATATAAGCCACAAAGAGACATGCAAGTTACTATATATAAGCCACAAAGGGACATGCAAGTTACTATATATAAGCCACAAAGAAATGCAAGTTACAAGATATAAGCACAAGGCATGCAAACGTACTATATAAGCCACAAAGGGACATGGCAAGTTACTATATATAAGCCACAAAGAGACATGCAAGTTACTATATATAAGCCACAAAGGGACATGCAAGTTACTATATATAAGCCACAAAGGGGCATGCAAGTTACTATATATATAAGCCACAACGGGACATGCAAGTTACTATATATAAGCCACAAAGAGACATGCAAACCGTACTATATATAAGCCACAAAGGGACATGCAAGTTACTATATATAAGCCACAAAGAGACATGCAAGTTACTATATATAAGCCACAAAGAGACATGTAAGTTACTATATATAAGCCACAAAGGGACATGCAAGTTACTATATATAAGCCACAAAGGGACAATGCAAGTTACTATATATAAGCCACAAAGAGATGCAAGTTACAATATATAAGCCACAAATGAGACATGCAAAACGTACTATATATAAGCAACAAAGGGACATGCAAGTTACTATATATAAGCCACAAAGGGGCATGCAAGTTACTATATATAAGCCACAAAAAGACATGCAAGTTACTATATATAAGCCACAAAGGGACATGCAAGTTACTATATATAAGCCACAAAGGGGGACATGCAAGTTACTATATATAAGCCACAAAGGGACATGCAAGTTACTATATATAAGCCCACAAAGAGACATGCAAATTACTATATATAAGTCACAAAGGGACATGAAGTTACTATATATATGCACACAAAGAGACATGCAAATTACTATATATCAGTCAAAAAAGGGAACATGGAAGTTAGTTTATATAAGGCACAAAGGGACATGCACGTTACTGTATATAAGCACTCAAAGGGACATGCAAATTACAATATATGTGCCACCAAAGACACATCCAAATTACTATATATAAGTTACAAAGAGACATGCAAGTTACTATATATAACCCACAAAGGGGACATGCAAGTTACTATATATACGCACACAAAAGGACATTCACAGTTACTATATATAAGCCACAAAGGGACATGGAGTTACTATATATAAGCCACAAAGGGACATGCAAGTACTATATATAATCCACAAAGGGACATGCAAATTACTATATATAAGCCACAAAGGGACATGCAAATTATTATATATAAGCACACAAAGAGACATGCAAGTTACTATAAGCCACAAAGGGACATGCATGTTACTATATATAAGCAGACAAAGAGACATGCAAGTTACTATATATAAGCCACAAAGAGACATGCAAGTTACTATATATAGGCAACAAAGAGACATGCAAATTACTATATATAAGCCACAGAGGGACATGTAACTTACTATATATAAGCCACAAAGAGATATGCAAGTTACTATATATAAGCCACAAAGAAACATGCAAGTTACTATATACAAGCCACAAAGAGACATGCAAATTACTATATACAAGCCACAAAGGGACATGTAAATTACTATATACAAGCCACAAAGAGACATGCAAGTTACTATATACAAGCCACAAAGGGACATGCAAATTACTATATATAAGCCACAAAGAGACATGCAAGTTACTATATATAAGCCACAAAGGGACATGCAAGTTACTATATATAAGCCACAAAGGGACATGCAAATTGCTATATATATAAGCCACTAATGGACATGCAATTTACTATATATAAGCCACAAAGGTACATGCAAGTTACTATATATAAGCCACAAAGGGACATGCAAGTTACTATATATAAGCCACAAATGGACATGCAAGTTACTATATATAAGCACACAGAGACATGCAAATTACTATATATAAGCCACAAAGGGACATGCGAATTACTATATATAAGCCACAAAGGGACTTGCAAGTTACTATATATAAGCCACAAAGGGACATGCAAGTTACTATATATAAGCCACAAAGGGACATGCAAATTACTATATATAAGCACACAAAGAGACATGCAAGTTACTATAAGCCACAAAGGGACATGCAAGTTACTATATATAAGCCACAAAGAGATGCAAGTTACAATATATAAGCCACAAAGAGACATGCAAATTACTATATATATAAGCCACAAAGAGACATGCAAAACGTACTATATATTAGCCACAAAGGGACATGCAAGTTACTATATATAAGCCACAAAGAGACATGCAAGTAACTATATACAAGCCACAAAGGGACATGCAAATTACTATATATAAGCCACAAAGAGACATGCAAGTTACTATATATAAGCCACAAAGGGACATGCAAGTTACTATATATAAGCCACAAAGGGACATGCAAATTACTATATATAAGCCACTAATGGACATGCAATTTACTATATATAAGCCACAAAGGTACATGCAAGTTACTATATATAAGCCACAAAGGGACATGCAAGTTACTATATATAAGCCACAAATGGACATGCAAGTTACTATATATAAGCCACAAAGGGACATGCAAGTTACTATATATAAGCACACAGAGACATGCAAGTTACTATATATAAGCACACAGAGACATGCAAATTACTATATATAAGCCACAAAGGGACATGCGAATTACTATATATAAGCCACAAAGGGACTTGCAAGTTACTATATATAAGCCACAAAGGGACATGCAAGTTACTATATATAAGCCTCAAAGGGACATGCAAATTACTATATATAAGCACACAAAGAGACATGCAAGTTACTATAAGCCACAAAGGGACATGCAAGTTACTATATATAAGCCACAAAGAGATGCAAGTTACAATATATAAGCCACAAAGAGACATGCAAATTACTATATATATAAGCCACAAAGAGACATGCAAAACGTACTATATATAAGCCACAAAGAGACATGCAAGTTACTATATATAAGCCACAAAGAGACATGCAAGTTACTATATATAAGCCACAAAGGGACATGCAAGTTACTATATATAAGCCACAAAGAGATGCAAGTTACAATATATAAGCCACAAAGAGACATGCAAAACGTACTATATATATGCCACAAAGGGACATGCAAGTTACAATATATAAGCCACAAAGAGACATGCAAATTACTATATATATAAGCCACAAAGAGACATGCAAATTACTATATATAAGCCACAAAGGGACATGCAAGTTACTATATATAAGCCACAAAGAGACATGCAAGTTACTATATATAAGCCACAAAAGGACATGCAAGTTACTTTATATAAGCACACAAAGGGACATGCAAGTTACTATATATAAGTCACTGTGGGACATGCAAATTACTATATATAAGCACAAAGAGACATGCAAGTTACTATATAAAAGCCACAAAGGGAAATGCAAGTTACTATATATAAGCACACAAAGGGACATGCAAATTACTATATATAAGCCACATGAGACATGCAAGTTACTATTTATAAGCCAAAAAGGGACATGCAAGTTACTATATATAAGCCACAAATGGACATGCAAATTACAATATATAAGCCGCAAAGTGACATGCAAGTTACTATATATAAGCCACAAAGGGACATGCAAGTTACTATATATAAGCCGCAAAGGGACATGCAAGTTACTATATATAAGCCGCAAAGGGACATGCAAGTTACTATATATAAGCCACTAAGGGACATGCAAGTTACTATATATAAGCCACAAATGGACATGCAAATTACTATATATAAGCCGCAAAGGGACATGCAAGTTACTATATATAAGCCGCAAAGGGACATGCAAGTTACTATATATAAGCCACTAAGGGACATGCAAATTACTATATATAAGCCGCAAAGGGACATGCAAGTTATTATATATAAGCCACAAAGAGACATGCAAGTTACTATATATAAGCCACAAAGGGACATGCAAATTACTATATATAAGCCACAAAGAGACATGCAAGTTACTATATATAATCCCACAAAGAGGCTTGCACGTTCCTATATATAAGCCACAAAGAGACATGCAAGTTACTATATATAATCCCACAAAGAGGCTTGCACGTTACTATATATAAGCCACAAAGAGACATGCAAGTTACTATATGTAAGTCCATTGAGACATGCAAGTTACTATATATAAGCACAAAAAGCGACATGCAAGTTACTATATATAAGCCACAAAGAGACATGCAAATTACTATATATATGCTACAAAGGGACTTGCAAGTTACTATATATAAGCCACAAAGGGACATGCAAGTTACTATATATAAGTCACAAAGAGACATGCAAGTTACTATATATAAGTCACAAAGGGACATGCAAGTTACTATATATAAGTCACAAAGAGACATGCAAGTTACTATATATAAGTCACAAAGAGACATGCAAGTTACTATATATAGCCACAAAGGGACATGCAAGTTACTATATATAAGCCACAAAGGGACATGCAAGTTACTATATATAAGCCCACAAAGAGACATGCAAATTACTATATATAAGTCACAAAGGGACATGGAAGTTACTATATATATGCACACAAAGAGACATGCAAATTACTATATATCAGTCACAAAGGAACATGGAAGTTAGTTTATATAAGGCACAAAGGGACATGCACGTTACTGTATATAAGCACTCAAAGGGACATGCAAATTACAATATATGTGCCACAAAGACACATCCAAATTACTATATATAAGTTACAAAGAGACATGCAAGTTACTATATATAACCCACAAAGGGACATGCAAGTTACTATATATACGCACACAAAAGGACATTCACGTTACTATATATAAGCCACAAAGGGACATGGAAGTTACTATATATAAGCCACAAAGGGACATGCAAGTTGCTATATATAATCCACAAAGGGACATGCAAATTACTATATATAAGCCACAAAGGGACATGCAAATTATTATATATAAGCACACAAAGAGACATGCAAGTTACTATAAGCCACAAAGGGACATGCATGTTACTATATATAAGCAGACAAAGAGACATGCAAGTTACTATATATAAGCCACAAAGAGCATGCAAGTTACTATATATAGGCAACAAAGAGACATGCAAATTACTATATATAAGCCACAGAGGGACATGTAACTTACTATATATAAGCCACAAAGAGATATGCAAGTTACTATATATAAGCCACAAAGAAACATGCAAGTTACTATATACAAGCCACAAAGAGACATGCAAATTACTATATACAAGCCACAAAGGGACATGTAAAATTACTATATACAAGCCACAAAGAGACATGCAAGTTACTATATACAAGCCACAAAGGGACATGCAATTACTATATATAAGCCACAAAGAGACATGCAAGTTACTATATATAAGCCACAAAGGGACATGCAAGTTACTATATATAAGCCACAAGGGACATGCAAATTGCTATATATATAAGCCACTAATGGACATGCAATTTACTATATATAGCCACAAAGGTACATGCAAGTTACTATATATAAGCCACAAAGGGACATGCAAGTTACTATATAAAGCCACAAATGGACATGCAAGTTACTATATATAAGCACACAGAGACATGCAAATTACTATATATAAGCCACAAGGGACATTGCGAATTACTATATATAGCCACAAAGGGACTTGCAAGTTACTATATATAAGCCACAAAGGGACATGCAAGTTACTATATATAAGCCACAAAGGGACATGCAAATTACTATATATAAGCACACAAAGAGACATGCAAGTTACTATAAGCCACAAAGGGACATGCAAGTTACTATATATAAGCCACAAAGAGATGCAAGTTACAATATATAAGCCACAAAGAGACATGCAAATTACTATATATATAAGCCACCAAAGAGACATGCAAAACGTACTATATATTAGCCACAAAGGGACATGCAAGTTACTATATATAAGCCACAAAGAGACATGCAAGTAACTATATACAAGCCACAAAGGAACATGCAAATTACTATATATAAGCCACAAAGAGACATGCAAGTTACTATATATAAGCCAAAAAGGGACATGCAAGTTACTATATATAAGCCACAAAGGGACATGCAAATTACTATATATAAGCCACTAATGGACATGCAATTTACTATATATAAGCCACAAAGGTACATGCAAGTTACTATATATAAGCCACAAAGGGACATGCAAGTTACTATATATAAGCCACAAATGGACATGCAAGTTACTATATATAAGCCACAAAGGGACATGCAAGTTACTATATATAAGCACACAGAGACATGCAAGTTACTATATATAAGCACACAGAGACTGCAAATTACTATATATAAGCCACAAAGGGACATGCGAATTACTATATATAAGCCACAAAGGGACTTGCAAGTTACTATATATAAGCCACAAAGGGACATGCAAGTTACTATATATAAGCCTCAAAGGACATGCAAATTACTATATATAAGCACACAAAGAGACATGCAAGTTACTATAAGCCACAAAGGGACATGCAAGTTACTATATATAAGCCACAAAGAGATGCAAGTTACAATATATAAGCCACAAAGAGACATGCAAATTACTATATATATAAGCCACAAAGAGACATGCAAAACGTACTATATATAAGCCACAAAGAGACATGCAAGTTACTATATATAAGCCACAAAGAGACATGCAAGTTACTATATATAAGCCACAAAGGGACATGCAAGTTACTATATATAAGCCACAAAGAGATGCAAGTTACAATATATAAGCCACAAAGAGACATGCAAAACGTACTATATATATGCCACAAAGGGACATGCAAGTTACTATATATAAGCCACAAAGGACATGCAAGTTACTATATATAAGCCACAAAGAGACATGCAAGTTACTATATATAAGCCACAAAGGGACATGCAAGTTACTATATATAAGCCACAAAGGGACATGCAAGTTACTATATATAAGCCACAAAGGGACATGCAAGTCACAATATATAAGCCACAAAGAGACATGCAAATTGCTATATATATAAGCCACAAAGAGACATGCAAATTACTATATATAAGCCACAAAGGGACATGCAAGTTACTATATATAAGCCACAAAGAGACATGCAAGTTACTATATATAAGCCACAAAGGGACATGCAAGTTACTATATATAAGCCACAAAGGGACATGCAAGTTACTATATATAAGCCACAAAGGGACATGCAAGTTACTATATATAAGCCACAAAGAGACATGCAAGTTACTATATATAAGCCACAAAGGGACATGCAAGTTACTATATATAAGCCACAAAGGGACATGCAAGTTACTATATATAAGCCACAAAGAGACATGCAAGTTACTATATATAAGCCACAAAGGGACATGCAAGTTACTATATATAAGCCACAAAGGGACATGCAAGTTACTATATATAAGCCACAAAGGGACATGCAAGTTACAATATATAAGCCACAAAGAGACATGCAAATTACTATATATATAAGCCACAAAGAGACATGCAAATTACTATATATAAGCCACAAAGGGACATGCAAGTTACTATATATAAGCCACAAAGAGACATGCAAGTTACTATATATAAGCCACAAAGGGACATGCAAGTTACTATATATAAGCCACAAAGAGACATGCAAGTTACTATATATAAGCCAAAAGGGACATGCAAGTTACTATATATAAGCCACAAAGGGACATGCAAGTTACTATATATAAGCCACAAAGGGACATGCAAGTAACTATATATAAGCACAAAGAGACATGCAAAACGTACTATATATAAGCCACAAAGGGACATGCAAGTTACTATATATAAGCCACAAAGAGACATGCAAGTTACTATATATAAGCCACAAAGGGACATGCAAGTTACTATATATAAGCCACAAAGGGACATGCAAGTTACTATATATAAGCCACAAAGGGACATGCAAGTTAATATATATAAGCCACAAAGAGACATGCAAGTTACTATATATAAGCCACAAAGGGACATGCAAGTTACTATATATAAGCCACAAAGGGACATGCAAGTTACTATATATAAGCCACAAAGGGACATGCAAGTTAATATATATAAGCCACAAAGAGACATGCAAGTTACTATATATAAGCCACAAAGGGACATGCAAGTTACTTTATATAAGCCACAAAGAGACATGCAAGTTACTATAAGCCACAAAGGGACATGCAAGTTACTATATATAAGCCACAAAGAGATGCAAGTTACAATATATAAGCCACAAAGGGACATGCAAGTTGCTATATATAAGCCACAAAGAGACATGCAAAACGTACTATATATAAGCTACAAAGGGACATGCAAGTTACTATATATAAGCCACAAAGAGACATGCAAGTTACTATATATAAGCCACAAAGGGACATGCAAGTTACTATATATAAGCCACAAAGGGACATGCAAGTTACTATATATAAGCCACAAAGGGACATGCAAATTACTATATATAAGCCACAAAGAGACATGCAAGTTAATATATATAAGCCACAAAGAGACATGCAAGTTACTATATATAAGCCACAAAGGGACATGCAAATTACTATATATAAGCCACAAAGGGACTTGCAAGTTACTATATATAAGCCACAAAGGGACATGCAAGTTAATATATATAAGCCACAAAGGGACATGCAAGTTACTATATATAAGCCACAAAGGGACATGCAAGTTACTATATATAAGCCACAAAGGGACATGCAAGTTAATATATATAAGCCACAAAGAGACATGCAAGTTACTATATATAAGCCACAAAGGGACATGCAAGTTACTATACATAAGCCACAAAGGGACATGCAAGTTACTATATATAAGCCACAAAGGGACATGCAAGTTAATATATAGAAGCCACAAAGAGACATGCAAGTTACTATATATAAGCCACAAAGGGACATGCAAATTACTATATATAAGCCACAAAGGGACTTGCAAGTTACTATATATAAGCCACAAAGGGACATGCAAATTACTATATATAGGCACACAAAGAGACATGCAAATTACTATATATAAGCCACAAAGGGACAGGAAAATTACTATATATAAGCCACAAAGGGACAGGAAAATTATTATATATAAGCCACAAAGGGACAGGAAAATTGACAGGAAAATTACTATATATAAGCCACATAGAGACATGCAAGTTACTATATATAAGCCCACAAATGGACAGGAAAATTACTATATAAAAGCCACAAAGGGACAGGAAAATTACTATATATTAGCCAAAAAGGGACATGCTAATTACTGTATATAAGCCACAAAGGGACAGGAAAATTACTATATATAAGCCACAAAGAGACATGCAAATTACTATATATAAGCCCACAAATGTACAGGAAAATTACTATATATAAGCCCACAAATGCGCATGCAAGTTACTATATATAAGCTGGGCTGATAATTAAACGCCCTGATATAAGCCACAAAGGGACATGCAAGTTACTGTATAAAATCCCACAATAGGATATACAAGTTATTATACATAAGCCCACAAAAGAAATACAAGTTACACTATATAAGCCCACAAAGGTGTTATCAGTTGTTTATATAATTCAGTATAGGGCGAGTGGGGTCGGGGTCGGTATATCGGATTCGGTCCGCTCTACAACTCCCTGACTTAAAATGACTTGTCACTCACCGCTTTGGGTTCATGGGACTATGAACCTTTAAGTAAGGAAGCTATCCAGCTGACTTGCGCGGAACGTCAGTGGTTATATCCATGTACCCGCCCCCTTGCAAGAAAATTACCGGAGAGTCATCTGAGATCTTCCTCCACAAAGTCGCTATATGACATAAATTATGCTGTTGGTGTTACTATAAAATCCAATTCAATCAAGCGTATATAAAATGTTTGATAAGTAGTGCGCGTCAGAAGGAAACGTATGTCACCATAGCTACCATTGACCTACTTTATGAACTAAATGTATTATGGGTTTTCTTTGTGTGTGTGTTTTGTTTTTTGTTTTTTTTATTACTATTTAACGCAGAGTATTCACATGTACTGTTCAATTTAGAAAGATAATTATATTGGTTGTTAAGCATTCATATCACAAAGTTGAATGAGTGGTGTTTTACGTCATTTCAATTAGCACATGTTTTAGGCTATACATGATGTTCGAATTTTCAGTAGTGGACGTTTCCGTGTGTACACCTCATTATCAGCACTTTGTTTAGTTTCAAAATAACGACTTTTCTTAAACATGTTAAAGGGGCTCACGGCAATTTTGATTTTGTAAAAGCTCGCGGCGTCCCGTTAGTTTTTACACATATCTTGCATTCGTTCAATTATTCATAACAATTATAAAATCAGTTAAGGCGAATTGTTTTGGCATATTAATAATTTGGCATATTAATAACTGTTTGTTACATAGCACCATATGGTAGATTTACAAAAACAAATGAAAATTCAAACTTTTATTTATGATATGCAAGCAGGTTTAAAATCAGAATGATTATGGATTAATATATTGAGACGCTAAATGTAACGCTTCATAAACACTTAGAGATTGACATGTGTCCCTTTAAATTATTTCAATAGTGCACGTTTTATTTTATTCAGGCTTATTTTATATCCAGTGTATGGCATAGTATAACCACTTGTCAATATTAAAGGAGTACTTAATTAAAGGGACTGGAGGCGATCTGGAAGAATAATAGGTGTCAATCCAAATTACGAGTTAAACCATCATTATGTGTTTCGGTTGAATCACTAAGCTATTCCCTATAAACGAGTATGGTAATGAAATAGTTTGTCCGGAAAAAAACTCGACGACTCGAATAGTTTTTGGTACATACATTATAAATATTAATTCATATATGATGCTTTGAGGCTTTTCAAAATTCTTGTTTCTAATCTGACTACAGTTTTATTTACAGCTGCTAGCAATATGAAACCCCATACAATATCAACCCCATATTGTATACAATATCAACCCCCATACAATATCAACCCCATACGAAGTAATATTGATGAGTAAAGAACAAAAATACACCGAGTCGTGGTATATTCCAACCAAAACATGTTCATAAATAATAATTCAGCCGACTTAATATGCGGCTTGTTTAATATGCTCTTGTATTTGGTCAGATACCACTACTGATTTGGGGCTTCTGATTGGTTGAAAAAAGTATAGGTCTATTAGGGCATATAGTCAGATTGTAAGGTAGATTCTGATTGGATTAAATTACCCAAATCATAACAAATCCCCATAAAACATCAAAATATTATGTTTACATCATAAAACATGTTGATTTAGGATATTTTGACTGAAATTTACCTTCAGTGAACTATTAGAGGCTGAAAGCATCAGATTATCCCCAATTTACTGGTCATTTTTGAGTGTCTCTAAGATAGTTCTTTAAAAAACGTTAGGTTGTATCATCCATTCCGATATAGGAATAGGGGTTGTAGGCCAAAATGCTATAATGGAGGCCTATGGGAAATGCAATAGTGGTATATGACCATTTGTATTGGTACCAGTATCTCTTAAACATCGCCTCCAGTTCCTTTAATAACTGTGGCGTTCTGCTAGTAGACCCATTCGTCGAGAAGAAATTGCAACATGTCCTAGCCCGGTGCAGAATAGGGCATTCACGTTATACCCATTCATATTTATTACAAAGTGAGCAATTACCAGAATGTATACCCTTCGTTGCACCTTTAAACGGTCAAACACATCTTGTTGGAATGTGTCGACTTTGATCCTATGCGTCAAAGGTACTACAATGTTAATACTATGAAAGAGTTATTTGATACTATAGATTTTAGTCTTGTTTTAGATTTCCTGAAAGAAATCAGACTATATAAATTATTATAATATGTTCTTATATATATATCTACTTGTTTATAGTTGGCGGGCATTTGTTGATTTACAGGTATAGTTTATATTACTACCATATCATCCCTTATTTGTAAATAATTTTATCTCCCCTCCCACCCCAACCTCCGCCTCTCCCCCACCCCACATCCACACACAAAACTCGATAAAAAGAAATTTCCTCATTTATATTTTACATTATTTTTTAATTACTACTTCATTTCTTCATCTTTCATCAGTTTTTGCGCACAATAATTATGACCTATTTATAAATGTGTCGACGTGCCGTAAAACTCAGTTCATTCATTCCTTTAATAACTGAGGTATATTTACTTCAGAAGAAAACTGTATTATGCAATTTAAATGACTTTCCCCATTATTTCTCGAAACTAGCGGGATGCACTTATTAAAATATATATAGGCCTATACATATTTCTTTAAAAAACGTTCAGCTTTTTAAAAAGAACAGAAGAAAACACTTCGGTTGGCGTTTGCTTTGTAGTGTGGTTCTGTCGCAGGTCACTGTGGAAACATGTTGTTGTGTATAGTTATAGGACTGACCTGAAAAATGTAGTAGTTTTGACTCAGCTCAAGCTACATAATAATCAGCGGTGTCGGCATACCCAGCATGAGGTCAATAAAATGGCAATAAATCACCTAACATGCCAGCTAATGAGCTAAAACTTTGTCCATGCATAATTAAATGTTAGAATTATATATCACTGCATTATCTCTATTTGCATATAGCATTTTGTTACACCAACTTATTTCTATTTTTTTTAATGATGCCCTGCTGTGCGAAAATGGGTATTTATTGCTCTGGGGTCAGTTAATTACACGGAAGAATTATAGAGATTCTCAATAAACAGAGATTCTCAACTCAGTCCTATAACGGATCTACCATATCATTTATGTTCGACTCTCTGCTAATCTGATTTACACGCTTTCGGGCTGTGAGGGGGCGTCCGTGGCCGAGTGGTTAACGTCTCTGACTTGAAATCACTTGCCCCTCACCGCTGTAGGTTAGATCCCTCAGGGGCCTAGGAATCTTTATGTGAGGAAGCTATCCAGCTGGCTTGCGGAACGTCGGTGGTTCTACCCAGGTGCCCGCCCGTGCACGAAAATTGCCCGGAGGGGCACCTGGGGTCTTCCTCCACCAGTGAAAGCTGGAAAGTCGCCATATGACCTTAGCTGTTGGTGCGACTATAAAATCCAATTCAATCAATCAATCAATTCGGGCTGTGAACGCTCCCACCCAAATCACACACCCAAACTCACACCCACAACCCTCCCCACGCAAATAAAATATTGTGGCCGGTTTCCAACGTACCCCTAAAACGACGTTCAAAGCTCCCAATCGAGGAGGATTTGAGAGGAATTGACCCCTAAAACGACGTTCAAAGCGCCCAATCGGGGAGGATTTGAGAGGAATTGCCCCCCCCCCCCACACCCCCACCCCCCTTCTACAAGGGGAATTCGGGAGGCCTCCCCCGATATATTTGTGTTTAATCTTCGGACCAAAATGGTGTTCGTACAAGCGATATTTGTCAGGAATATAGACACCTTAAGCTTGCATAATATTGGTAATTATCCATCCTTACCCATTCTTCACTCTGATTCTTATTGCATTTTAAACGTTTCATGATCCCCCCACCACCCCAAGCTACTCCCGGGAGTAAGAGAGTATGCCACGCTTCGCACCTGGGTGGATGATAATCGTTACAATTAACATTCCCCAACCTTACCCTACACATTTAGGAGATTTAGGCCCCTTGAGCGTTTCATGGATTCTTAAGCCCGTGGCCACTCTTTATCATTTCAACAATATTATTGTTAGATGGGTTAGCATTTGAAATCCCCAATCCCTACCCACGCCGCAGCTTGTACTGTCACTAAGAGTGACACTCAACGTGAGAAAAACATGAATCGGCCTTAACCTACACGAAATTCACGATACTATCCTTAACCTTTTAAAACGCGTCGGAAATAGGTCACCGGAAGCAAGTAAAATTATCTCACAAAACTATTAATACTATTAATCAACTTCTGTCTAAGGGCAATATCGGGAAATGGTTTAAACAAGGTCCTTGTTTTAAAAGACCACCGTAGGTAGTAAGTAATATAAGTAAGTAAGTAATATTTTGATTAAAGTGTCACATATCAAATACTGTTACAATTACAAATAGTACACAACAATTGTTGTTTGATATCCTGCCATCATAGGCTTATATGCTGCCATCATGGGTATATTCATGAGACACTATAAAACACAACAGTACATGTTAAAACATTTGAATGTTGTTTAACGGCTCATCAACACAGTATTTAGAGCCGCCCCAGAGAGAGGGCCAGAGAAAGGGGAAGGATATACAGGAATCCGTGAACCGTTCCCTACTCTTGTTATCGAATATATTCCTATGTTTCTTTAACGTGCTCGGAGGATAGACCGATACACGAGACCGCCCTGTTTACGTCCCCATCCGACGGACGAGGCTAAGGGAACGCGTCTTGCCCAAGAACACACCGACGAAACTCAGTGGCACCAAGGAGGATTGAACCCGGGCCCTCCGGTTACAAATCAGACGCGCTGTAATCCGACAAACTGTACGCGCTACCGACTGCGCCACGCCAGCCCTAAAACATAATAAAAGTTACAAATGTATCGCATTAAAAATAGTCAATAATTAAAAGCTATTATTTGGCATTCGTTTGCACATAATTAAAATGAAAACTACAATTTTAAATTCCAAACTCTTATTTTAAAAAACAACAACATTTGTTTTAAACTTGCGCACCTTATATAGCAAATTACTTTTATAACACAGTTATGCATATTTACAATGCTAAAGAGCGTCGTGTGTACATTTTTAAAAGTGCGTTTGTTAATGAGTGCTGTAGCATATCATCCTCGACTGTTGACTTGTTACAATATTTACAAACTCGTTCAGAGACAGGAGTTTTCGGTCGAGTATATCTCCCTGTTTCAATTGCTAAGGGAAGATTACAACTTCCAATTTTGCAGGAATGCGTTGATATTGTATTTTACATTATACTCTGTTTTATATATACTTGTATATACTCTGTACGTTCTAAGTTTATTTCGTATACATCAGGAAACTTAAACACAGACTAATAATAAAATAGAAACAATAGATATGTCGAACTGTTGCAACTCGAGGAGGTGACTGAGCGATTGAATGTTCTTACTATTTGCCAGTGCACAAATGGATTTGACCAGCACTAAATATCTACGGCCCTGGTTTGACCTAGTGTTTCAATTTCCCAGAATTCGGGATGTTAATTTAATAACTTTCAGGGTCTCCGGAATGAGTAAATATATACTCTTAAACTATTTATCAAAATATAAAACTAAATACAATCAATGTACAGGGGAAAAACATTATTTAAAGATAGGCGAGAAGATCGGATCCAGCACCCCTTAGCCCCATTCTTCATATTGGCTTTATATGGAAAAAAAACCATAATTAGTCCCGCGTTGAAATGCTCTCGGTGCTCGGGCGAATTCAATCAAAGGCCAGAGATATTATAAGATCTTAAACTGGGTACATCAGGATTTTTCTAGAAATATCTTCAATTATAAAAATGTTCCAATTCATGATAAAACACTTATATCAATCAAAATATAATGTTCTAACCGTATTGTTAAGGTTTAAACTTTGAATACACCATATATCTAGGACGGAATCGGACGTAAAATGCTGAAATTAACCCTGATGCATAACCTAGGATAGCACGCAGTTACTGTTCAGAATCAATTTCTTTGCAAATAAGGGATACTTTTTAGGCTCATTCATTATTTTTTAGGCCTTTCAGAATAGAAAATATCATTATTTGTCAATTTTAAGTCAGACACCTAGACCCCCTTGAAAAGCCTGATGTATTCCCTTTAAAGATCTAAGATCTTATTCTTTGCCTTCTTCTTCCAATACAAGGGCGAATTCTTCTTAGAATGGGTGTAGTCCTGTATAAATCTGACAAATGTCCGTTAAACAGTCGACCTCCATCGTCGCTATATACACCGTTTTATAATGGTAGGAAGCTAGTAGGACAGGAAGAGAGCAGATCGGATTTTCCAACTTGGCTCTGAAGTGCTGAATGGTCTGGTATATGATATGCAGGAGGTTCAAGTCCCTAATAGTGCGAGAGTAAAATGGACACTTGTAGATATCCCTGAAATCTGCTGGTTGACGAGGAGTAACCATGGCTATTAAAATACATGAATGCCTTATTGTACGAGATAAATCACCAAGTGTTCCATTTTCATTTAAATCATTTCCTACTACAGTGTATATAGTATCCCTTCTTAGATCTCTGCTACTAAACATGTTTTCAAATGTAGACCGTTGAAACCGTACGTACAGAAGAAAATTAGTAGATCTAGATCTATTTTATATTATAGGCTAATTCAGTCACCATCTGCAAATGGAGTTCTCTTATAATTGCCGTACCATAAACGTCTAAACATATGATGCGTCGTTTGTTCCGTTGAACCACGCCTAGAAACAGCCATCCGGAACCAACAATAGTGTAGGGAGACCGATATGTTTAATTCATCGACCTTTTTGCAAGTGGAATTCGCCATTACGCCGGCTTTCAGGTCAACGGGAATTAACAGATAAAAAACATGGATCAAAGAGAAGTAAGACGAACAAGAATTAATACAAGCAAGAACTAGTTTACATATTTAGTCTAATGGCTTGCTGGGTTAATGACTGTCTGTTTTAAAATGTCTTGTTTTAACCGAATAAGTTCGACCATGTGAGCGCTGCACGCAGCACGAGGGTGGTGGTAAGGGATAGTTTCCAAAATGGTCCGCTTAAATTTGATCAAAAACACGTTTTAAAACCAGTTTTTGAGACATGTCATTTGAAATTTATTTTTAATTTGTGTTGTATTGTTTATAACTTATCCTTCATTAACGTTCTAAACGAGACATTCGGGGGAAAAAACACGATTTGTTAATACCACCCCCCACCCACTCGCTGAACCACCTGCATGATGTTTTTGTCCAATCTTGCTGGGGAAACACATGGTGGCTGTGTATTTGTCGGTTGAGAAAGTACTGAAGAACAAACCTAGTCCTAATTGCCTCTTTTTAGAATGACAATGGTCATGGGTCCCCTCCACAACAAATGTTCCACATGGGCCATGGCCTTTACAAATATTTTCATTTTAGCATGTAAGCTGAATGTAGTAGTTGTCGTTATCTTCAGTTTAATACCGAATAACCCAAATTTGGGATGATGAAAACTTGTGTAGTCATTAATTGAAACATAAATATACCATTGCATTTGAATACTCGAAAAAAAAAAAAAAAAAGGATTTAGAAAAAAGTTACCATCGAGTGTATTTTACCTCACTTCGACGTTCATAAGGCAAAAACAAATTGTTCTGTTTCCGGTAACCCGACTGACCGTAATTTTTGCCGCCGACCGTAAATTGTTTATTGCTATTGGAGAATTTTTTTTTTGACAATGATATTCGGAAGTGTTTTATCAGTCTCATCGCTTAGCAACCAATGTTTCTCTTTCGTGATGTTGAAATGGTTGAAAGTAGCCCAAGCTGTTTGACAGCAATTACCATTGAAAAATGTAAACACAACATCGGAAAAAGACAGATTAAAACCATTTTTCACATGAAATTAATTGGGAGACATTTTTTATGTACTCCATCTCGCGCCCACTGCTAGATCTGATAGCTATTTCAACACATGCGTGGTACCCAATATCTGTCGTTACTTGTAAAGTATAGGTCTTTTTGAATTTTGATTTTCATGAGAAAATCGAGCACGAGATGTTGAAACATCTATATTTATCATAAGATAAAAGTTTTTAATTTACCTATTATGAATTTTTTTTCTTCAAAAAAAGAGTGAATAATAAGGCGTTTGACCTCGACCCACTTTCGTGGAATTTACAAAAAAATTGCAGCCTTTTTTGCATTCGACATCAACATAACTGTTTTTTCCAAAGTGCATTTCTCCCAGGGAAATAACACGATTCTTACAAATATTATGTGTGTTTAAAAGTTGAAAGGTTAAATATTATTCCGATATCAAAATAAATGATAGATTATTCCAATTTCGGAAGATCCTCTTGGATGAAAATATGTTGTCTGATGATAATGTGTACAGTAATGATTTGTAAAGTGGGGTCGAAAAATAATCACACCATCGAGCTTTTTATTGATACTTGTGCTTTCCTGTCACAATTATTGTTTCAACCAGAGACCTAAGATTATTACTTTGCAGCCAGGAGGGCAAGGATTTGATACCTTTACTTGATCGTAAGGAGGGACTGATATTAACAGTTGCAGTTTCAGTAACCCTTGTTTCTCGAGCAGCGTGGCTTTAGTGGAAGATCATACACCTCACATGCTGGAGGTCATCGTACAAAAAATACTTAAACAATGGTACTGTTGGCCCCCTTGCTTGACGTTCACAGGGATCACTCTAGTCCGCGATATCCTCACATTGAAATCTCAAAAATCGCATGAAAAAAAGACAAATGGAACAAATTGTTGCACCGAATTCGGGAAATTGATCGAGATGTTGGGAATGCGCGATTTTATAACAGTCTTGATTATCTTTGACGCTTGATTGTCAATAAAAGAAGAAAAAGCCAGCTAGACTAGCGATTTTACGCCTTTACGACGATCTTGACCAACTTTATCAAAAACAGATTGATTATAGTTTCGGCAAAAATGTCTCGCAAGTGTGTGTGTGTAGTTCTAAGGTATACCTGACGCGATGGGCACAATAGAGTCTGGACTTAAAAATGTCTCGCAACAGCTGTGGTGGAAAGGTGATTCTGTGATGAATGACACTTGCACCTTTCTCCGTACAATCGGGCTAGCCTGGACGCCTTGACGAGGATTGCCATCATGAGGGACCGGACTAAAATGGGTGTTTCCCTTTACTAGTTTTCTTTCTTTAAATGTTTGTGCAAGTAAATGTATACATAAGAAAGAGGAAGATATTATAACATTTTTACCAAAAATTTATGGCGACTATTTATGGTGTGGTATTCCAGTGGAAACGACATCATGTCATGTGTTTATGGTGTGGTATTCCAGTGGGAACAACATCATATGTGTTTATGGTGTGGTATGCCAGTGGGAACGATATTGTGTCGTGTTTGTGGTGTGGTATGCCAGTGGGAACGCTATCGTGTCGTGTTTATGGTGTGGTGTGGCAGCACTATTAAGTTGAGAATTTAGTTCCCTGCAAAACACTGTCATGATAAGCCTGAAAGATCACTGCTATAAGTAAACACCGCCATCATATGCCTGAAAGATCACTGCTATAAGTAAACACCGCCATCATATGCCAGAAAGATCACTGCTATAAGTAAACACCACCATGATATGCCTGAAAGATGGTGTCGAGTGACATTAACTCCCATACACAATTCTCCAGCAATTATGAAGTTTCTGAAAAGGTGTCTCTTGGTTTTATCTCCATGTAAACAGAAAGTTATATCTGTTTTGACCCAACGGATTTTTCTAGGCCCAATTTTGGCCCCATCCATTTTGGCCCCATCCCAATTCAAAATATCCTCATATTTTCCCAAAAATTATCTAAGTGTACTGGCCCTATTTGACAAATGCAGGGCCTTTTTACCAGTTTTGGGGAAGAGGCCTTTTGGCCTAAATTGGAGAAAAGTTCCATGAATGTGGAATGAAATTTCTGTAGGTAAGTTTTAACAAATGGGGAAAACTGCATGATTTTAAAAGAAATTTGGGTGGGGAAGGGGCCTTATACAGGTCACTGCAAAGTATGGTAAAAAGGCCCTGCAATGTATTTGTTGCTGACTTGTATAAGAGCTTGATTTTAAAATTATTCCAAACATTTTTAATGCCTTAAAATGTAATATAGTAGGATTATTATTTTTCCCAATTTCTAGATTTCACGCGCATTTTTCCCATTTCAAAAGGCCCCTGGCCCCACTTCCAAAAATGCAGAAAAACCCGTGCCTAAGCTCCCAATTTAATTCAGTTGTACAGAGCAGTTCACAAGAATTTCAACAAAACACTTACCACTCTTTTATGTTGAATAGTACACTGTACAGTAGTAACAACACAGAGAATGTGCACACATGACCATGACATTAGTGTGTCCTGCAACTATGTCAGTTGTATGTTCAAGTTCAGTCTGATTTTGAGGAACTAGTACAACATGAACTGGTGTAACTGCTATCTGATTGGAAAGTACCTCTCGATCATACACAGTAGAACCATAGAATGATATCCTTGACTTTTGTCAATTACAATTAAAACTGTCTATTTAATCATTTTAGAATTATTTTTGTCGAAGAGTCAAGAAACTCATTACTCAATCATGAAGGAGTAATACAAACACTTGAAGTTCAAGTATGCTTTTTTAATGCAAAAAATAGAACTGAGTGCCATCTACATAGGACCCTTTGTGTTACTCTGTGTGTTCAGGGGTCCTCGTTTTGAAAAAAATTAATATTTCAAGTGTTTGCATTACTTATTGAGTAATGAGTTTCGTGACTTTATGATATGGCAAATTCTAAAAATTAATTCTTAAATGATTTAATAAGACTGCTTCTCAGGAACTACGGGCTCTAGATCTACCTGGAACTAAACTGGGATCTTAGTCGTATATTGAGTGGTACAGCTCGGTAATCCAGAGAACAGATGTGATATTTTCAGACCTCATTGGTGTAGTTAATTTATATTAATTTTATTTTGGCTAAAGGCTGCCGGACTAGTGTTAATTTCGAGACCTGAGTTCAGGGCCATTTTACCCTTCTTTGCAGCGGCCTGTAAAACAGTATAAGGCCCCTTCCCCACCAAAATTTCTTTTAAAATCATGCAGATTTCCCCCAAAACTGGTAAAAAGGCCCTGGGGTTCTATTTTGATTATTAACTTAGAACTTGCTTTTATGACTGCTTTCCGAATGGAACCATGTGATGATGCCGAGGTGAGTTCCACTCATACTGATACTCTGTATTATCAGCAGTGGAAAAACTTGCCCTTATGTTGTAATTAACTTGCATTTCTTTTATTTTTTCCTAGTGGCCTGATTATGAAAAGAACCCAAGTGCCGAAGAATTCCGTAAATTGTTTGTAGGAGGTCTGGACCCCAAAACCACTGTGGAAACGTTGCAGGACTACTTCTCCAGCTATGGAACAATTGAATCATGTGATATTATGAAGGACAGAAATAACCCACAGAAGTAAGTGACTTAGTGCTCATAACAGTGTATTAGTCGGCCAGCCCCATGCAGCCATGATTTGTATGGCCTATTTTGAGATGGGGGCATTCACCTTTCTGGACAGATTGTGAAATTTTTAAGCGGAATGTTTACAGTATTAAAAATTACTGAACTTGAGAAATAATCACTCATTTTAGTCCACCTATTGAATCATCAATGAAACAGAGTTAAAAAGACGATCAAACAAATTAGTACCTGCAGTCATTTAAAAATGTGTCCTTTGTTCAGATGTTCTGCCAGACCAACTGACCCTACTGAACAGGGCATAGACGTTTGTTTCAACACACGAGAATACTGAATGTTGTAGTTTTGTGTGGAAATTGAATGCCAGTTTTTCATTTCCCGAATTGTTTCAGATCCAAGGGGTTTGGTTTCATCACCTTTGAAAGCATCGATGCTATTGATGAAGTCCAGAAGAACAGACCTCATGAAATAGACGCAAAAAAGATCGAAACAAAGCGTGCTACGCCCAAATCAGTAAGATACATTTTATCTCGTTTTCAATTTGCAACTATTTGTGTCAGATTAATTTTAGTTTTTCAGGTCACAGTTTGAGGACATGAGGGAATATGATCATACAGGGTTATGGTATTTTTGTGTTGCTATGCACTATTTTATAGTTTTTGCTGTGTTCCATTTTGCCTTGTAAGACCAGGTTTTCCTTAATAGCATAGCACGTAGGTGGGTGATTTACCCTTCTGTTTTGGTTAGCTGATCAACTTTAGCAGTCCCTAATAAAAAACATACGGAAGAACTATAAATTACATGCCTACTTTTAAACTTGTTTCTAAAACAAAGGTAAAGTCCTGTAAGCAGTTCTCCGCGACAGTCAGTTCAGCAAACCTTAAACCAAATCTTTTGGTATACAAGGTTTTCATTAAGAGCCGGTCGCCGGCCAAATTGACCAATTGAAGTGACATTTGGGCCGACTCGAATCTCCACATCTACAGCGTTTGCAGGATGCCTGCTCAGATCAACTTTAGACCTGCTACACCTATAACTAATGAAATGATAATCCCTGGGTTTATTTAAGTCCTGTAAGAGGTCTTCTGCAATAATCAGATTAACGAACCTTAAACCAGATCTTTAGTATTCAGGGCCTTTTTATCCTTCTTTGTAGATGCCGATATGTATACGGCATCTTCCCCAAGCCAAAAAGTCACCTTTTTACCCAAAATAACCTTAAAAATTTCCCTCTTTCAGAATAATTCCCCATTCAAAATGTTGTTCGTCGTAAAACCATCTATTTATAACCGCATTGTGTACTGATTTATAAGCGCATAGAGTTCTTCTCTTCTGTAAATATTTGTACAAGTAAATTTATATATAAGAATGGTAGATATAACCTTTTTACCATCAATTTATTGCAACATAATTTCCCCCAAAACTTGAAAAATTACGTTTTTTTCCCCACTTAAAAGGCTAGGGCCCCTTCCCCAATTCCTGAAAAAAGGCCATCATATTGTAAACATTATTACCCATCATTGCAGCAACAATACTGGGCCACCAAAAAGCTGTACATTAAAGACTTCCCCAAAGACCTGGAGGAGGAAGAATTGTCGAAGGAGATGAAGGAAGTGTTTGGCAAGTACGGCACCGTCAAGGATGTCCACCTCGTCAAGGAGAAGGACAACACTCTCAAGGGGTTTGGCTTCATCGAGTTTGAGGATGAGGACCCCGTCGACAAGTGCAACTGTAAGTAGTTTGGTCAACTGTGAAGGCATTGATTGGATTGTAGCTATATTAATATTTAACGAATTTCACCAACTGTGTTCAACCTCATTCTCACTGCGTCTCATACATTTATCAGAATGTAAATGGTACGTATTCTGAACCTTTAACGTTAGAACTGGATCGATGTCAGCGTCCAAAAACAAAACAAATAGTACATTCCGATTATAGCATAGACAAAAGTAAACTGATAAAACTGCACCAAGTCAAAGTACGTGGAAATAGAACGCTGAAATCTTGTGAGAAGTATGCCTAACTGATTTTTTACTGAAAGTTATCCTTTTATTGTGTTAAATGTTAAGAATAAATAATACATATTTTCAACTTCCATTGCGGTAGGAAAACTTTAAAGTCATGTTCAAAACTTCGAAGCAAACTTGAAACTTTTGGGGTTGCAATTACGGTAGGAAAACTTTAATAGTCATGTTCAAAACTTCAAAGCAAACTTGAAACTTTTGGGGTTTCAATTACGGTAGGAAAACTATGTTCAAAACTTCGAAGCAAACTTGAAACCTTTGGGGTTGCAATTACGGTAGGAAAACTGTGTTCAAAACTTCGAAGCAAACTTGAAACCTTTGGGGTTGCAATTACGGTAGGAAAACTATGTTCAAAACTTCGAAGCAAACTTGAAACCTTTGGGGTTGCAATTACGGTAGGAAAACTTTAAAGTCATGTTCAAAACTTCGAAGCAAACTCGAAACTATTACGGTAGGGAAACTTTAAAGTCATGTTCAAAACTTGGAAGCAAACTTGAAACTATTACGGTAGGAAAACTTTTAAAGTCATGTTCAAGACTTCGAAGCAAACTTGAAACTTTTGGGGTTGCAATTACGGTAAGAAAACTTTAATAGTCATGTTCAAAACTTCAAAGCAAACTTGAAATCTTTAGGGTTGCAATTACGGTAGGAAAACTATGTTCAAAACTTCGAAGCAAACTTGAAACCTTTGGGGTTGCAATTACGGTAGGAAAACTATGTTCAAAACTTTGAAGCAAACTTGAAACCTTTGGGGTTGCAATTACGGTAGGAAAACTATGTTCAAAACTTTCGAAGCAAACTTGAAACCTTTGGGGTTGCAATTACGGTAGGAAAACTTTAAAGTCATGTTCAAAACTTGGAAGCAAACTCGAAACTATTACGGTAGGAAAACTTTAAAGTCATGTTCAAAACTTGGAAGCAAACTTGAAACTATTACGGTAGGAAAACTTTAAAGTCATGTTCAAAACTTGGAAGCAAACTTGAAACTATTACGGTAGGAAAACTTTAAAGTCATGTTCAAAACTTGGAAGCAAACTTGAAACTATTATGGTAGGAAAACTTTAAAGTCATGTTCAAAACTTGGAAGCAAACTTGAAACTATTACGGTAGGAAAACTTTAAAGTCATGTCCAAAACTTCGAAGCAAGCTTGAAACCTTTGGGGGTTGGACTTACTTCCGTGTTGAATGTTTTTTTGCATTGGTCACCTACACTAGCACATTGATCACCTACACTAGCACATTGATCACCTAGCACCTTATTCTTGAGTGCAATTTAACGAAAGTATGTCAATATTTCCAGTGATGCGAAAATTCACGATCAAAGGCAGTCAGGCCAAGGTAGCTAAGGCGTTTTCTCAGGACAAGAACCAGTATGGCGGTGGTGGTGGAGGCCGAGGAAGAAGTAAGTACCTGGCATATGTCTATCATTAAACATTCAGATATCACAGTATTTCCTGTCTTTTTATTAGCCCATCATTGACTGGACGGATTATTGTCCGCCCAATAATATAATGCTTATGGGCAAAATAACTCGGATCAATTTCAATAACCACTCAGATGGCACCAGTATAGCCAGAGTTGTCGCCCCTTGATTGGTAAAATTGAGGATGTCTACTCTGTATCTTTAGTAATTCTAATTAAACTGAGGACATTTTGCCAAAATATCTCTGCCCAGTTTGATAACCAGCCAAATTGCATCCGTAACCCCAGAGTTATTTGCCCTTAATTTGTGATAATTGATATCGATGATGTCCGCTTTTTATTATTGAGTAATTCTATTCAAATTTAACCAAATATTGGCACACTGCTACTTTAATTTTGATAACCAACCAGATTTCATCAGTAATGCTGGAGTTATATCCCCTTTGTTGGTGATAATTGTTCAAAATTGATGAAATTACAGGGTTCGACACTAACGCTAGCCCGCTAGCCCGAGGCTAATCACTTTCGAGAAGGACTAGTTAAAACTCACAGTTGACAAGCCCGACGGGCTATGTGTTTTTATTATTTAAATGTCAATTTTAAATGATCTTATATGATCCTGATGCTGAAAATTGCCAAACCATTTCAAATTTTCGCTATTCAAACTCTTCAATATCGTAATGTAAAGTAGGCTATGATATAGACCAAGACAAGTACCTGCGAATGTGTAGGTGTGTCAAATTACTCATCACTGATTGGCACTTTTTTCTTTGATGGAGCAGAATGCTGACAAATAACCCGCGTTTTATACATATCCCCACATCTTTTTCTGTAGAGACGCTAGCATTTCTACCACTGTATTAATTTCTAAGCATTTTATTTTATTTAAACAAACATGTGGCGATATTTAAATATGGAACACTGTCTCCATCAAAACAAACGAAAATCAGAATAGGAAAAGCGTCATCAGCAAAAAACAACATGATTCAAATAAACACATTCGTGTGTATTTTAGCTATCGTGTAAGTGCCTACAGAGCCCTTTTCCCAGTTCCCAGTCGGCATGACTTTAAAAGAAATTTGATTGTAGAAAATGCCTTATGCAGGCCGCTGCAAAGAAAGGTATAATGGCCGTGGCCTATAAATAAATTTGACTATTACCTAGTCACAAAGCTGTTGTCTTGCAATATTTACAAGCAGTACAGTCATATAGGAAATGCAACCTCTAGCTATAGATAGAGCCGGATTATGAAGTTTCTACTTAGACATGCCTTTGCGAGGGAGAGAACCCTCGCTGGTCAGATGTCTGTCTATAGCTCCAAAGCCTGGAGGCCTTATCCATGGAGCTGCCAAGCCATGATATTTTGGTATCTTTTTATTTTGCCGCAAAAGAGTAAAAGGAGGACTAGTTGGTTTTAAGAAGGGCTAGTAAAAATAAGAAGGCACTAGCCCTGTAGGCTAGTAGTCATAAAACGTTAGTGTCTAACCCTGAATTACATAATTTTAATAGAGTTCTCTTGAAACTTTTCCTTATGGGCATAATATCCAGTCAGGGTTGATACCAGCCAGATCGCACCGGTTACATTGGAGTAACTGTCCCTTAATTTGTGAATTGTTTTGAAATTTTGGATAACTCGAACCTTTGTCTTTTGTGACAAAAAAAAAAGGATCTGTTGTAGGTGTAAGTGCTATTCAATTAAAAACAGGGGTTACCCCAGGAAGGCAATTTAATAAACATTTATAGGTGAACCTTAACAATTGACAAAATAAGATCAGCTATGTGCAGACCATTGTATTTATTGTAGAACAGTCGAGATGGGAGTTGATAATAATACCCAAATATTAAAAATGGTCTCATTAAAACAGACATAAATATGTTGTATTGAAAATATGTCCGGTTAAATTCTTAAGATGTTCCTTATGAGGCTTTTTTTTTTATGTGTGATACAGAGAATCACGTTTGTGCCTATTTAATATTGAATTTATTAAACTCGGATAAAATTGATTTGATGCTCGGCACAGTATCGCATCATAATTTTTTAATAAATTCAGTATTAAACAGGCAGATCCTCTATTTGCCTGATGTCTATGAACAATTGAGTGAATGTAATATTAAATTTATTCTGGGGTTTAATTCACTCCGTTGTCTATACATTTATATGACCACTTTTGCAGATTTCAACTACTACGGTTACCAGGATTTCTACGGGAACTACGACTATTATGGCTATCAGCCACAGTATGGATACAGCCGAGGTGATAATTACGGCAGATACGGTGGTTATAACAATGACTATTACCGCGGAGGCCGTGGAGGCTACTCGCGCGGAGGCAATAGCGGTGGTGGTGGCGGCGGCAGACCTTACAGGGGCGGACGATATTAGAGTACCGTCAAAGACCAGTCGTTTTAACGTGTGGTCGCGAGTCTTTGTTATTGTTGATCAAGTTTTTTCAGAGTATTGAAAAGAGGAGCATCCATGTGGATTGTACATTGTGAATGCGTCGTCTGCGCATGTGTGGGGGTCGCATCTTGTTTTCTGGCAGCTTGGGGGCTGTTGACTTTGTTTCCATCTGTTGATATACCATGTTGTATAAAAGCAAGAATATTTGGGGTTTGGTTCAGTACTGTTCTGACGTCATTTCTTAATCTTTAGATTTAATCGGGTAGAGGTTTTGTTGTTACAGTAGTGAACCAAACCCATTGTAGGATGAACAATGATCTTCGTCACATCGCCATCACCCTCTGCTGCGTTTGCTATCACGATCTACCTCTTTGAGTGTTCAGTAGTTCACCAAGTAATCCAGTGTAGCGACGGTACAGATTTCACTCTTTTGCTATGCTCTCGTTTTTCGTGTTCGAAATAAATGAAATCTTTATCGTCCGTAGCTACACGTGGACATTTTGTATCTTGTATTACGTTGTGAACTATTCATGTGTGGGTAGAGTCGAGTCCATGTTACTTTTTCATCATTCTTTTATTTCAATAGTTTGAATAACGAAGATTAATAATAACAACCCTGTTTTGTTAAGGATGAGAGAAACATAAAAGTGCATTTATAAACTGAGTAAGTATACGATCCCATATTCCATCACAGGGGTAGCGATTACGGAGATTTGGTATCTCATTTGAGTATCAGAGATCTGGAATCTGACCCAAGTGCGGGATATAGTCCCGCAAGTGCGGGATATAGTCCCGCAAGAGGATGTACATAATGTCTAGGGAAGTGTTGCCAACACGCTGGCGATTACCTGTGGTGGACTGTGGTGTGTGTTATATTTGCTAGCTTAAGAATCATGTGTTAATTATCATGTATACATCTTATACAAAATTGTATATCTGGACATGTTGTCATTTTTGTATGAACCACATCCAGTAGCAAAAATAAAGGGCTACATTGTACTAAATCGATTTGCAATCTATTTTATTCCGCTATTTTAGCTCGACTTTTTCAAAGAAAAAAAAGCTAATATCATCACTTTATCGTCGTCTGCTTCTGCGTCCTGGTGTATGTAGTGAAACTTGTATCTCCAAAACTACATAATTATACTGGATTAAAACTTCACGCATGTGTTAAGCATCATTAGATTACATCGCACAGCCAAATTTTATACTTAAAAAATTTGGTTTAAGTTTGTATGCAAGCTCTTCTCTGAAACCACATTGAAACTTGGCATCATTAGGCAACACAGCGAGATGTAACAAAACTGGTGCTTTTATGTTAACAAAACTATGACCCCTTTTATACTTAGAACATTTGGTTAAAGTTTGTATGTAAGCTTGTATCTCTGAAACTACATAAAGGATTGAAACCACGCATGTAGACGACATCATACAGCCAGGTTCTATAACTCGTGCTTTTATTTTAACAATATTATGGCCTCTTTTATACTTACAGAATTTGGTTAACAAGTGCAACACTTTTATGCAATTAAGCAAAATTATACCCTGCAACATACTTTCCCAATAAATATACAAGGCTTTAAAAGTCGAGCATCTTCACCCACCAGCGTTCAGCAGAGCTTATGCCGTCTTGCGGTGACCATCTATCTGTCAGTAAACCTTTTTGTTTGGCGACTACTCCTGAAACTACTTGGATTTTCATGAAACTTGACAGAAATGTTACTCTTGATGTCTAGTTGGTCCTAAATAGTAATCCCGTCGACCGGAAATTCAAAGTGGCCGCCACAGCTAAAAATACAGTTTTGTGGCGACTACTTAAAAACCATATGTGATATTGATTTGGAACCGTTAGCAAAAGGACCGTCATGATGTGTTCGTTAAAAAAAAATTGTTTTGGTTCGACATCAAACATGGCCACCAGCTGCCATCTTTGCTTTCGGAGTTATTTTTGAAAAGATTTCGAGGACTGCTCTGAAACTATTTGAAGAGTTTTCATAAAACTTGACAGTTATGTTACTCTTGATACCTAGTATCAGGTTGACTGAAATTCAAAAATGACCACTACAGCTAAAAAATAGATTTTGATAATGCAATTTTGTGGCCTTCCCAAAAATCACAAGTGTTAATGATCTGGAATATTTACCAAAATGATTGACTCGACATGTAGTTCATGAACAAAATTTTAATTCGACATCAAACATGGCCACCAGCGGCCAGTTGTTTATTTTGCCGGGGGTTGGGGTTTTAATTGCTCCCAATTCCGATTTGCAGGTTTTCATCTTTATTGTAAATCATAGTATAAAGCAACCTGATTTTTTTTTATAGTAAGTTAGTTATAGAGTACAGATTGAATCAATAAAATACAACCCGATAAATATAATTTCATTAAATATAATTCGCATAGTAAATATATCCTATCATATTATTAACAGTAAACAATTCTTAACGCCCTGTGTGGTTGCCGGGGTAGAATACAACCTGCAAACACACTGTCACATGCAGAGAGGTAGGACCCCCCCATTCATATTCATTTTGTCATTTTTTGTTCATGCTCATTTAAGGTCTTCATCATGACCCCTGCGTTGTTTCAGGTGCCATCTCGCTCACATCACTTAGAGCAGTGGCAGAAAAACAATAAACGTGGCTCCAGCGTAAATGGAGTTTTTACGATAGAATTTGCAGCAACTCGGCAGTTCAGGGTGAGAAGGTTCTAGGTCCATTTTCCATATTTTATCTCTATGTACATGGAAGATGAGCCTGGCATGTTCATGCCTGTTAGGCGCCATATAACCTGTAATGTGTTGGTGCGCCTTAAAACCCCAATTCAATTCAATTCTTAACAGGTTTGTGGAACCAAAATAATGCTTTCAGTATGAGTTGTGCAAAACTATTTTCTAAGTATGAGTTCTGCCCAATACGACTGCTTTTGCAAGGGTGAAGTTAAATGCAGAATTAGGTGGGAATCTCGGAGTGCAAAGTTATTGAACTGTAAAAAAAACGAACCTCCATCAATCAGTCGTACTGAACAAGAGGAACCAGATCACAATATACTACATTCACTGTTAACATTGGGAATTTTGGCCTCTTCATACCTGGAAAACTGCCCCGTGTGGTTGCCGGGGGCCCCGTTTCGTCACGGGGCAAAGAATACGGCCACTGCAGATCCCTTTGGAGGGGTAGGCAGAGGGGTAGAATACCCCCAAATTCATGTTCATTTTATCATTTTTTGTTCATGTTCATTAAAGGTCTTCATCATGATCCCTGCATTGTTTCGGGTGCTATCTCGCTCGCATCAAAAGAGCAGTGGCAGAAAAACAATAACGTGGCTCCAGCGTAAATGGAGTTTCTACGATAGAATTTGCAGCAACTCTGCAGTTCAGGGTGAGAAGGTTCTAGGCCCATTTTCCATATTTTATCTCTTATATACATGGAAGATGAGCCTGGCATGTTCATGCCTTTTAGGCGCCATATAACCTTTTCATGTGTTGGTGCGCCTTAAAAAAACCCAATTCAATTCAATACCTGGAAAACCAGTCGTCTGTAACTTGAAAGCACTGTGGTCAACTATGTAGATGCAATATTGGTTAAAGAGAAATATGAAGACGGGTCAACAACATCTCTGCAACCTGACCAAGCTCATTACTTATACAGTATATGACCCATGTTTATGAAACTTAACACATCTTCATCCTATCCCAAGGAATGTTGTTACAGATGTGCAATAACTAGGACTCATTTCGTCAAGAGTTATGTCCCTTATCATAAATTGTTAACTTGCAAGCTAACCAAGCTCATAACGGGCAGTAGTTTTTTAATGAAATTTCACATGGGTCTTCATCTTGCACCAATAATGTTGTTACACATGGTCCTAACGCTTCATACATTCCTTCATCTTACACCAATAATGTTGTTACACATGGTCCTAACACTTCATACATTCCTTCATCTTACATCAATAATGTTGTTACACATGGTCCTAACACTTCATACATTCCTTCATCTTACACCAATAATGTTGTTACACATGGTCCTAACACTTCATACATTCCTTCATCTTACACCAATATTGTTACACATGGTCCTAACACTTCATACATTCCTTCATCTTACACCAATAATGTTGTTACACATGGTCCTAACACTTCATACATTCCTTCATCTTACACCAATAATGTTGTTACACATGGTCCTAACACTTCATACATTCCTTCATCTTACACCAATAATGTTGTTACACATGGTCCTAACACTTCATACATTCCTTCATCTTACACCAATATTGTTACACATGGTCCTAACACTTCATACATTCCTTCATCTTACACCAATACTGTTGTTACACATGGTCCTAACACTTCATACATTCCTTCATCTTACACCATAAATGTTGTTACACATGGTCCTAACACTTCATACATTCCTTCATCTTACACCATTATTGTTGTTACACATGGTCCTAACACTTCATACATTCCTTCATCTTACATCAATAATATTGTTGGTCCTAACACTTCGTACATTCCTTCATCTTACACCAATAATGTTGTTACCCATGGTCCTAACAATAATGTTGTTACACATGGTCCTAACACTTCATACATTCCTTTATCTTACACCAATAGTGTTGTTACACATGGTCCTTACACTTCGTACATTTCTTCATCTTACACCATGGCCGAGTGGTTAACGTCTCTGACTTGAAATCACTTGCCTCTCACCGCTGTAGGTTCGATCCCTCAGGGGCCTAGGAATCTTTATGTGAGGAGATATCCAGCTGGCTTACGGAACGTTGGTGGTTCTACCCAGGTGCCCGCCCGTGCACGAAAATTGCCCGGAGGGGCACCTGGGGTCTTACTCCACCAATGGAAGCTGGAAAGTCGCCATATGACCTTAGCTGTTGGTGTGACTATAAATTCCAATTCAATCAATCATTCAATCATCTTACACCAATAATGTTGTTACACATGGTCCTAACAATAATGTTGTTACACATGGTCCTAACACTTTATACATTCCTTCATCTTACATCAATAATGTTGTTACACATTGTCCTAACACTTCATACATTCCTTCATCTTACACCAATAATGTTGTTACACATGGTCCAAACACTTCATACATTCCTTCATCTTACATCAATAATGTTGTTACACATGGTCCTAACGCTTCATACATTCCTTCATCTTACACCAATAGTGTTGTTACACATGCTCCTAACACTTCATACATTCCTTCATCTTACACCAATAATGTTGTTACACATGGTCCTAACACTTCATACATTCCTTCATCTTTCACCAATAACGTTGTTACACATGGTCCTAACACTTCATACATTCCTTCATCTTACACCAATAATGTTGTTACACATGGTCCTAACACTTCATACATTCCTTCAGCTTACATCAATAATGTTGTTACACATGGTCCTAACACTTCATACATTCCTTCATCTTACACCAATAATGTTGTTACACATGGTCCTAACACTTCATACATTCCTTCATCTTACACCAATAATGTTGTTACACATGGTCCTAACACTTCATGCATTCCTTCATCTTTCACCAATAATGTTGTTACACATGGTCCTAACACTTCATAATTCCTTCATCATACACCAATAATGTTGTTACACATGGTCCTAACACTTCATACATTCCTTTATCTTACACCAATAATGTTGTTACACATGGTCCTAACACTTCATACATTCCTTCATCTTACACCAATAATGTTGTTACACATGGTCCTAACACTTCATACATTCCTTTATCTTACACCAATAATGTTGTTACACATGGTCCTAACACTTCATACATTCCTTCATCTTACATCAATAATGTTGTTACACATGGTCCTAACACTTCGTACATTCCTTCGTCTTACACCAATAATGTTCTTACACATGGACCTAACAATAATGTTGTTACACATGGTCCTAACACTTCGTACATTCCTTCATCTTTTACCAATAATGTTGTTACACATGGTCCTAACACTTCATACATTCCTTCATCTTACACCAATAATGTTGTTACACATGGTCCTAACACTTCATACATTCCTTCATCTTACATCAATAATGTTGTTGGTCCTAACACTTCGTACATTCCTTCATCTTACACCAATAATGTTGTTACCCATGGTCCTAACAATAATGTTGTTACACATGGTCCTAACACTTCATACATTGCTTTATCTTACACCAATAGTGTTGTTACACATGGTCCTAAAACTTCATACATTCCTTTATCTTACACCAATATTGTTGTTACACATGGTCCTAACACTTCGTACATTTCTTCATCTTACACCAGAGGGGTAGGACCCCACCCATTCATATTCATTTTGTCATTTTTTGTTCATGCTCATTAAAGGTCTTCATCATGACCCCTGCATTGTTTCAGGTTCCATCTCGCTCACATCACTAAGAGCAGAGGCAGAAAAACAATAAACGTGGCTCCAGCGTAAATGGAGTTTTTCCGATAGAATTTGCAGCAACTCTGCAGTTCAGGGTGAGAAGGTTCTAGCCCATTTTCCATATTTTATCTCGATGTACATGGAAGATGAGCCTGGCATGTTCATGCCTGTTAGGCGCCATATAACCTGTAATGTGTTGGTGCACCTTAAAATCCCAATTTAATTCAATTCATCTTACACCATGGCCGAGTGGTTAACGTCTCTGACTTGAAATCACTTGCCCCTCACCGCTGTAGGTTCGATCCCTCAGGGGCCTAAGAATCTTTATGTGAGGAAGCTATCCAGCTGGCTTGCGGAACGTCGGTGGTTCTACCCAGGTGCCCGCCCGTGCACGAAAATTGCCCGGAGGGGCACCTGGGGTCTTACTCCACCAATGGAAGCTGGAAAGTCGCCATATGACCTTAGCTATTGGTGCGACTATAAAATCCAATTCAATCAATCATTCAATCATCTTACACCAATAATGTTGTTACACATGGTCCTAACACTTCATACATTCCTTCATCTTACATCAATAATGTTGTTACACATGGTCCAAACACTTCATACATTCCTTCATCTTACACCAATAGTGTTGTTACACATGGTCCTAACACTTCATACATTCCTTCATCTTACACCAATAATGTTGTTACACATGGTCCTAACACTTCATACATTCCTTCATCTTACATCAATAATGTTGTTACACATGGTCCTAACACTTCCATTCATTCCTTCATCTTACACCAATAATGTTGTTACACATGGTCCTAACACTTCATACATTCCTTCATCTTACACCAATAATGTTGTTACACATGGTCCTAACACTTCATACATTCCTTTATCTTACACCAAAAGTGTTGTTATACATGGTCCAAACACTTCATACATTCCTTCATCTTACATCAATAATGTTGTTACACATGGTCCTAACACTTCATACATTCCTTCATCTTACAACAATAATGTTGTTACACATGGTCCTAACAATAATGTTGTTACACATGGTCCTAACACTTCATACATTCCTTCATCTTACACCAATAATGTTGTTTCACATGGTCCTAACACTTCCATTCATTCCTTCATCTTACACCAATAATGTTGTTACACATGGTCCTAACACTTCATACATTCCTTCATCTTACATCAATAATGTTGTTACACATGGTCCAAACACTTCATACATTCCTTCATCTTACACCAATAGTGTTGTTACACATGGTCCTAACACTTCATACATTCCTTCATCTTACACCAATAATGTTGTTACACATGGTCCTAACACTTCATACATTCCTTCATCTTACATCAATAATGTTGTTACACATGGTCCTAACACTTCCATTCATTCCTTCATCTTACACCAATAATGTTGTTACACATGGTCCTAACACTTCATACATTCCTTCATCTTACACCAATAATGTTGTTACACATGGTCCTAACACTTCATACATTCCTTCATCTTACACCAATAATGTTGTTACACATGGTCCTAACACTTCATACATTCCTTCATCTTTCACCAATAGTGTTGTTACACATGGTCCTAACACTTCGTACGTTCCTTCATCTTACATCAATAATGTTGTTACACATGGTCCAAACACTTCATACATTCCTTCATCTTTCACCAATAGTGTTGTTACACATGGTCCTAACACTTTATACATTCCTTCATCTTACATCAATAATGTTGTTACACATGGTCCAAACACTTCATACATTCCTTCATCTTACACCAATAGTGTTGTTACACATGGTCCTAACACTTCATACATTCCTTCATCTTACACCAATAATGTTGTTACACATGGTCCTAACACTTCATACATTCCTTCATCTTACACCAATAATGTTGTTACACATGGCCCTAACACTTCATACATTCCTTCATCTTACACCAATAGTGTTGTTACACATGGTCCTAACACTTCATACATTCCTTCATCTTACACCAATAATGTTGTTACACATGGTCCTAACACTTCATACATTCCTTCATCTTACACCAATAATGTTGTTACACATGGTCCTAACACTTCATACATTCCTTCATCTTTCACCAATAGTGTTGTTACACATGGTCCTAACACTTCATACATTCCTTCATCTTACATCAATAATGTTGTTACACATGGTACAAACACTTCATACATTCCTTCATCTTACACCAATAGTGTTGTTACACAAGGTCCTAACACTTCATACATTCCTTCATCTTACACTAATAATGTTGTTACACATGGTCCTAACACTTCATACATTCCTTTATCTTACACCAATATTGTTACACATGATCCTAACACTTCATACGTTCCTTCATCTTACACCAATAATGTTGTTACACATGGTCCTAACACTTCATACATTCCTTCATCTTACATCAATAATGTTGTTACACATGGTCCTAACACTTCATACATTCCTTCATCTTACATCATTAATGTTGTTACACATGGTCCTAACACTTCATACATTCCTTCATCTTACACCATTAATGTTGTTACACATGGTCCTAACACTTCATACATTCCTTCATCTTACACCAATAGTGTTGTTAAACATGGTCCTAACACTTCGTAAATTCCTTCATCTTACACCAATAATGCTGTTACACATGGTCCTAACACTTCATACATTCCTTCATCTTACATCAATAATGTTGTTGGTCCTAACACTTCGTACATTCCTTCATCTTACACCAATAATGTTGTTACCCATGGTCCTAACAATAATGTTGTTACACATGGTCCTAACACTTCGTACGTTCCTTTATCTTACACCAATAGTGTTGTTACACATGGTCCTAACACTTCATACATTCCTTTATCTTACACCAATAGTGTTGTTATACATGGTCCTAACACTTCGTACATTTCTTCATCTTACACCATGGCCGAGTGGTTAACGTCTCTGACTTGAAATCACTTGCCCCTCACCGCTGTAGGTTCGATCCCTCAGGGGCCTAGGAATCTTTATGTGAGGAAGCTATCCAGCTGGCTTGCGGAACGGCGGTGGTTCTACCCAGGTGTCCGCCCATGCACAAAAATTACCCGGAGGGGCACCTGGGGTCTTACTCCACCAATGGAAGCTGGAAAGTCGCCATATGATCTTAGCTGTTGGTGCGACTATACAATCCAATTCAATCAATCATTCAATCATCTTACACCAATAATGTTGTTACACATGGTCCTAACAATAATGTTGTTACACATGGTCCTAACACTTCATACATTCCTTCATCTTACACCAATACTGTTGTTACACATGGTCCTAACACTTCATACACTCCTTCATCTTACACCAATAATATTGTTACACATGGTCCTAACACTTCATACATTCCTTCATCTTACACCAACAATGTTGTTACACATGGTCCTAACACTTCATACATTCCTTTATCTTACACCAATAGTGTTGTTATACATGGTCCAAACACTTCATACATTCCTTCATCTTACAACAATAATGTTGTTACACATGGTCCTAACAATAATTTTGTTACACATGGTCCTAACACTTCATACATTCCTTCATCTTACACCAATAATGTTGTTTCACATGGTCCTAACACTTCATACATTTCTTCATCGTACACCAATAATGTTGTTACACATGGTCCTAACAATAATGTTGTTACACATGGTCCTAACACTTCATACATTCCTTCATCTTACACCAATAGTGTTGTTACACATGGTCCTAACACTTCATACATTTCTTCATCTTACACCAATAATGTTGTTACACATGGTCCTAACACTTCATACATTCCTTCATCCTACACCAATAGTGTTGTTACACATGGTCCTAACACTTCATACATTCCTTCATCTTGCACCAATAATGTTGTTACACATGGTCCTAACACTTCATACATTCCTTCATCATACATTCCTTTATCTTACATCAATAGTGTTGTTACACATGGTCCTAACACTTCGTACATTCCTTCATCTTACACCAATAATGTTGTTACACATGGTCCTAACACTTCATACATTCC
This sequence comes from Cyrtodaria siliqua, assembly GCA_037043455.1. Taxonomy (NCBI): domain Eukaryota; kingdom Metazoa; phylum Mollusca; class Bivalvia; order Adapedonta; family Hiatellidae; genus Cyrtodaria; species Cyrtodaria siliqua. The sequence continues at coordinate 66,398 of JAWPHD010004299.1, read as the reverse complement.
TTCATCTTACACCAATAGTGTTGTTACACATGGTCCTAACACTTCATACATTCCTTCATCTTACACCAATAATGTTGTTACACATGGTCCTAACACTTCATACATTCCTTCATCTTACATCAATAATGTTGTTACACATGGTCCAAACACTTCATACATTCCTTCATCTTACACCAATAGTGTTGTTACACATGGTCCTAACACTTCATACATTTCTTCATCTTACACCAATAGTGTTGTTACACATGGTCCTAACACTTCATACATTCCTTCATCTTACATCAATAGTGTTGTTACACATGGTCCAAACACTTCATACATTCCTTCATCTTACACCAATAGTGTTGTTACACATGGTCCTAACACTTCATACATTCCTTTATCTTACACCAATAGTGTTGTTACACATGGTCCTAACACTTCGTACATTTCTTCATCTTACACCATGGCCGAGTGGTTAACGTCTCTGACTTGAAATCACTTGCCCCTCACCGCTGTAGGTTCGATCCCTCAGGGGCCTAGGAATCTTTATGTGAGGAAGCTATCCAGCTGGCTTCCGGAACGTCGGTGGTTCTACCCAGGTGCCCGCCCGTGCACGAAAGTTGCCCGGAGGGGCACTTGGGGTCTTACTCCACCAATGGAAGCTGGAAAGTCGCCATATGACCTTAGCTGTTGGTGTGACTATAAATTCCAATTCAATCAATCATTCAATCATCTTACACCAATAATGTTGTTACACATGGTCCTAACAATAATGTTGTTACACATGGTCCTAACACTTCGTACATTCCTTCATCTTACACCAATAATGTTGTTACACATGGTCCTAACACTTCATACATTCCTTCATCTTACATCAATAATGTTGTTTGTTACACATGGTCCAAACACTTCATACATTCCTTCATCTTACACCAATAGTGTTGTTACACATGGTCCTAACACTTCATACATTCCTTTATCTTACACCAATAGTGTTGTTACACATGGTCCTAACACTTCGTACATTTCTTCAGCTTACACCATGGCCGAGTGGTTAACGTCTCTGACTTGAAATCACTTTCCCCTCACCGCTGTAGGTTCGATCCCTCAGGGGCCTAGGAATCTTTATGTGAGGAAGCTATCCAGCTGGCTGCCGGAACGTCGGTGGTTCTACCCAGGTGCCCGCCCGTGCACGAAAGTTGCCCGGAGGGGCACTTGGGGTCTTACTCCACCAATGGAAGCTGGAAAGTCGCCATATGATCTTAGCTGTTGGTGCGACTATAAAATCCAATTCAATCAATCATTCAATCATCTTACACCAATAATGTTGTTACACATCGTCCTAACAATAATGTTGTTACACATGGTCTTAACACTTCATACATTCCTTCATCTTACACCAATAACGTGTTACACATGGTCCTAACACTTCATACATTCCTTCATCTTACACCAATACTGTTGTTACACATGGTTCTAACACTTCATACATTCCTTCAGCTTTCACCAATAATGTTGTTACACATGGTCCTAACAATAATGTTGTTACACATGGTCCTAACACTTCATACATTCCATCATCTTACATCAATAATGTTGTTACACATGGTCCTAACACTTCATACATTCCTTCATCTTACACCAATAGTGTTGTTACACATGGTCCTAACACTTCATACATTCCTTCATCTTGCACCAATAATGTTGTTACACCTGGTCCTAACACTTCATACATTCCTTCATCTTACACCAATAATGTTGTTACACATGGTCCTAACACTTCATACATTCCTTCATCCTACACCAATAGTGTTGTTACACATGGTCCTAACACTTCGTACGTTCCTTCATCTTACACCAATAGTGTTGTTACACATGGTCCTAACACTTCATACATTCCTTTATCTTACATCAATATTGTTGTTACACATGGTCCTAACACTTCGTACGTTCCTTCATCTTACACCAATAGTGTTGTTACACATGGTCCTAACACTTCATACATTCCTTTATCTTACATCAATATTGTTGTTACACATGGTCCAAACACTTCATACATTCCTTTATCTTACATCAATATTGTTGTTACACATGGTCCTAACACTTCGTACGTTCCTTCATCTTACACCAATAGTGTTGTTACACATGGTCCTAACACTTCATACATTCCTTTATCTTACATCAATATTGTTGTTACACATGGTCCAAACACTTCATACATTCCTTCATCTTACACCAATAATGTTGTTACACATGGTCCTAACACTTCATACATTCCTTCATCTTACACCAATAATGTTGTTACACATGGTCCTATCACTTCGTACGTTCCTTAATCTTACACCAATAGTGTTGATACACATGGTCCTAACACTTCATACATTCCTTTATCTTACATCAATATTGTTGTTACACATGGTCCAAACACTTCATACATTCCTTCATCTTACACCAATAATGTTGTTACACATGGTCCTAACACTTCGTACGTTCCTTCATCTTACACCAATAGTGTTGTTACTCATGGTCCTAACACTTCATACATTCCTTTATCTTACATCAATATTGTTGTTACACATGGTCCAAACACTTCATACATTCCTTTATCTTACACCAATAGTGTTGTTACTCATGGTCCTAACACTTCATACATTCCTTTATCTTACATCAATATTGTTGTTACACATGGTCCAAACACTTCATACATTCCTTCATCTTACACCAATAGTGTTGTTACACATGGTCCTAACACTTCATACATTCCTTTATCTTACATCAATAATGTTGTTACACATGGTCCAAACACTTCATACATTCCTTCATCCTACACCAATAATGTTGTTACACATGGTCCTAACACTTCATACATTCCTTCATCTTACACCAATAATGTTGTTACACATGGTCCTAACACTTCGTACGTTCCTTCATCTTACACCAATAGTGTTGTTACACATGGTCCTAACACTTCATACATTCCTTCATCTTACACCAATAATGTTGTTACACATGGTCCTAACACTTCATACATTCCTTCATCTTACACCAATATTGTTGTTACACATGGTCCTAACACTTCATACATTCCTTCATTTTACACCAATAATGTTGTTACACATGGTCCTAACACTTCATACATTCCTTCATTTTACACCAATAATGTTGTTACACATGGTCCTAACAATAATGTTGTTACACATGGTCCTAACACTTCTTACATTCCTTTCTTACACCAATAATGTTGTTACACATGTCCTAACACTTCATACATTTCTTTATCAGTTTCAATGTTCATGACCAGTAACTCGACTCATTATGCCCTCGGCTAAAATTGCCCCCTATACTGCTTTGGTCTTGTCTGTCCATTAGTCCGTACGTCCTTCCCTCCATCGTTTTTGCTTCTCAAAACGCCTCCATGAATTACTTTCATATTTTAATTGTTGATTGCTAACGTCGTACAAAAACATTCGGTCATATTTCTGATCACCTGCAACCACAAGGTCAAGGTCACACATTTGGAAGTTTTGTATTTAGGTCTGCTTTCTGAGTAAAATGTTAGTCATATTTTTTCCTCATATTCTCAAAATGCTTTCACGAATTACCTGGATATTTTGTTTGTTGATTATTAATGTCGTACAAAAACTTTCCATCCTATTTCTGATCACCTGCGACTACACGGTCAAGGTCGCAGTGGGGGCATTAGTCGGATATCCAATATTTCTAGTTTCGGCAGAGTTATGCCTCTACGTAAAACGATAACCTGCAGCCTAACGTAGCTTATATCTTGGAAAAATATTGACCTGTGGTCATGAAACTTTATATTTTCATCACTTATTCACTGGGAGCTGGACTGGTCAACTGATCAAGTGTCGATTCTTACGGATGGCGGGAGGTATACGGTACTGGTTCTACCTATGATCCCTGCATTGTTTCAGGTGCTATCTCGCTCGCATCAAAAGAGCAGTGGCAGAAAAACAATAACGTGGCTCCAGCGTAAATGGAGTTTCTACGATAGAATTTGCAGCAACTCTGCAGTTCAGGGTAAGAAGGTTCTAGGCCCATTTTCCATATTTTATCTCCATGTACATGGAAGATGAGCCTGGCATGTTCATGCCTTTTAGGCGCCATATAACCTTTTCATGTGTTGGTGCGCCTTAAAACCCCAATTCAATTCTACCTAGGAAACATGGGAAGGTCTGCCTCTACCATAAAAAAGTACCGTAATATATGTGCTTAACATTACATAAATCACCATTAAAAGAAATCATCAATAGTCCGATGCAGAGTTCTGTCCCTTTAGAGAAAACTTGACAATTTAAAATAAAATCTGCTCCATAGTCATACATACATGAAGGACCCTCCACCCACACTATGGATTGGTCTTGCTGAATTAAACACATGGCAGGCGACATGGATGTTCCTTGAAACAGCCTTCTAGTTTCTAATTCTAGTGCCTGCACAAACATGTCTTTTAACTTCTTGTCTTCCTGCCGTTAAAAATCCCTTCAAAAGATATTGTGCTAAATCTAATGGCAACTTTACAATTAATTTGTTTTGGTCTATTAGTTTGTAACACCATACAAACAAACACATGCAAGGTCATTTATGACGGTCGATTTTTTGTGCACTTTTCCTGGGTAGAACCAGTACTGTACACCTCCCGCCATCCGTAAGAATCACAACGTCGTTAACCCCTCGGCCACGGAGACGCTTATTAGTAATCTCCTTCATGTGCAACATTACAAATGTCGACTTCCATATAGAAGTTCTTGCGACTTTTCTACACTATACACAACTACCGCACAACCTTATCAGAAACAGCTAATTGCTATCATTCAAAAGGCCTTAGAGCATCACCTTAAGGGGCTGCGTCATTCTATTGTTGTAGACCATATACTTCAATAGTAAACTAGTCAATCACTTGTAAAAGGCAATGTTAAGTTTCGGGTTAGACCGTAATCAATTTAATTGAATGTTGTTTAACGGCTCATCAACACAGTATGTGTTATTAAGAGACGCCCCAGAGAGAGGGGAAGGATACATAGGAATCCGGGAACCGTGCCCTACTCGTATTATCGATTAGATTCCTATGGTTCTTTAACGTGCTCGGGGGACAGACGGGACCGCCCGGTTTACGTTCCCATCCGTCGGGACGAGGCTAAGGGAAAGTGTCTTGCCCAAGAACACACCGACGAAACTCAGTGGTACCACGGAGGATTGAACTCGGGGCCTCGGTTACAAATCCGCCGCGCTATCGAGTGAGCCACGCAAGCCCTCAGACCTTAATCAAAGCGGACTAATTAAACAATTGAATTAACGAGCGGGCTTTGATGTATTCATTGGATCGTGCTGAAGATCATACTGACGTCATTTCGAATTTTTCAAATTCATCACTTTTTAGGACTTCATCCGCGGTGCGGTAACTCGGTGTACATATAATCCTAATACATTTAGGGATTCACGAACCTTTGGGGACCCTTTTAAAAATACATAGAAATATAAAACACACATCTGAGGAAAGTTTGGTGCTTTTGTCCGGCGTGTCTAGATTGGGACCTAAAACCTGGGTTTTGGTCCCTAGCTATATATATGCAAATCACCTGACCGGACTACCTTTTCCCCCATAATTCCAAGCGACAAACACGGGAGATGATACTAGTATCGATCGAGGGCGAGAATGGCTGAAGATGTGTACAGTTGCATTGTTGTTTACCTAATTCTTTAAAATTTATTACCCACAGGCACTTGTAACAGGCAAAGTTAGGCTCCATGTTAAACCTTTTGCCAAGGGAAATCATTCAAAGTATGATTCATGGAGTTGTGGGCTTTTAAAAGAATTATTAAATTGGTAGTCTAGATCATCTGCGACGCTTGCTTGTTTTCAAGACATACGTCTAGAACAGCCCTTCTGATAGTCTCGATCATCCAGACCTCTCGCAGTCAGTTTTGACGTTTGGCGCCGTCTATCGGTCAAATCTTTTAAAGAACAGTGAGTCCAGACGCTCGCTAGCGCTCGCAGTCAGCTTGAGTGTGTCTGGATGATAGAGACTACCCTTCTGAACAAAGTTTGATTTTTGCCAATACACGGGTATCTTGTCTGATTGGCTGAGACAAGAACCATAGGAATATATCCAAGATATACAGAAAGGCAGAAAGACAATACATTATTTAATAAACAAAGAGGGAAACTTCATTATTATATCGACGAACTAAATGCGGATGGTCAGAAATATTTTAATAAATAAATAATAATTACGGTCACGTGCTTCCAGTTTCAAATGTGTTTCTGCAGAAACGGGCAAGACGTTTGTATTTACTAGCAAGCGTCAATATCATCAATACTAATTAATTGGATGTTGCTGAAGATGTGTAAAAAGTTACATTGCTGAAAACCTAAGTTATTGGCAAGAATATGATGACAATTTTAATTAACCATACCCCATCCATTTTGGATTTTCTTTTCAAAGATGGCTGACCAATAGTCCTTAAAAGATGTAATCATTGGATCATGCTGAAAACGTGTAAAGGTTTCATTGTCGTAAACCTAATACTTTGAAAGTTATTGACAAGGACAAGTTCCAGGATAAAGATTTGTTCAAAGGTAAATAATTCAAGAAATATGAACAGAGAGTTATGGGCCTTTATAAGATGCCCGCTTCGAAGAAGTGGGGGCTTTATTGGAATCACTTTGTCCGTCACGTTGCGTCGCATCGCGTCCCGTTTTATTAGTTAACATATAGTTATATGGTTGGATATTTGCTTTTCATTTTTGGTATGATGTGAAAATACATTATGAAAACCACATAAGGTTGCATTCCACTAATTATACAGGCGACATAAGGTTACACTCCACTATTTTTTACAGAAGATTCCACAACGTTTTTAATTTATTTGTTCTGTTATTTAACAGATAATTGTTGTTCGTTTCCTTCTTTTATGACGTGAAAATACGTAATAATAATAATAACCTCATAAAGTTATACACTAGTAATTTTTAAGACCTCATCAGGTTACACTCCACTAATTTACGTTGTGTCGCGTCTCATCACGTCGCGTTGCAATAATTAACAACTAATGGTTGCATATTTGCTTTTCCTTTTTGGTATTTTGTGAAAATACATTACGAAAACCACATAAAGTTACATTCCACTAATTATACAGACTTCATAAGGTTACACTGCACTAATTTTTACACACGATTCCATTAAGTTTTTAATTATTTCTCATGTTTAATATTCAAATGGTTTCATATTTTTTTTTTTTTATGATTTTAAAATAGATAATGAGAACTTCATAAAGTTACACACTAGGAATTTTAAGACATCATGAGGTTACACTCCACTAATTTACGTCGCGTCCCGTCGTATTGCGTCCCATTGCATTATTTAACAGATAATTGTTACATGGTTGCATATTAGCTTTTTCTTTTTGGTTTGGTGTGAAAATACATTATAAATACCACATAAGGTTACATTCCACTAATTATACAGACTTTGTAAGGTTACACTCCACTAATTTGTCTGTAGGACCACATATTTATACCCATGCCAAACAATGTTTATTGGGGGCTATATAATAATCACTTTCGAGTTATTTAGCAGATAATAGTTGCATATTTGCTTTTCCATTTTGGTATGATGTGTATATATTTAAAGACAACTATATACAGTTACACTCCACTAATTATATAATTAGAAGACTTCATAAGGTTACACTCAACTTATTTTTTACTTAAGACTCCACATATTTTAATTATTTGTCGCGTTATTTAACAGGTAATCAGATAATTGTTGCATATTTTCTTTTCCTTAATTAATATGTGACTCCACATATTTTTTAATTATTTGTAATTAAAACTCTGTTCAGCACAAACTTTAGAGTATTCCCATGCATCCATATTAAGGAAATGATACCTATTCTGACTGGACACCAATACGGGAGTATTAATCACCTTCGCATAATTTGCATTAAATTTGTTGTTTAGGTAATTAATATATGAAAATACAGAATCAGTACCTTTTTTGAGGATACACACATTCAAACAGGTCACCAAGCGGGGGTATTAATCACCTTTAGTGATAGCTCTAGTTGGATCATGCAGAATATGTGTACAAAGTTTATTGTTGTATACCTTATACATGTACTTTGAAAGTTATTAGCCACAATCATTTGTCAGGAAAAGTTAACAGACATACTGACGGACAACGCCACGACATTACACATCCATACGGGCGTATACAAACTCCAATTTTGGCCTGTAACAACAATAACGCGTTTTGACAATAACAATATGTGGACTTGCCAAGACGTTTGTGAATCACTTACATTCCTATTAGATAGTATTTTCGTCACGTATGGAACTTCTGTTTATAGACAAATTGTTGGTATTCCTATTATTATATAGTTGCGTGAAGTTGGCTCAACATACGACATTCGAAAAACAACATTCAGGGTGAATGACGTTTCACGCGACAAACAACATTCGACATACAACATTTGACATATGACATTCAACATACTACATACGCAATTCAAAAACATAGTTTAAAGTGAATGTCATTTCACGCGACATACAACATTCGACATATGATATTCGACATTCAAAAACATCCTTCAAAGTGAATGTCGTTTCACGCGACATACAACAGTCGACATACGACATTCGAAAAACAACATGCAAGGTGAATGTTGTTTTACGCGACATACAACATTCAACATTTGACAAATGACATTCAAAAACATCTTTCAAAGTGAATGTCATTTCACGCGACATACAACATTCGACATATGACATTCAACATAAGACATTGAAAAACATCCTTTAAAGTGAATGTCGTTTCACGCGACATACAACATTTGACATACAACATTCGACATACGACATTCGACAAACAGCAGCTTTTTAAAGTGAACATTCAAAACCCTAACACCGCTAGAACTCATTTTTGCAGTAGTACCGGTAGCTGAATTTACGTCGGTGTGTCGCTTTAAATGACATTCGGTTTGAATGTCGAATGTTTTATGTTTTATATCGAATGTTAAATGTTGTATATTGAATTGAATTGAATTGGATTTTATAGTCGCACCAACAGCTAAGGTCATATGGCGACTTTCCAGCTTCCATTGGTGGAGGAAGACCCCAGGTGCCCCAATTTTCGTGCACGGGCGGGCACCTGGGTAGAACCACCGACGTTCCGCAAGCTTGTATATTGAATGTTGTATGTTAATTGTTGAATCTTGATTGTCATGTGTCGAACGTTGTATGTTGTTTTTCAATGATGTTTGTTGAATGTTGTTTGTCGCGTGAAACGACGTTCACTTTAAACTGATGTTTGTCGAATATTGAATGTTGTATGTCGCGTGAAATGACATTCACTTTAAAACTGATGTATGTTGAATGTTGTATGTCGAATGTTGTGTCGCGTGAAATGACATTCACCTTGAATGTTGTTTTTTGAATGTTGTATGTCGCATGAATTGACATTCACCTTGAATATTATCAATTTCATATGTCGAATGTTGTATGGCTGCCGGGGGCCCCGTTTGGTCACGGGGCAAAGAATACGGCCACTGCAGATCCCTTTGGAGGGGTAGGCAGAGGGGTAGAATCCCCCAAATTCAAGTTCATTTTATCATTTTTTGTTCATGTTCATTAAAGGTCTTCATCATGATTCCTGCATTGTTTCAGGTGCTATCTCGCTCGCATCAATAGAGCAGTGGCAGAAAAACAATAACGTGGCTCCAGCGTAAATGGAGTTTCTACGATAGAATTTGCAGCAACTCTGCAGTTCAGGGTGAGAAGGTTCTAGGCCCATTTTCAATATTTTATCTCGATGTACATGGAAGATGAGCCTGGCATGTTCATGCCTTTTAGGCGCCATATAACCTTTTCATGTGTTGGTGCGCCTTAAAATCCCAATTCAATTGTATGTGGCGTGAAACGACATTTACATTGAATGTTGTTCTTCGAATGTCGTATGTCGAATGTTGTATGTCGAATGTTGTATGTCGCGTGAAATTACATTCACCTTGAATGTTGTTTTTCGAATGTCGTATGTTGAGCCAACTTTACGCAGCTTTATTACTATCCCCACCTTTTTCAAGAAAAAGTCCGTGTGTAATGTTGCCTAAACACTAGGCGGAATTCAACCAAATTTAGTGTATGACTTCCTCACATGATGACAACGTGCAAGAGCAACATTATTTTTGTCTCCGCCCCAAGGGTCAAAAGGTCAAATACACTAAACATTCAACTACACTGTTATTTTTTATTATTTTTACATTTTTACAAATTGGTATGTGTACCCATCTATATAAGATACACAACATATCAAACGTTTTTTTTATTTCAACCTCCGATGTGCGACCGGGACTTGGGCGAATGTCATCGGAGGGAGGTAGGGGAGGGGGTCATTTTTTTTTTTATTATTATGTCTTATAAATTCAACAAAACTTTGTGTAGTTCTTCACCACATCATAACGACATGCAAGAGCAACATTATTTTTGACTCCGCCCTAAAGGGCCCGCCCCAGGGCTCAAAAAGGTCAAATACACTTAAAATTCAACTACACTATTATTTTTTATTAGTTTTACATACAAACTGGTATTTATACCCATTTATATAACTAGAGGAAAAGCTATCGCAAAAAGGCTTTATTTAAGGAAATTAGTGTTACAAAATGTCATACAGACATATTTGGTATCAAAAGAAAGGTAAATATTTCGTCTAAATGATGCTCATAAAATTAGTTGTTGGAAATGGTCCGATTTGTATTACATCCGCGAAAAGAAGATGACCCAAAATATGAAGAAAAAAAAATATCCCCACTATTCATAATTGAAAAAAATGTATTTATTATAAACATACAATTTCAAATTATTTCTAGAATATGGTAGTGTAATCAAATACACAGATATTTGCATTTTTTGTTGTTGGCATTAATTGTGTTTTGACAAGGGAGACAACTAAATGAAGTACACAAAGTAAGAAAAAATAAATAAAATATGTTCGGATTTGTATGACTTTTATTTCCATTTAAAAAATGTTATAAAGTGAATACCCTTTTTTTAATAAAAAGATAATGTTTTAGAAGATTTAAACTGAACATTCTTTAAAAATTACACTTACATAATTGTTGTGAACACATAATTTCAATTAAACTTTACGGATGTATCATATAAATAGAAGACAGCTGCTAACTTGTGTAAAGCTTCTTGTTGATGAAACAACATTTAAATGCGGTGGAAAAGGCAACGGTATCAGTGAAGGGAATTTGAGACGGACAATAGCTATTTCGGAATGCATTTTATTTGCAAGTAGGGGTGTTTTGACTCCACTGCATATCGGTATTGCCGTGACAATGCATACCAATTTCGGATCAATAGAGATCATAGACTTGTTACATTATTACGGCTTCTGTATAAGTTATAAGGAAACCAGAAACCTACTAACAAATGCAGCTGAGGAAGAGGTTGAGAGATTTAAAGTCGGCAAGTATATGCCATATGGTATAGTTCACACAGGCGAGGGAGGGGATCTCATTCAAGAGGGTGCGGACAACATTGATATAAATTGTAACACTATCAATGGTAAGAATACTTTGCATTCTTTAGCTAGAGTAGTATTGCAGCAGTCCGGCGAAGCGATACCAAATGTACATAGTTCAGTAAAAAGAAGTCAAAATGCTACATTTAATGTCACTGATCACGTCAAGTCCCTTGTTGGTACAATGCATTACGAGAAACCAAAACAGAGACCTGTCCCACCGCGTTACAAGAACTGTTTCGAAGTACTATCAGACAGCAGTAAGATAGGTTCCTTATGCATTAAGGATCTGTTACGATCCAGTTCTCGAGGAATCATTCCGGCTCTTGCAATTCCTGAAGGTACGGTAGTGCCTATATGGTCAGAATTCAATATGATTTTATCTCCAGCATGTTTTAGATAATAATTCAACCTCTAACGTAAATTGTATAAATACCGATACTGTTGAGAGTGAAGTTTCGCTGTCCTCAACTAAAGTTGCTATTTCGAATGATAATATAACAAACATAGTAATCACAGATAACGCTAATACCATTGATACAAATAATGTACATTTAAAGAACAACAATTTAAACGTAAGTTCGTTCAGCTATAACAAAAAAGGATTACATATTGCTAATCTTAACGTACATCATATAATGCCAAAGATTGATGAAATAAAATACCACTTAGCCCAACCAAACTCGACAGATATATTAGGGCTCTGTGAAACTTTTCTTACTGCAAATACCGATGATAATGATATATATATCAACAACTTTACATTTGAAAGAAAAGACAGGAAAGGTAAACTGGGAGGTGGTATCCTAGTATATATCGCTAATAAAGTTCCGTATACACGCCGTGACGACCTTGAGCATGATGCTATTGAGTCTGTATGGATAGAGATAAAGTATCCTAATTGTACAGATTTCCTATTAAATTTTGTTTATCGAGCACCTGATTCGAAAGTATCATGGATTGAATTATTTGAAACTCAGCTTGACAAGTTGGATCATTTGAATTTAGAAATTCATATATTAGGAGATTTCAATATCAACTATTTAACAGAAACGGATTCTGAAAAGTATAGTAATCATCGATGGGCCAATACTATTTTAAAATTTGGTCTTAATCAAATGGTAAATACGCCTACCAGAATAAGTAAAAACAGTTCTACAACAATCGACCATATATATACTACAAGATCCGATCTAATATGTGAAATTAAAGTACCTGTTTACAGTATAAGTGATCACTATCCAGTATGCTTTTCACGATCGACACATAATGTTAAGTCAGGGCGAGTTACCCATGAGACAATCAAATACAGATCTTTTAAGAAATTTGATGAACAAACATTCTGTAATGATTTAGCAAAATCACCATTCGAAATAGTTGAATTTTTTGTTGATCCAAATGAGTCATTAAATGTATTCTATACAATATTAAATACTATTCTAGAAAAGCATGCACCTATTCGAGAAAAGAGAATAAAACATGAAACCCAGCCTGGGTGGTTTACTGATGAGATTAAGACCGTTATTTATCAGAGAGATAAGCTACATAAAGAAAAACAGTTTGAACAATATAAATTATTACGCAATAAAATTTCATCCATGATAAAGAAAAATAAGAAAAACTTTTATAACAACGCTATTAAAGAAAATAAAAGCCCAAAATATATGTGGAAAAACTTAAAAAGCATTTCCAAAACGGGAAAAGAAAACAATGGAGGCATTTCAATTCCTGATAGGCTAATCAAAAATGATCATATCATATCAGGACAATTAAATATTATTAATGCATTAAATGAGCATTTTATAAATATTTCAAACATTGTTAATAAGACGAGTTTTGTAAAAAGAGATTTCTCTGAATTACGGCAACAACTTGATATTAAATTGAAATATGCTTCATTTAGTATAAAACTCATAACACCTTTTGAAGTTAGAAAGTTGATTGATAAACTTGATAGTAACAAATCAACAGGTATAGACGGTGTTGGTCCTAGAATTTTAAAATATTGTGGTGATTACATAACATCCTCCATAGCTTCAATCATAAATAACAGCATACAAACGGGAGTGTTCCCTGATACTTTTAAGGAGGCTTGTGTGATTCCTATACACAAAAATGGAAATAAAGACGACCCATGTAATTATCGTCCAATTTCAATCTTACCAACAATTTCAAAAATATTTGAGCGTCATATAGCCATTCAAATACTATTCTATTTCAAGACGTATAATGTTATTCACGAGACCCAGTCAGGTTTCAGACAATATCATTCATGTCATACTGCTCTGACACGGTTAATAGAAGCATGGTTAAAAGATATAGACTCAGGTAAATTAATTGGAGCTGTATTTCTTGATCTAAGAAAGGCATTCGATCTTGTAGACCATAGAATATTGATACACAAATTGAAACTTTACCATTTTTCAGACAATACCGTTACATTATTTGATTCATATCTTTCGAATAGAAAACAATTGATAAAGGTTAAAACTTTAAAATCCGAGATGCTTAAAGTTACTTCAGGTGTTCCTCAGGGATCAATACTAGGTCCATTGCTATTTCTATTGTACATAAATGACATTGCATTCGCATCTACCTCTGGAAATACAGATATTTATGCAGATGATACTACAATATACGAATCTGATTATAATATTTTGGATGTACAAAATAGACTTCAAGATCGTTTGAATATTATAAATAAGTGGTGTATTTTGAATAATATGTCATTACATCCAGCGAAAACTAAATGCATGGTCATAGGAACTAATCACAAGCTCAAACATGTGGATATGTTGAATTTAACTGTTGATAGTTTACGTATAGAAAATGTCGCAGTTCAAAAGGTCCTTGGAGTTTATGTTGACAGAACTTTGTCTTGGAATGTACAAATAGCCAAAATGTGTTCCAAACTCAATTCTAAAATTGCCTTATTGAAACTTATATCTTACTATTTAACATATGATATGAAGATTATGTTTTATAATGCCTATATTATGTCTACATTTGATTATTGCTGTACTGTATGGGGTAAAAGCAAAAAAATAGAAGATAAAATACATAAAATTCAAAAAAGAGCAGCTAGAATAATATTAAACAAACCTTTTCGAACTAATTCTAAGGATATGTTCATTGAACTTCAGTGGCTTTCTTTTCATAACAGATGTCATTATCATACTGGTGTGCTGATATATAAATCAATAAACAACCTAGCTCCTAATTACATATCACAACTTTTGACATTCTCATGTAATAATAGGTATAATCTCAGATCAGCTACACGAAATGATCTTGTTACACAAAAACCGCTAACTAAATAAACAAGACACCTTTAGCGACTTTGGTCGACACGTTTGGAACAATATACCGGTCGACATACGTTCTCTTCCTACTATCCAGTCATTTAAATATAATTATAAAATGTTTATTGCAAAATGCACATTAACATGAATGATATTATTATTATTTTTTTTTTTTGCTTGGATATATATGTACATTATGTAAGACTTCTTATATTTCTTCTATATTCAAATATAACTGAGTGTTTGTCGAAGATTGAATGTTTTTATTGTTAGTGTATTTGTTAAAAGCACTAAATGTTTGTTAATTCATGTACAGAAGGCCGCATTGAAAATATGATGTGTATATCTTGATAGTATGTCATAATGTGTTAACCTTCTTTAAATAAAGAATTTATTATTATTATTATTATTATTATTATTATGTGAACCAAAAACAACTGTTTCTTACCTTCCTCTTATTGACGAATCTCCAACAGACACGGGGACGCTATATACATCAATGAAACAATGTCAGGTAACGGCGTTTTCATTTGGTCAAGACTATTCCATACATATTATGGATCAGCAGCTATCTTGGAAGGAAAGCAGTACCACAGGGGAGTACGGTCGCTCACTCTTGTTTATCAAACACACATGCATATTCTTATAAGAACATTTGCACATCACTGTGAGGAACATTTGTCCCTGCTTCAGAGCAGCATACAAGAAGATCTTGCTGGGTTTTATCATTCATTCTGTAATGAAAGCACGTACGATATCTCGTATTAGAAACGAGTATCACAGACTCAGTTCTCCCAGCATTCAAACACTGTTGCAATGGATGGCTGCTCAAGCTTGCCTACATTCAAATTTTGGTTCATGTCGTTAGATTATGCTGTCTTATATCAGAGCTGAGAGGTATGGTGACTGGGACTTGCATTTGGCAACACTTTGTAGTATGCTACTTTACATGTTCTTTACGAACCGGACCAATTACTGCATATGGTTGCCGGTGTATTTACTGGAAATGATTACGGACATACCTGAAGATACGCAACACAGGTTTAGGACAGGCCAATTTGTCTTTCGCCATAACATCCATGGCCATTTCAATGGCATATGGACAGACATGGCAGTGGAAAGGGCATTGATTAAAGATTCAAAAAGCATTTCTGGTATAATTGGTCTAACAAGAAAGAAGTCGGCACTTATTCGTTGGTATTTAACCCACTGCTTCTTGGCGAATACAGTACTGTCATCAAAGAACGGGCAGGGATGGGCAAAGACAATGAATTTGTCGAAAAGTCAACGCAATCGTTGAACCGCCAAACAAATGAAGACATCAGAATACTTGTTATGCACATTGACGAGAGAATGTCGAACCCATTCGATCTCAGTCTTGACAGTAACGTTCTTTTAAACACAGCAACAGGTCTACGTGCTAGCCAGCAAGTAAAAGACTCTTATTACATCGGTGAAAAGCGAGAAAGAAAAAATGGAGAGATTTGCAGAGAACAGTTTTTAAATTGGCCACAATGGAAATTTCTATTCACCAATTCCTAAAACGAAACTGCACACGTTTGCAGATATGATAGCAAAGACAAAGATAACCGATGGCAAAGGTTGAGTGAGGTTAGTTAGTATGAGTCCTGAAGTTATTTTCAGAAGAGCGTTAGCTTTAGCTGAACACCGAGAAGAAGTTAACATTCAAATGATTCTGGGCCACCCAGTTGGAACAGTGCCTGTTTCTAGTAGACCATTCGTCGAGAGGAAGTTGTCCTAGCCCGGTGCAGGATAGGGCATACACGTTATACTCATTCATATTTATTACAAGGTGAGCAATTACCAGAATGTATACCCTGCTTTGCACCGTTAACGGTCACACACATCTTATTGGAATGTGTAGACTTTGATCCTATGCGTCAAAGGTACTACAATGTTAATACTATGAACGAGTTATTTGATACTGTAGATTTTAGTGTTGTTTTAGATTTCCTAAAGAGATCAGACTATATAAATCATTATAATGTGTTCTTATATATATTTACTTGTTCATATACCCGTTGACGGGCATTTGTTGGATTTACATACATAGTTTATATTACACCTTATCATCCCTTATTTTTTAATAGTTTTATCTTTATATATTTACATTAATTTTTAATTAATACTTCATTTCTTAATTTTTCATCAATTTTTGCGCACAATATGACCTATTTATGTGTCGACGTGCCGTAAAACACCATTCATTCATTCATTCTTTATCATGACGATGGTTCCATGCGAAAAACCAACAAGTCAGATCTTTGTAATGTTTTGGAAGCCAAATTTCCAGATGTGACAACTACCCAAAATGGAAGCAAATAGCATGGTTTATATAAGAGATGGAATGTCTTTCAATCAATCAATGCAGCCAAAAAAAACAGCACATTTGAAGACGTTACCTTCATTTACAAGAGAGATATTCTTGTCAAACTTAATACTGCTGATACTGTGGTCGTTGTTTTCGACAGATATGATCTTGACTTATCCATCAAGGACACTGAAAGGGAACGAAGGGCTGGGATGAATAAAACGTCAAAGAATTATGACGTTACAGCAGGAAGAACTATCCCTGATTGGAAGGTGTTTTTGGCAGAGAAAAGTAACAAGATCTCACATCAGAGTGTTTTGTCTGACTATTTCAGTCGTACGGTACCCGATCATTTATCAAGCGGCCAATCAGTACTGCTTGCTGGGAGTTTTTCCAACCCAGAGACAACCAAATGTATCTCTGAATATAATATACAAGTCATACCTGAGCTTCAACGCAATCACGAAAAAGCAGACACGTATAATATTGCAAGCTATTTATGCAGATGCTTCATTTTCAACCAACTCCCAACGTGGTTGTATTGTTATTCAGTGTAAGGACACGGACGTTATTGTGATTGCTATACATTATTTCAGCCATTTAAGCAACACAGAACAGCTATGGATTGAAACTGGTACTATCACAAAAAACGTAGATAAACGCCGTTTCTTACCAGGTCACGATATTGTTGTAATATTAACGATAATGTACTGCAGATGTCAAAAGAAACTGTAATGTGACACCGTTTTTTGCACATGTGTTCAGAATAAATTGTCATGCATAGAACTCTGTTCATTTTTTGAGCAACAGTGTTGTAATTTCAAACCAAACGCTGATAATGGCAACACAAGTAGTAAAAGTTGGGAAGATGCTGTATAAATATGGATATATGCAGTTTTGGAGGAGAAAATGCTGAAAGTAATGACGTCATAATTTTTAAAACGCACACATATATTGATCAAATGTGTTTTTTTGGCAATTCGTTATATTGTAGAAAAGTTATATAGAAGAATTATTTTTTTAGCGGGGACATCTATATCATGTTAATATTTTGATACCAACGCCTGAGGAGACCTAGACGAGAGGCCAAAATAGTTGATTTGATACTATCTTGTAACCTTCTTGGTTGGCTGATGATAAATTTGAAATCAAAATTATGAACCATTTTCTATTTAATTATTTAAAATAGACAATTTAGGTCACATTTCGGAGAATTTACATTGACACAATCTTCTGTCATAACAAAGGGTATAGAAAGTTGCTGAATAACAAAACATAAATGCAAAATCTATATAACAAAAGTATGGCTCTTGATTTTAATAATTTCTAATTAAAATTCCAATAGGGTATCTTCAGTATTTTCGTGAAATACAATACTTACCTGCATTGAATGTGATTTTATAATAACAATATAGTTCGTGAAATCAAACATACTTTCATTTAAACAGTTTTAATCTTATTTATTTTCCAAATGTATACGTCGCTGCATGTATAAGCATATATATAACGTCGCTTTCAGTTTATTCAAAGAATGGTGGTGGTGGTGTGTTGTGCGACGGTCTTAAATGAGTTTAACCTGATGGATTGTGGATCTTCATATATGTACATGTACATGATATAAGGGCATTTATATTCTAATATTTTGCTTAAAAAAATAAAACTATGAAAATAAAGATTTGCATCTAAAATTTAATGAAAATGATCATATTTATATAAAATATGCAGTTCTGTTCATAATTATCTCCCTTTGATGAAAATACGCGTATAATCATCTACCAATATATGCATATTTCATTAAATAAATCCTATATAATGCACGATCTTAAATACATAATTCAGAATATATTGTATTTTATTTCAAAATGTGCCTTCCAAAATTTTTCATTTTTTTCTCAATAATTTTGCTGCCATTTTCGCGGATAGCTAAGAAAAAATCGGACCACTTGCGAAAGCTAATTTTGAAAGTATGTTAAAGTAGAGAATTTAACCGTTCATTTGATACCAAATGTAGCTGTATGACATTCCATGTCCCTTCTCTCGACAAAACCCTTAACGTTTTCTTCCAGTACTTCGGATGAACACACGTGACACGCTGTCCAGTAGAAACCATATCATGTATATATAAACATTGTTTGTGTCAGTGCATTCCGGATTAAATTTCTGATCTCAGCAAAATTTGGAGTCCGCACT
Organism: Cyrtodaria siliqua; assembly: GCA_037043455.1. NCBI lineage: Eukaryota > Metazoa > Mollusca > Bivalvia > Adapedonta > Hiatellidae > Cyrtodaria > Cyrtodaria siliqua. Next base: position 47,046 of record JAWPHD010004299.1, on the reverse strand, counting down.
GTACTATGAACTAAATAAAATGAGTTAGTTAAATAGTCAATAAAATAGTACAAAAATAGGACAATACGCAACATAAAGAGTGTTACCGACTTGGAAGTGTCAGTAGTCAATTAAAATTGAATTGAATGTTGTTTAACGGCTCATCAACACAGTATAGGTTATTTAGAGCCACCCCAGAGAGAGGGGAAGGATACATAGGAATCCGGGAACCTGCCCTGCTCTTGTTATCGAATATATGGTTCTTTAACGTGCTCAAAGGATATACCGATACACGGGACCGCCCGGTCGACGGACGAGGCTACGGGAAAGTGTCTTGTCCAAGAACACACCGACGGAACTCAGTGGCACCAAGGAGGATTGAACCTTAAGCCTCCGGTTACAAATCCGCCGCGCTACCGACTGCGCCACGCCAGCCCTCAGTAGTCAATAAGGGATACTGGTTAGATGAAATCGATTTTATATGTACACGACCTCCGTTTCTTTCCTGTCTTCAGCGCCCAAATATTGACACGGCAGTATAAATAAAGGTTCTTCCCAACCAAAGGCAATATATGTAAATCTCACAGGGTTAATCCAGCGTTGGTATCGTTAACGTGCGCGCACACAGTTCAGTAGTCGTATTAAGATACCCTTGGTGGTTCCACATTAAAACTACTTAAAATGTTTGAAAACAGTTAAATATAAAATGCTCATATTGTCCATATATCAAATGCGCTATTGTTGATCCTCCCACAGGACGCATCGACATCGCCTGGTGAGTTGTAGATGGACACGACCAACTGGTCCAATGTCGGAACGAGGATGGATGATGCCCTGGGTTAAAATTGATCGCTTAAATACCCGATTTAATACACGAGCTGGTGAACTTGTAATTACGAACAAAGACACGCCTTCCAAGCGGCATGCGATTTAAGAATAGCACGTGTAGCTTTAACAAGTGGAAATTAGACACTGAATGTGTGTGAGTTTGATCCAAATAAGCAAACTCGATTCTAAAAGCATAACAGGTTTCTTGTTGCGCCACTTTGTGTTAGATCTATATATTTCACCTATCAATTCTAATGTGACCCGATCTTTTTCCGGTATCCAACAATCGCGGATCACAAATCACTCCTCCAGTCCTTTGAAAAAACATCATGCAACCGCTATTACTATATCTTATGTAGGAAAACGTAAAATGAAAAAAAACACGACGGAATCGTTGGGTATCAGTACTGTTTTTGCATCATATTAAGTAAAAACAGTAGAAATAATCGATAGTAAAGAATCAATAAAATGTGTTGGTAAAATGAGAAGTAGCACAGCACACATAAGAAATAATTGTTAAGGACGTAAAGTAAGCGTTAGACAAGCAATATGAATTCAGTACAATATGTAAAAAACGTTAGAAAGGTGTAATAAAACGATTAAGAGCGAAATGAAAGAAGCCAGATTACGTAGGATGTTAGAATGAGCGGTAATATACTGTAAGAAGCCAGATTAAGTTAGAATGATTAGAAATGTAATGTAAGAAGCCAGTGGATGATGAAGTATGATTGAGCATGTAAGGAAAAAAGCCAGATTTAGTTAGAATGATTAGAAATGTAAGAAGCCAGATTAAGTTTGAATGATTAGAAATGTAAGGCAAGAAACAAGTGAATGAATGAAGTATGATTGAGCATATAAGAAAAGAAGCCAGATTAAATAATAATGATTAGAAATGTAAAAACCAATGAATGAATAAAGTGTGATTGAGCATGTAAGATGTAATGAGCAATTGATTGAATGAAGCCAGTTGAGTTCGAGTGAAAAAAGATATAGGAAAGACGCCTGATCCTCCACGACCGGTGATCAAGCAATTAAGAAGAGTGACCATATCCACATGGGATCGGTCTTGAATTCAGGTTGATCAGCCATAAGGCAATCTACCTAAAGAATATTCTTTACGAATATATTTGTTTAGTGGTAGTAGTATAAGGTTTTATTTTTCCTCGCCGTTGGCAACTAGGCCTTTCGGCGAGGTTTTCAATAGTAGTTTATTTATAATAATCTTAGTAGTTTAAATAATGTTAATAATGCTTATCAATCGCGCACGGATGGCAGTATCCAAGCAGACGCAAGACATGGCAATAGATGGTTTGCAGGGACGCAAGAAGATTAACCTGGCAGAGGCTGAGTGATGGGGACACAGGTGGAATAAGCTCATGTTGGTCTATTTTATATATAAAATTCAATCGAGGATTATAAATAATAATTTTATTTTCCAGCGCCAGCGCGTCACCATTTCTTAAAAATGATTTAACTTAATATGTACATATATACATAATCCATGTTGTGTCTGCTTCATGCTCCCTTCCAAAGGGAATGGACTCTTATAATTATAAGCATATAATGTTAAAAAAGAAATCGTTAAAATGTCCAGTGTTGTTAGTAAGACATCACTCCAAATCTCTCAATATAAAATAATTCAATATGAGTTTTACGCTTATGAGAGCAAAAACGTTAAATGGAGTGTGTCCCTCCGCCAAAGCCACGGGGAGGCCACACTGGGGAGGGCATAAAGCAGAGGTATACATAGGTTTTACATGTTAATATTATGTACCCCGTTATCCCGATGTGTGCGTCAGATCAAACTAAAAATAGCATCTTCCCAGCTGTTGATATAGAATCAATGTGAAGTAATAAGCATATATAAAACTAAATAGGACAGCCAGGAATTTCTATTAACTTAACTGTTGATATAAAACAACCAAATATTAAAATCACACACCGGGGCTGGTGGGGTCATACAAAGTAGTTTTACATGGAATTATACGACATAAGGGAGTGGGGGTGAATGGAGTGGGGGAAATATGTAACTTAGTAATATTATTGTTTATAAGATAAACATTTAGGACATTTTTAGGACATATTTAATATTTAATAAGCATCTCCACGACACCAAAAGTATAGGGTTGACCCCACACTCATCCTGTCATGGAGTCCTATCAAAAGTCAGCTAGACATGTCCACGGCGCCATGAGGTAGGTCAGTCCCCACACTCACTTAGTCGTGGCGCATTATATATATAAAAGTATGTGATTGGTCCTGGACCGTTGTGCCTGCGTTGTCATCAGACTCAAAAATCGCCCCAACGCGTCCACCGGATCAGTCCCATATCATAACTGTATCAATTAAGTATTTTATAATATTCATATGAAGAATAACGTACGTCTCTGTGTTGACTACCACCCAGAGAGCCAGTACAGCGACCGTCTAACCAGGTGGCAGTCAGTATTGAGTATGACCCTAATTTCGTCTACTATATAAGTAGACTATGTTATTCTTAAGAAGTTTATATATTATGTTGTTACTTACGTAGACTAATAAGTAATCATATGACGTTTATATAATGTTAAATACGACGATTATCTGCACTCTAATAGAAAGGGTTTACAATTTGGTAAAATTATACTGAATAAACGAATTTAAATCAAACCATCAGTGTTTTCGAGCCCAGCAGATAAAACATACAAGCTAATCCACTGGGCCGTCCAACATTGTAGTTTAGTCTAAATCTTCTTTTCAAATTGTGTGCCCAGGATGAAAGAACTGAGAGCGCTAAATACTTGAACTCTATGTTTTTTGATAGGATCTAAAATGTTAGTTAAATTAAAGGGTAATGATAAGTTTAGCAATTTTAATTTTAAGATATCTCTCTGTATTTCAAACTGACTACAATCTAGTAAATAATGTTCTGTAGTAAAATGGACTAGGCAGTTAGGACAATCCTTATGAAGGTCGTTAATTATATGGCTGCCTAAACTAGCCGGTAATAGATTGTACCCCATTCTCAGTCTTGTAATTACTTTATCGATAAGCCTATTGGTAGAAAATGGTTCCTGAATTTTGAAGTTTGTTTTAAGTCTAGAGAAAGTATGGAACTTGTTAATTTGATTAGTTAAATAATGATCTACTTTGTTGTTTATTATTTTCCGAATTTGTGAGTAAATTTCAGTATGTCCTAAAGGGATTGGTTTGTCAACGGCAGTGGTGTTCAAGCCTGATTTACAGGCTTGGTCGGTTTAGTGGCAAGTATTCAGAAGGTATATGTACATCTATTACAAATCATTAATAATGCAACACAAATTTGCATAACTTAAATGTAAGTCGTAAACAAGGTGCAGTTTGCTGAGATATTCATAGGGTTGTATTTCTTCAGAAAATAAATATTAAATATTGTCTTTCGGTCATGATGTATGCTGATGAAACCGCATATTTGAAAAAGGGACGTAATAAAATGTAAACGTTAAAACCCCTTCAATTTAATATATCCTCCTTTTGTAATCCTTAGCCCTGAGCGTTACCACGTCATACCTCTGTATGCACGAACGTACATTCTATACAGTATGCGTTTAGAATATGTTATTCATGAATTTAAGCTTTTGGATTTATATTATTGCAGACATATTTATATACGTTCTTATTAAACTTTGTGTAAGCCTGTATTTGTGTAATAATAATAAGGAACATATTGGCATATTTTCAATGGAGACTGTTATCTGCCTATCCTATTTTCTTTCTTTTAAAACTACAGCTATGAATATATTTTTCATTAAAAAAGCACATGTTTAGCTTAATATAGAGTGGGGAAAATGTCGTTATGAGATATACTATTTTATCAGTCGATTTATTATAAACAATTTGAATTCCGCGTTATTTCTAGTCATTCAGGCTATTTTTTGGCATTATTGAAGGTTTACCGCCATCAACATCATATAAACCTCCGAGGTGTTTAACCGCCATCAACATCATATAAACCTCCGAGGTGTTTAACCGCCATCAACATCATATAAACCTCCGAGGTGTTTAACCGCCATCAACATCATATAAAACTCCGAGGTATTTTACCGCCACCAACAGCATATAAACCTCCGAGGTGTTTTACCGCCACCAACAGCATATAAACCTCCGAGGTGTTTTACCGCCACCAACAGCATATAAACATCCGAGGTGTTTTACCGCCACCAACAGCATATAAACCTCCGAGGTGTTATACCGCCACCAACAGCATATAAATATAAATATCCGAGGTGTTTTACCGCCACCAACAGCATATAAACCTCAGAGGTGTTTTACCGCCACCAACAGCATATACACCTCCGAGGTGTATCGAATGTGGTTCCTATAATAAAACGTAATCATACTTTTTCAGGAAGTAGGGGGAAAACTGCCCATTTCTATTCAATTTTGTTGTATAGGAAATGTATTAATAGGTACATGTATTACTGAATCACTGATGAAATTTTTCGAAATTTAGAATCTATGCATAGCCTTTGTGAGCAACTATAAATGAAAACAGCTATACCATTGACTTGTTTAATAAACAAACAATAACTTTCTTATATGTCGTGGGAACCCACCTTTTCCTCTGATTTTCGAAGTGGAAAATTAGTGTTCTAGATGAAAAGTGCACTGCTGCATGGTGAAATTGCAGCAAATCATTAATATGTGACGTTTTTGGTGTCAATGGGGTTAATTCAGTTATGTAAGTGAATGACTAAAGCAATGCCTGTAATTTTCATTAATCAAATAAACTAGAAGGGTGTTCCACGGAACATTTGTGTAGCCATTGCATGTGCTTATTTGACCATGTACAATCTATCTATAAAGTTTGAAGACACGTTATGCAATCCTTCATGAATTATGGAGCAGTTTTTTTAAGTGTTAAAGTTTATGTAAAGGGGCATAATTCTGCATTGGATAATTGATAAGGAAGAACTGTATAATTTTTCAACGATGTACGCATTTTAGGCACGAGCAATGTCAACCATATAGTACATGACAGTAAATCAACACTTTTGATGTGAATATAATATTAGAAAGAATACTTATATGGCAGAAATTGTGCGCTTTATATTCGAAAAGTTTGGTGCAGTTTTACTCAAAGTTGTTTTGTTTTTTATGTGAAATAAACTGGTCCATAAAATAGTCCATTTATCCAGCGAGTGCAGGCGAGACATCATTTCTGAATAAAATAAGCCTTTTTATCACATCGTCCAAAATTCGAAGTACACCATTGTTAAAAATGAAGATTTTCTTTATATGCCATGTGCCTTCAACACACACACATGATAAACATGAAAAGCATGCACGTGATTTGTAAATTGAAACCATGCGGTATGGTGAAACATTCGGATAAACAGGTCATTTGATCGTATTCATATGTTATTATTTAGTTTGTGCTGTTTTTATTCGAATATAATAATAAATACTCTTGTTTTGCCATGTTTCTATTCACAACAGTCACTCAGTTGTGTTTAATACATCCAAAAATATAGTTGCCTTTTATAATATTTGACAATTAAAACCCGCCAGTGCCACCATACTACAGCATTGAAATTATTTTGAAAGTACATGCCATTGAAAGAATATCTTCTTTTTTTTAACAATGGTGTACTTCGAATTTTGAATGATGTGATAACATGGCTTATTTTATTCAGAAATGATGTCTCGTCTGCACTCGCTGGATAAATGGACTATTTTATGGACCAGTTTATTTCACATAAAAAACAAAACAACTTTGAGTAAAACTGTTGTGATATGCCTAGTCGCAAAAGTGTCTTAAGGTTGGTGTTGTACTTTTCCAGCAGGCCCTCGTTGCGGCGGTAGAATTTAGAGAAAGATCTACGTAGTTTGTGATAACGAAAACCCTGCTGAAGAAGAAACTTGATTTCGATCATTGAGGTCTATAACATCATTACACGCTCTAGCAAATCGAATTAGCTGGGAGAAATACACCCCGTATGAGGTAGCACGAGGTACATCTCCATCCAGGTGTGGATAGTTAACGATGTTAAAATTGAAATCATCTCTCTTATCATAGATTTTGTATGGATACAATCATTTGAAATCGAGAGATGAAGATCGAGAAATGCTGCTACTGTATCCGAACTGTTGGCTTTATTCAACATGAGCTCTGGTGGATAAATGTTAGTAACCATATGAGCAAAGAACGGATTATCAATACTGAGTATGTCATCAAGATACCGAGAAGTATTATTAAAGGCATCAATAATTTTACCCTGGCTAGCAGGTGACAAACTCAACATAAAATCTCTTTCATAGCAGTACAAAAACAAATCTGCAACAAGTGGCGCACAGTTAGTACCCATAGGAATACCAACAACCTGGCGGTAGATAGTTTTACCGTATCTTATAAAGATGTTATCCAGAAGAAAAGATAAGGCTCTGCAAACATCAGTACAAGTCCACAAATTATACTTATCAATGGGGGCGTTAGTAAAGAAAGCCCTGACATTATTACAAGCTAGAAAAGGTGTACCTTCTCTAGAAAATGTCTTCCGAATACCTGTATCTACTGAGAGTTGGCTAGAATATTCTATCATATTATAATAATTTGAATCAGCACTTGGAGGTCTATAAAATACTCCTAGGAGAATGTGTTCATGATTAAGTGAGATATCAATCAAAATACATTCCAAACGGAGCACCTTCGTATATATTTGAGATTATTCTTGATGTATACAATAACACCGCCATGATTATCTCCAGAGCGGTCTTTTCGTTCAGGGCTATAAAAGGACGGGATAGAAAGTTCTTCTGAGTGAAAAGATTCGCTTAGCCAAGTTTCGGAAAAGGTAAGAATATCAAATTTGTTCAATTCCACACTTAGCAGATCAAGTTTTGGCCGTAAACTTTGGACATTGTTATGAATCAATGACAAATTGTGTGAAAGATCAAAGAGTTTCTGAAATATGCGAAGTTGTACTTTCTATATTAGAGTCAGACAACGCAGAGGAATTGTTTGATAGTGTCGGTCCAGGGTTTGGGTGTATATAAAGTCGTTCAGTGTATATCAACCCATTCAAACATAAGATGGGCGCAGCTCATCGAGGTGTTTAAACCAACTGTCGAGAGAAGATCATGATTTTGTAGCATGTCCATTTTATCTGTCTGTCATACTCTAAGTATAGGATAGAGGCTATGAAGAGAAATCTTCACCATTAAGAAACCGAAAGGGAGGGAGCGTATCTTAGTGTTACGATGTTTTATCGATAGTCTCTATATAGGTCACACTCTAAAACATGAAGAGCGCTGGTAGTAAAATCTTCATGGATAAATGGTACTAGTATTTTAAATTCGGAGCAATCTGATTGGTTTAGAAAATAGAGTAAACACTAACTTCCGTTAACCGGTAGTTGGAGTACGCTATCCATCTGACAGATGTTATTTTACCAGTCTTTAAGACAGGTGTTATTTTACCAGTCTTTCTGACGGGTGTTATTTTCAGTTTTTAAATATTTACAACTTTATAATAGTTATAGAATGTCCAACTCGGTGTTATGGGGATATATCATGGACTGGGGCGAAATCAAAGGGTCTTCCTGTCGAACAGTTTCGAGGCGGAGCCGAGAATTTCAACAGGAAGACCCTTGGATTTCACCCCCGTCCATGATATATCCTCATAACACCGGGTTGGACATTCTACAAGTTTTTTTTATCGCATGTCTACATATGAACCGATGTTTTAATAAAAATGCCTCATAAAATAATGAATAAACTACTGCGACATAATCTTGGCTCAGCGACATGAATTGCTATGTGTTGCCCGCGGACGAATTGACAAATTAGAACAGTATGATACAGAACGTCAGCCAATCGAATTGTTAAATTCAAGCGCGCGCTCTTTTTTAACGCCTTGCCACTCAATTTTTGTTTGTTCACGCAGTGAAATACAGGGAAAAAAAAAACGGTCGGCCTTATTCAAAAAAATGGATTTTTTAAAAACTATTGACGATGGTGAAGACATAATTTTGTCTCAGTTCATGACGAAGTTTAGGGATTTTTGAACAAGGACGAGGATATTTGTTTTTATCTCATGCTTTTGACGAAATAGAACATTCAAGCCTGCTTGCATCTACAATTATAGATTCCCAGGTGCGGAATATTATTAGCGAGTCGAGTGACGGTAGCCACGCCCCCTTGTATGATATCTGGCATAACGGCACACTGTGTGTCGTTATACGAAATATCAGTACATTTCGTGTTCCTGTGTTGAATATATCATACGACTTTGGACAATAGAAAGTACTCTCAGACATGCGATAATCAAATATAAAGTAAATGTCAGCCACCATGCTACACTTAAGGGTCATTGGTATGTTGCGCGGTGTCATGTGACAAAGGTGCGTGGCAGTGTCAAGTCTCTACAATTAACAGACTTCATGGACGTTTCTTTGAAGCTGGTAATCTTCGTGACAGACCCGACCTGGTTGACCAAAGGCAAGAACAGACGTATACAAACATGACAGCGCTCACACATGTTGTCCATTTCACAACAAACGGAAATGGTGTACAAATCATGACCTGGCCTGACTTATCTAGTGCCCGTCAGGAACATCTGGGCAGAGTGGAATATTATTCCTTAAATATCAAGATATGGTGGCTGATTTGTGCCATGTCGTGTTGGCGGGACCGCGACACGACAGCACAACTGTCTTTACCCCGCCAACACGATGACGCGACAACTCGACAAATAAGGTATTTGTCGTGCTGTCGTGTTGTCGTGTCGGCTGGGCGAAGACACGACAACATGACTGTTGTATAATGTTCATCAAAGACTCCAGTAATGATATACGGACAATCAATTCGTTGCATTATCAAGCCTGGCCTATTTAGTATGGGGCCACACAGGTAGCTTGGAGGGATATATATACTGTACATTGCATGCAGAGGGCATTCTTAATCTTGTCTCTGTCTAGGATAGATGTCTTCATTAAACTGGTAGTGTTCCAAAACTGAGTCTTGTTTATTAATATTGTCACACATTCAGCTAACAATATAACATGGTGGCAGCGGTGAAGTGATTAACAGCGACTCTTGTAGTGGATGACTAATATAATGACATGCTGGAGTAAATTTGTGACATTGTTGCTATTTTTTCTGATAAGTATTGGAGAACTTGTGATAGGTAATATGGCGGCTTTAATTTTGCAAATCCAGACGCGTTTGACTTTGCTAAACCAGAAGCATGGGAAAAATGGTTTAAGCGATTTGAAAGGTTCAGGTCGGCGTCGGGTTTGGAAGATAAGTCAGCGGAACGCAAATAAATACATTATTGTATTCAATGGGCAGCGAGTCTGAGGATATATTAGCGTCATTTGGACTGTCAGATGAGGAACAAAAGGTTTACAAAACTGTCACGGATAGATTAAACAAGTACTTTATTCCAAAGCGGAATGTAATTTTCGAGCTTGCCAATTCAATCAGCGGATGCAGCTCGAGGGCGAATGTGTAGACACTTTTGTTACGAACTTACACAAATTATCAGAGAATTGCCAGTTTGGAACGTTGCACGATGTAATGATTCGGGATAGGTTTGTCGTGGGATTAACAAACCACAGACTGTCGGAAAAAACAATTAGACGCTGAGCTAACATTAGAACAAGTTATTACAGTAGCCAGGCAGAATGAGGCCGTGAAATCTCAGCAGTCTGTCGTACGGGGTACAAACTCACAACATGTAAATACGGACGTAAATACGGACAGTATTAAAACAAACCAACTGTTTGGAATAAGCAAAAGTCGCGACAGCCGTCGCAGACTTCCGGAAAGATTGCGGGTTGTGAACGGTGTGGAAATAGGCAGGCACACTCTAGAGACAAATGTCCTGCCATATATGCCAGGTACTTCAAGTGCGACATTAAAGGCCATTTTCAGAAGTGTTGCAAGTCGGATATTGGGGGAAATTCACTGACACCCTTTAAAATGCATATAATTGTTATATATTTTCATATTTAAATCAATAAAGTGAATTGAATGGTAAAAAAAAACAAAAACAAAAACAACTTTGAAAAAGAAATACTTGTAAAAACAACAAGTATATTTCCCTCCAAGATGGAGTTACCTCCGCTTCATGTTAATTTTGCCCTATAGATGGCGCTCCACGCTGATGACGTAGATTCCGCCATACGGCAATTTCCCTGTTGAGGTTTATCATAGACCTACATGGATTTATCATATAACTATTCTGACACAAATAACATGGAGCAAGAATTACTGGACAATGTGATCGAGAATGAGTTCGTTGTACAGCCGTACATGTATGAGCCACGACCTGTTGCAAAACAGCAAGCTTATAGATCAGTCTGAATCTAAAAGTGATGACCGACTTCGACGCTTTACCTGATTGCAGAGCGAACATACCGACTGGTAATTATATTTTGTAATCGCGTATGATAATTACGTATTGTTTGCTAATCCATTTAAGTATGACAGGTACGTGAGTAAGTTGAATTACGTTGTCTGTTCTGTAAAATGAAACCGTTCGATGACTGTCTTACCTCACCCACCCACCAACGTGACGATGCATCGTACATTTCGTTCTTGTTCATTGCCGGCATATTGTCAAGGTGTATATCTTTTTCTATACAGTAGCATTAGTTTAAATAACTGGTAGGCCTAACATGTATGAAAAAGAGTCGAATCGCAATCTCTAGATGTTATGTCTGCTGTGACAATCGATTGTTCCCCACCCACTAAAGTCACGACGCATCGCCCTTTTTTTTATTGTTTATTGCCTTCATGTTTTTAGATAAAGTGACCTAGTATGACTAAATGAATTCTGGTCACCGTAATCAAATGCCTGCACATTGATTTCTTTTATTATAAAAGACAGTACTTATTTAAAATATGATTTTGCTTGGTCTACAAAGATTAGTGTTTCTTTCAGATACAGGTGTGGCTGTACCCACGGCAGTGCCATGAAAACACAAAATATTGCAGAGATTATGGGGAAATAGCTTAAAGTGCCAGTCTCATCGCGGTCTCATCGCGGAGGTTCTTAAAGTGGCGGGAATTGCAAAATGTTGTTGAAATGATACTATAACTATATTTGAATATATTCTTACTTGAGAAATAAAACCTTATATTTTACTGTGCTGTATTTTCATTGTTTATTTTTCTCCAATATATAGCATTTATAAGGCCAGCAGTATTTTAGGATCAACGGATGATGGAACAAAATGTTGTTTCCAAATTTATAGAATGATTGCGTTGTAAAAAGCTAGAATGCGCACCAAAAGTAACTGTCATAAAAAGTAAAATCAACTCCGTATTGAACATATCTTTTTAGATCTCAGCTATAGTTTTTTTAATAGGGCTCTATCTTAGATATAGTATGTTCTAAAAATAAACTGAAACGCTCAAACAGTTCATTAATTACACACTTTACAAGTTTGACATCGTATTGACAGGTTTACACAATGTATGTGACGTCACTGAGCTTTAGCCCAGATATCCCTATTCTATTTAGGTAATCGTGTAATCAACATCAAAACACTCCTAAGAATGTTACACGCATCACAGACCCACACAAAACAAGCCTCGGAAGTACATCCTGTGATGTGTTTTATGACTCTTAGCTGCAGTCATGCGGTACCTTTGATGGGCACTTGGTGGGACTAATCAGTGGTTTATGACCTTGTTATGCAATAGCTACTGACAGTTTGCCGGTGTTTGCTTATTGTGAATAACCATGTTCATTTCATTGCATACTCGCCATTTAAAAGTTACTTTTTGTGTTGGATAATTATACATGTCACAGCGGATCTATTAGGTAGATAGATAGATTCTGTATTTTCCTCCAAGATGTAGGAGAGCATATACATATAATTATAACATACAATACAAATTCAAAAGTTAACATAGACGAAAGTCAACATATATGTACATATATAGAACAAAAATATATACATCACGCAAAACATGTAGTGTTACTGAATATTTTTCTATCAGGCTCAATTAGTTATGAGTATAGAGTTTTAATAAAACTATTTAAACAAACTATATATATTGATATGTATTACCATATGCATGACTCTTGTCGAAACGAAACACAAGATGCCAAACTGGTACAATATACTCAGTTTAAAGTAGTATAACATATTACATAACTGATTATGCATCAATCCTATAAACAATAATATTGAGATTTAAAACAAGGTGTGGAGCACTATTGAAAGTTGTGAACATTACATTTTCTATTGTTTAGTACTTAAAATCTCAATTATTTATATATCTATATTTGTCTATAGAAAAAACATAAATAGCATTCCCAACATGCAACACGACATCCTAACAAAGTCAGCTGCCTGTTGGGTTTAACAAAAAGCTTAACCATAATTGCATGACCCTTGTCGAAACGAAACACAAGGTAACAACTATCATACAGTAAAACAGGTACCATTATACCTTGTAAAGACGATATTACAAGAGATTTGAAAACATTTTGTGAATTAGATGAACAATTTTTAAGAGTAACTGTTCATTGTTTTCAGTACAGTAGTTTCTGAAGCCAGCAAGTAAGTCACAAATTTGTTCATAGCTGCCTTTAGAAATAAATTTAGAGAATACACCAATTCCTGCATTTTCTAAAATAGCTGACCATAACTTATTTCTGTACTCGTTATTTTTAGGACAGAAATTTATAATGTGTGCTACTTTATTGTCTACCAAAGAATTGCATTTGGGACATTGCTCAGGTCGACTGAAAGAAAAAAGTTTACACAACACAGATATCACTGTATGACACTGTTGCCTTATTTCAGGCTTTTTTCTACATAATTGCCATAGTCGACAAGGCTCATTTTTATTAAAGATATTAATAACGTGTTCTTCTTTCATAAGTAAGCACAGTCTTGCAGACATCTGCATTGACTGGTATTCATATATTTTAGCTTTCAAACTTGTTTTCCAAACGAACTTTGATGGAAAACTTGAGCTGCTAACAAATATATGCAAGTAATTAGATAACTCATATTTGACCAGTAACCTGTATATATCAGGAATAAAACCATGCGTTTGCTTGTCATTATTCAAATATCTCAATAATCTGTTTACAAAAAATTGTTTCGCTATATACTTACAAGGTAATCTGCATAACTGAGCGAAGAATTGTAGTTTTTTATAATCAATTTCAGATTCAATTGACGTAAGACCAAGTGCGCTTAACGCCATGTCTGTCCGAGTATACGGGGGTAACTTTTGTATAAATTTAATGCAAAACCGATGCCCACGTTCGAACAGATTTAAGTCAGAAATTGATAAAGTGTTCCACAGCTCACACCCGAACGGTGATTTTGGCAGAACAACAGACTTATAAATTGTTAGTGACGTTGAAGGGTTAAGGCCATTTGGATGGAGCCCACTATTAATCAGGCTTAAGAAAGTACCTCTTAATTTCGTATTCGACTCCTTTACATTTTGTTGGATGCTCAAATACTTGTCACAAATAATACCTAGATGAGTATACTGTTCTACTTCATCAATGGTTTGATCACCAAGCAGCCAGCGTCTATCAGCTCTTTTAAAATCAGAATTTAATTCATTGAAGACTATAACGGCGCATTTTTGTGAATTATATTCGAATCGCCATTTCATGGCATATCTGTTACATATACTAAGCATGTTATCAAGACCGCATTTAGAAAATGAAACTAACACCATGTCGTCAGCTACTGTAGGTGAACCAGCGTTTAGGTTAAAAATACATAGCCCATAACCGCTTTGTTCCAGCTCTTTGATTAGACCATCTATAAACAATAAATACAACAATGGTGAGCTTTTACCACCTTGCCTGGTACCCTGCAAGACATTAAACCATTTAGAGATACAACTTCGATTCCGTACGCAACTCTTCATGTTGCGGTATATATCAACAAAAGATAAACATGTTTTAGTATCTATGTTCATGTCATGAAGCTTATAAAAAAGAGCGTCATGCCATAAAATATCAAAAGCTTGTCTAGAATCTAAGAAACAGGCAAACACTTTGCTATTATTTTCTTTACCATATAGAATACATTCTCTCAAAGAGAACGCTGTCATTGTACTTCCCAGTTGCTCTTGAAACCCCCCCTGTTGACAGCTTATTTTTGACAAGATTTTCGACTTCGAACGACTTAGTAAAATCACTTCGTATATTTTTAGTATGGTTGGGGATAAAGTTATTGCCCTATAATTATTCGGATCATCTTTACGCTTTCTCCCACCTTTATGAAGCGTTATTATGATGCCATTGTTCATGGACTATAAGAATCTTTCATGGGTATCCGGTGAAGATAGGGAATTCCAACCCGAGGTATAAGTGTTTTTATCGGAACTGAGGCTCTGCCGAGGTTCCGATTAAAACACTTATACCGAGGGTTGGAGTTCCCTATCTGAACCGAATACCCATGATAGATTCTTTTTCTTGCATATCGGAGATATGTTGTGCGTCGACGCCGCCAGCTACTAACATTTTACATGTTTTCCTGCATACCGGATGTTGGCGCGCGTGAATTTTATCTCGACCCTAGGGTGAGATGGAAATATCTAGCCCCGGTAAAATGACGGATATCCTTGTCCGGTATGCAAGAAAATGGTGTATATGACAATTTTAGCATGGCTGTATAAAGGTTTGCCAGTACATCGACTATAATGTCGCCACCATATATAAAGTGCTTATAATATACATTATCAATACCACACGCTTTACCACGTTTACATGAAAGACCGGAAAATGTGAAATCAGATACTGATTATTCTCTTAAAGTGATAAACATCTTAATTACAATCACCAATTGTAAATGCTTCTATCTTAGTTAGAGGAGTAAATAATTATCTAGAAACGACGACAATCAATTAGTTACAATTAGCCTGGCCAGTATGGGGCCACACAGGTAGCTTGGAGGGATATATACACTGTACATTGCATGCAGAGGGCATTCTTAACCTTGTCTCTGTCTAGGATAGATGTCTTCATTAAACTGGTAGTGTTCCAGAACTGAGTCTTGTTTATTAATAGTGTCACACATTCAGCTAACAATATATCAATGACAAATAAAAGACGCCAACACGACCTTTTCATACCCGCCAACACGCCAACACGACTTGGCACACATCAGCCACCATATCAAGATGCATTGCCTGTATAAAAGCGACCGACGGATACACCAAGTCTTGATTTTGTGACTTTTCTTCTCTGGAATTGGGCCTTTTTCATTCGAATAAAATGTATTGATTTTGTTGTTTGTGTTTTGTTAAATGTTCCCAGAATATCATTATGGTATAATTCATGTATAATATAACATGTTTTTGGATCAAATCAGTAGATTAAAATGGATTTTACAACCGTTTATCCAAGTGTTGCGTTTTCAAGTTTATCGGTGCTACATTTCCTTCTGTCAACAGTATATTTGTAAATACACTGTTTTAGGTAATCGTCGAAAACGAATGTTATGTTTTTTTGCAGACTTTCACTTTAAACACAGTTTATTCACTTGTAAAACATAAATACTCATACGTGTAGTCCGAAACTGCCCATATCTCTGCTTCGACATAAAATGTCATGTAACTTATTCAGATAATAACGATTTCCCCCAAAGTTAAACTCCTAGAACATTTTAATGAATACTATACACAGAATATACATCGGTAACGATGTTATATAAGTCAATTTTTCTGCAGCCGAGGTGTCCAGGATTGGACCAACGTCACCGGAGTCGATGAGATGTACTCCTAAAACAAGAAAAGAGAGACAATTTCAAATACAGACAGTAGAACATACATGTTACTCATAGTTACTTTTAATAAAGGCAAAACTTTTTCAGATATATGAAATGTATTATTCAAAGGGCCACAACTCGGGTAATACTCTTTTGATTGGAACGAGTGCTGTTAAACAGCTCATCAACAAATTATACGTTATTTAGAGCCTCCTCAGGAAGAAGGGGAAGGATACATAGCCTTCACAGAAAGATGGGACGGTACATAACCTCCACAGAAAGAGGGGAAGGATACATAGCCTCCACAGAAAGAGGGGAAGGATACATAGCCTCCTCAGAAAGAGGGTAAGGATACATAACCTCCACAGAAAGAGGCGAAGGATACATAGCCTCCTCTGAAGGGCCGAAGGATACATAGCCTTCACAGAAAGAGGCGAAGGATACATAGCCTCCACAGAAAGAGGTGAAGGATACAGAGCCTCCACAGAAAGAGGTAAATGATGTGTAGCCGCCACAGAAAGAGGGGAGGGATGTGTAGCCTCTACAGAAAGAGGGGACGGATACATAACCTCCACAGAAAGAGGGGAAGGATACATAGCCTCCACAGAAAGAGGGGAAGGATACATAACCTCCACAGCAAAAGGGAAGGATACATAGCCTCCTCTGAAAGAGGCGAAGGATATATAGCCTCCTCAGAAAGAGGCGAAGGATACATAGCTTCCTCTGAAAGAGGCGAAAGATACATATCCTCCACAGAAAGAGGCGAAGGATACATAGCCTCCTCTGAAAGAGGGGAAGGATACATAGTCTCCTCTGAAAGAGGCGAAGGATACATAGCCTCCTCTGAAAGAGGGGAAAGATACATAGCCTCTACAAAAAGAGGCGAAGGATACATAGCTTCCTCTGAAAGAGTCGAAGGATACATAGCTTCATCTGAAAGAGGGGTAGGACACAGCTTCCACAGAAAGAGGCGAAGGAGACGTAGACTCCTCTGAAAGAGGGGAAGGATACGTAGCCTCCTCTGAAAGAGGGGAATTCAGAGGGGAAGGATACTTAGCCTCCACAGAAAGAGGTGAAGGATACATAGCTTCCTCTGAAAGAGGCGAAGGATACGTAGCCTTCTCTGAAAGAGGGGAAGGATACATAGCCTCCACAGAAAGAGGCGAAGGATACATAGCTTCCTCTGAAAGAGAGGAAGGATACATAGCCTCCTCTGAAAGAGGCGAAGGATACATAGCCTCCTCTGAAAAAGGTGAAGGATACATAGCCTCCACAGAAAGAGGCGAAGGATACATAGCTTCTTCTGAAAGGGGCGAAGGATACAAAGCCTCCACAGAAAGAGGCGAAGGATACATAGCTGCCTCTGAAATAGGCGAAGGATACATATCTTCCTCTGAAAGAGGCGAAGGATACATAGCCTCCTTTGAAAGGGGGAAGGATACATAGCCTCCACAGAAAGAGGTGAAGGATACATAGCTTCCTCTGAAAGAGGCGAAGGATACATAGCCTCCTCTGAAAGAGGGGAAGGATACATAGCCTCCACAGAAAGAGGTGAATGATACATAGCTTCCTCTGAAAGAGGCGAAGGATACGTAGCCTTCTCTGAAAGAGGGGAAGGATACATAGCCTCCACAGAAAGAGGTGAATGATACATAGCTTCCTCTGAAAGAGGCGAAGGATACGTAGCCTTCTCTGAAAGAGGGGAAAGATACATAGCCTCCTCTGAAAGAGAGGAAGCATACATAGCCTCCACAGAAAGAGGTGAAGGATACATAGCTTCCTCTGAAAGAGGTGAAGGATACATAGCCTCCTCTGAAAGAGGAGAAGGAAACATAGCCTCTACAGAAAGAGGTGAATGATACATAGCTTCCTCTGAAAGAGGCGAAGGATAAGTAGCCTTCTCTGCAAGAGGGGAAAGATACATAGCCTCCTATGAAAGAGAGGAAGCATACATAGCCTCCACAGAAAGAGGGGAAGGATACATAGCCTCCTCTGAAAGAGGAGAAGGATACATAGCCTCCACAGAAAGAGGCGAAGGATACATAGCTGCCTCTGAAAGAGGCGCAGAATACGTAGCCTCTCTGAAAGAGGGGAAGGATACATAACCTCCTCTGAAAGAGAAGAAGCATACATAGCCTCCACAGAAAGAGACGAAGGATATATAGCTTCCTCTGAAAGAGGCGAATAATATATAGCCTCCTCTGAAAGAGGGGAAGGATACCTAGCCTCCACAGAAAGAGGCGAAGGATACATAGCTTCCTGTGAAAGAGGCGAAGGATACATAGCCTCCACAGAAAGAGGTGACAGATACATAGCTTCCTCTGAAAGAGGCGAAGAATACGTAGCCTCCTCTGAAAGAGGGGAAGGATACATAGTGTCCTCTGAAAGAGGCGAAGGATACATAGCCTACTCTGAAAGAGGGGAAGGATACATAGCTTCCTCTGAAAGAGGCGAAGGATACATAGCCTACACAGAAAGAGGAGAAGGATAAGTAGCCTCCTCTGAAAGAGGGGAAGGATACGTAGCCTCCTCTGAAAGAGGTGAATTCGGAGGGGAAAGATACATAGCCTCCACAGAAAGAGGTGAATAATACATAGCTCCTCTGAAAAAGGGGAAGGATACGTAGCCTCCTCTGAAAGAGGGGAAGGATACATAGCCTCCACAGAAAGAGGGGAAGGATACATAGCTTCCTCTGAAAGAGGCGAAGGATACGTAGCCTCCTCTGAAAGAGGGGAAGGACACATAGCCTCCTCTGAAAGAGGGGAAGGATACGTAGCCTCCTCTGAAAGAGGGGAATGATACATTGCTTCCTCTAAAAAAGGGGAAGGATACGCAGCCTCCTCTGAAAGAGGGGAAGGATACATAGCCTCCACGGAAAGAGGTGAAGGATACATAGCTCCTCGGAAAGAGGGGAAGGATACGTAGCCTCCTCTGAAAGAGGGGAAGGATACATAGGCTCCACAGAAAGAGGCGAAGGATACATAGCTTCCTCTGAACGAAGCGAAGGATACGTAGCCTCCTCTGAAAGAGGGGAAGGATACATAGCCTCCTCTAAAAGAGGCGAAGGATACATAGCCTCCTCTGAAATTGGGGAAGGATACATAGCCTCCACAGAAAGAGGCGAAGGATACATAGCTTCCTCTGAAAGAGGCGAAGGATACATAGCCTCCTCTGAAAGGGGCGAAGGATACATAGCATCCACAGAAAGAGGCGAAGGATACATAGCTTCCTCTGAAAGAGGCGAAGGATACATAGCTTCCTCTGAAAGAGGCGAAGGATACATAGCCTCCTCTGAAAGGGGGAAGGATACATAGCCTCCACAGAAAGAGGTGAAGGATACATAGCTTCCTCTGAAAGAGGCGAAGGATACATAGCCTCCTCTGAAAGAGGGGAAGGATACATAGCCTCCACAGAAAGAGGTGAATGATACATAGCTCCCTCTGAAAGATGCGAAGGATACATAGCCTCCTCTGAAAGAGGGGAAGGACACATAGCCTCCACTGAAAGAGGGGAATGACACATAGCTTCCTCTGAAAGAGGCGAATGATACGTAGCCTTCTCTGAAAGAGGGGATGGATACATACTCTCCACAGAAAGAGGTGAAGGATACATAGCTTCCTCTGAAAGAGGTGAAGGATAGATCAACTCCTCAGAAAGAGGGCGCAGGATACATAGCCTCCACAGCAAGAGGCGAAGGATACATAGCTTCCTCTGAAAGAGGGGAAGGATACATAACCTCCTCTGAAAGAGGGGAAGCATACATAGCCTCCACAGAAAGAGAGGAAGGATATAGAGCTTCCCCTGAAAGAGGCGAATGATACATAGCCTCCCCTGAAAGAGGGGAAGGATACATAGCCTCCTCTGAAAGAGGGGGAAGGATACATAGCCTCCCTAGGAAGAGGAGGAAGGATACATAGCCCACAGAAAGAGGAGAAGGATACATAGCCAACACAGAATGAGGGGAAGGATCCATAGCCTCCTCTGAAAGAGGAGAAGGATACATAGCCTCCTCTGAAAGAGGGGAATGATACATAGCCTCCACAGAAAGAGGGGAAGGATACATAGCTTCACCTGAAAGAGGCGAAGGATACATAGCCTCCACAGAAAGAGTGGAAGGATACATAGACTCCTCTGAAAGAAGGGAAGGATACGTAGCCTCCTCTGAAAGAGGGGAATGACACATAGCCTCCTCTGAAAGAGGGGAAGGATACGTAGCCTCCTCTAAGAGGGGAAGGATACATAGCCTCCACGGAAAGAGATGAATGATACATAGCTCCTCGGAAAGAGGGGAAGGATACGTAGCCTTCTCTGAAAGAGGGGAAGGATACATAGCCTCCACAGAAAGAGGCGAAGGATACATAGCTTCCTCTGAACGAAGCGAAGGATACGTAGCCTCCTCTGAAAGAGGGGAAGGACACATAGCCTCCTCTGAAAGAGGGGAAGGATACATAGCCTCCTCTGAAAGAGGCGAAGGATACATAGCCTCCTCTGAAATTGGGAAAGGATACATAGCCTCCACAGAAAGAGGCGAAGGATACATAGCTTCCTCTGAAAGAGGCGAAGGATACATAGCCTCCTCTGAAAGGGGCGAAGGATACATAGCATCCACAGAAAGAGGCGAAGGAAACATAGCTTCCTCTGAAAGAGGCGAAGGATACATAGCTTTTTCTGAAAGAGGCGAAGGATACATAGCCTGCTCTGAAAGAGGGGAAGAATACATAGCCTCCACAGAAAGAGGCGAAGGATACATAGCTTTCTCTGAAAGAGGCGAAGGATACGTAGCCTTCTCTGAAAGAGGGGAAGGATACATAGCCTCCTTCGAAAGAGGCGAAGGATACATAGCATCCTCTGAAAGATGGGAAGCATACATAGTCTCCACAGAAAGAGACGAAGGATACATAGCTTCCTCTGAATGAGGCGAATGATACATAGCCTCCTCTGAAAGAGGGGAAGGATACATAGCCTCCACAGATAGAGGCGAAGGATACATAGCTTTCTGTGAATGAGGCGAAGGATACATAGTCTCCTCTGAAAGAGGGGGAAGGATACATAGCCTCCCGAGGAAGAGGAGGAAGGATACATAGCCCACAGAAAGAGGAGAAGGATATATAGCCTCCACAGAATGAGGGGAAGGATCGATAGCCTCCTCTGAAAGAGGAGAAGGATACATAGCCTCCTCTGAAAAAGGGGAATGATACATAGCCTCCACAGAAAGAGGGGAAGGATACATAGCTTCACCTGAAAGAGGCGAAGGATACATAGCCTCCACAGAAAGAGTGGAAGGATACATAACCTCCTCAGAAAGAGGGGAAGGATACATAAGCTCCACAGAAAGAAGGGGAGGATACATAGCCTCCTCTGAAATAACGGAAGGAAACATAGCCTCCTCAGGATACATGCCTCCACAGAAAGCGTGGGAAGGATACTTAGCCTCCTCAGAAAGAGGGGAAGGATACATAGCCTCTTAAACGAGGGCAAGGATACATAGCCTCCTCTTAAAGAGGGGAAGGATGCATTAGCCTCCTCAGAAAGTTGGGAAGGATACTTGGTCTCCTCAGGAAGTAGGTAAGTATACATAGGTGAAGGATACTAAGCCTCCTCTGAAAGGGGGGAAGGATACATAGCCTCCACATAAACAGGCGAAGGATACATAGCTTCCTCTGAATGAGGGGAAGGATACATAGCCTCCTCTGAAAGAGGGGAAGGATACATAGCCTCCACAGAAAGAGACGAAGGATACATAGCTTCCAGTGAAAGAGGCGAAGGATACATATCCTCCTCTGAAAGGGGCGAAGGATACATAGCCTCCACAGAAAGGGGAGAAGGATACATAGCTTCCCCTGTAAGAGGCGAAGGATACATAGCTTCCTCTGAAAGGGGCGAAGGATACATAGCCTCCACAGAAAGAGGCGAAGGATACATAGCCTCCTCTGAAAGATGGGAAGGATACGTAGCCTCCACAGAAAGAGGCGAAGTATACATAGCTGCCCTTGAAAGAGGCGAAGGATACGTAGCCGCCTCTGAAAAAGGGGAAGGATACGTAGCCTCCTCTGAAAGAGAGGAAGGATGCATAGCCTCCACAGAAAAAGGTGAAGGATACATAGCTTCCTCTGAAAGAGGCGAAGAATACATAGCCTCCTCTGAAAGAGGGGAAGGATTCATAGCCTCCACAGAAAGAGGTGAATGATACATAGCTTCCTCTGAAAGAGGCGAAGGATACGTAGCCTTCTCTGAAAGAGGGGATGGATACATATCCTCGACAGAAAGAGGTGAATGATACATAGCTTCCTCCGAAAGAAGTGAAGGATACATTGCCTCCTCTGAAAGAGGGGAAGGATACATATCCTGACAGAAAGAGGTGAAGGATACATAGCTTCCTCTGAAAAAGGCGAAGGATACGTAGCATTCTCTGAAAGAGGGGAAGGATACATAACCTCCTCTGAAAGAGGGGAAGCATACATAGCCTCCACATAAACAGACGAAGGATATATAGCTTCCTCTGAAAGAGGCGAATGATACATAGCCTCCTCTGAAAGAGTGGAATGATACATAGACTCCACAGAAAGAGCCGAATGATACACAGCTTCCTGTGAAAGAGGCGAAGGATACATAGCCTCGTCTGAAAGAGGGGAAGGATACATAACCTCCACAGAAAGAGGCGAAGGATACATAGCTTCGTCTGAAAGAGGCGAAGGATACGTAGCCTTCTCTGAAAGAGGGGATGGATACATAGCCTCCTTTGAAAGAGGGGACGCATACATAGCCTCCACAGAAAGAGGTGCAGGTTACATAGCTTCCTCTGAAAGAGGCGAAGGAAACATAGCCTCCTATGAAAGAGGGGAAGGATACATAGCCTCCACAGAAAGAGGCGAAGGATACATAGCTTCCTCTGATAGAGGCGATGGATACGTAGCCTTCTCTGAAAGAGGGGAACGATACATAACCTCCTCTGAAAGTGGGGAAGCATACATAGCCTCCACAGAAAGAGACGAAGGATATATAGCTTCCTCTGAAAGAGGCGAATGGTACATAGCCTCCTCTGAAAGAGAGGGGAAGGATACATAGCCTCCACAGAAAGAGGCAAAGGATACATAGCTTCCTCTGAAAGAGGCGAAAGATACGTAGCCTTCTCTGAAAGATGCGTAGGATACATAAACTCCTCTGAAAGAGGCGAAGCATACATAACCTCCACAGAAAGAGACGAATGATACATAGCCACCTCTGAAAGAGGGTAGGATACTTAGCCTCCACAGAAAGGGGTGAAGAATACATAGCTTCCTCTGAAAGAGGCGAAGGATACAATCATAGTCTCCTCTGAAAGAGGGGAAGGATACATAGCCTCCACAGAAAGAGGCGAAGGATACGTAGCCTTCTCTGAAAGAGTGGAAGGATACATAGCCTCCTCTTAAAGAGGCGAAGGATACATAGCCTCCTCTGAATGAGGGGAAGCTTACTTAGCCTCCACAGAAAGAGACGAAGGATACATAACTTCCTCTGAAAGAGGCGAATGATACATAGCCTCCTCTGAAAGAGGGGAAGGATACATAGCTTCGTCTGAAAGAGGCGAAGGATATTTATCCTTCTCTGAAAGAGGTGATGGATACATAGCCTCCTCTGAAAGAGGGGACGCATACATAGCCTCCACAGAAAGAGGTGAAGGTTACATAGCTTCCGCTGAAAGAGGCGAAGGATACAGAGCCTCCTCTGAAAGAGGAGAAGGATACATAGCCTCCACAGAAAGAGGCGAAGGATACATAGCTTCCTCTGAAAGAGGCGAAGGATACGTAGCCTTCTCTGAAAGAGGGGAAGGATACATAACCTCCTCTGAAAGTGGGGTAGCATACATAGCCTCCACAGAAAGAGACGAAGGATATATAGCTTCCTCTGAAAGAGGCGAATGATACATAGCCTCCTTTGAAAGAGGGGAAGGATACATAGCCTCCACAGAAAGAGGCGAAGGATACATAGCTTCCTCTGAAAGAGGCAAAAGATACGTAGCCTTCTCTGAAAGAGGGGAAGGATACATAACCTCCTCTGAAAGAGAGGAAGCATACATAACCTCCACAGAAAGAGACGAAGGATATATAGCTTCCTCTGAAAGAGGCGAATGATACATAGCCTCCTCTGACAAAGGGTAGGATACATAGCCTCCACAGAAAGGGGTGAAGGATACATAGCTTCCCCTGAAAGAGGTGAAGGATACATAGCCTCCTCTGAAAGAGGCGAAGGATACATAACCTCCTCTGAAAGAGGGGAAGGATACATATCCTCCACAGAAAGAGGCGAAGGATACATAGCTTCCTCTGAAAGAGGCGAAATATACATAGCCTTCTCTGAAAGAGGGGAAGGATACATAGCCTCCTCTGACAGAGGCGAAGGATACATAGCCTCCACAGAAAGAGTGGAAGCTTACATAGCCTCCACAGAAAGAGACGAAGGATACATAGCTTCCTCTGAAAGAGGCGAATGATACGTAGCCTTCTCTGAAAGAGGGCGAAGGATACATAGCCTCCCGAGGAAGAGGAGGAAGGATAAATAGTCCCACAGAAAGAGGAGAAGGATACATAGCCTCCACAGAAAGAGGGGAAGGATACATAGCCTCCTCTGAAAGAGGGGAAGGATACATAGCATCCTCTGAAAGAGGGGAATGATGCATAGCCTCCACAGAAAGAGGTGAAGGATACATAGCTTCATCTGAAAGAGGCGAAGGATACATAGCCTCCACAGAAATAGGGGAAGGATACATAGCATTCTCTGAAAGAGTGGAAGGATACATAGCCTCCTCAGAAAGAGGGGAAGAATACATAGCCTCCTCTGAAATAGCGGAAGGAAACATAGCCTCCTCAGGATACATGCCTCCACAGAAAGAGGGGGAAGGATACATAGCCTCCTCATAAAGAGGGGAAGGATACATAGCCTCCTTAAACGAGGGGATGATACATAGCCTTCTCTTAAAGAGGGGAAGGATGCATTAGCCTCCTCAGACAGAGGGGAAGGAAATATAGCCTCATCTGAAAGTGAGGAAAGATACATAGCCTCCTCAGAAAGAGGGGATGGAAACATAGCCTCCTCTGAAAGAGGGAAAGGATACATAGCCGCCTCAGAAAGAGGGGAAGAATACATAGCTTCCTCAGAAAGAGGAGGAAGGATACATAGCTTCCTTAGAAGAGAAGGAAGGATACATAACCTCCACAGAAATAGGGGCAGGAAACATAGTTTCCACTAAACTAGGGGACGGATACTTTGAAAGAGGGGAAGAATAATAGCCTGCTCTGAAAGAGGGGAAAGATACATAGCCTCATCAGAAAGATTGGAAGGATACATAGCCTCCTCAGAAATAGGGGAAGGATACATAGCCTCCTCAGAAAGAGAGGAAGGATTCATAACCTCCACAGGCAGAATTAGGGGAAGGATACATAGCCTCCTCTGAAAGAGGGGAAGGATATATAGCCTTCTCTGAAAGAGGTGAAGGAAACATAGCCTCCTCTGAAAGAGGGGAAGGATACATAGCCTCCACAGAAAGAGTGGAATGATGCATAGCCTCCACAGAAAGAGGGGAGGGATACGTATCCTCCTCTGAAAGAGAGGAAGGATAAATAGCCTCTTCTGAAAGAAGGGAATGATACATAGCCTCCTTAAAAAGAGGAGGAAGTATACATAGCCTCCATAGAAAGAGGGGAAGGATAAGTAGCCTCCTCAGAGAGAGGGAAGGATCAATAGCCTCCTCAGAAAGAGGGGAAGGACACATAGCCTCCTCAGAAAGAGGGGAAGGATACATATCCTACTCCAAAAGAGAAGAAGGATATATAGCCTCCTCAGAAAGAGGCGAGGGATACATAGCCTCCTCATAAAGAGGGGGAATGATACATAGCTCCCTCAGAAGGAGGAGAGGGATACATAGCCTTCTCAGAAAAAGGGGAAGGATACATAGCCTCCTCAGAAAGAGGGGAATAATACATAGATTCCTCAGAAAGAGGTGAAGGATACATAGCCTCCTCTGAAAGAGGGGAAGGATATATAGCTTCCTCTGAAAGAGTGGAAGTATACATAGCCTCCACGGAAAGAGAGGAAAGATACATAGCCTCCTCAGAAAGAGGGGAAGAATACATAACCTCCTCACAAAGACGGGAAATATATATAGCCTCCACAGAAAGAGGGGAAGTGATACATAGCCTCCTGAGAAAGAGGGAAGGCCTCAGAACGAGGGGAAGGATAATATCCTCCACAGAAAGAGGGGGGACGATACATAGCCTCCTCTGAAAGAAAGGAAGGATACATAGGCTCCTCAGGAAGAGGGGGAAGGATTCATAGCCTCAACAGAAAAATGGGGACGGATACGTAGCCTCCTCAGAAAGAGGGGTATGATACATAGCCTCCTCCCTCTGAAAGAGGGGAAGGGCACATAGCCTCCTCAGAAATAGGTGTAGGATACATAGCCTCCTCTCTCTGAAAGAGGGGAAGGACACATAGCCTCCTCAGAAAGAGGGGAAGGATACATAACCTCCACAGAAAGAGTGGAAAGATACATAGCCTCCTCAGAAATAGGGGACGGATACATAGCCTCCTCAGAAAGAGGGGAATGATACATAGCCTCCTCAGAAATAGGGGAAGGATACATAGCCTCCTCTGAAAGAGGGGAAGGATTCATAGCCTCCTCTGAAAGAGGGGAAGGATACATAGCCTCCTTAGAAAGAGGGCGAGGGATACATAACTTCCACAGAAATAGGGGACGGATACATAGCCTCCTCAGAAAGAGGGGGAAGGATACATAGCCTCCTCAGAAAGAGGGGAAGGATACATAGCCTCCACAGAAAGAGGGGGATTGACACATAGCCTCATCAGAAAAAGGGGGAAGAATACGTAGCCTCCTCAGAAAGAGGGGAAAGGACGCAGAGCCTCCACAGAAAGAGGGGGAAGAATACGTAGCCTCCTCAGAAAGAGGGGGAAGGATACATAGCCTCCTCAAAAAGAGGGGGAAGGATACGTACTTCCTCAGAAAGAGGGTGACGGATACATAGCCTCCTCAGGAAGAGGGAGAAAGATACATAAGAATCAGGGAATCTCTCCTACTCTTACGAACGAATAGAGTCCAACGTGTTTGGAGGATAGGCCCCGATACACGGGAACGGCGGGGGATAAAAAGAGAAAGGAAAAAGAAAGAAAAAACGATAGATAATCAAATGATAGAAATTATGTGACCTATGTGTTGAACCATTCATTCAAACTAATATTTAAAGTATAGGAGACGAGAAATGGTAAACAAGTTTTATAACCGTATATCTTTCAGCTTTATGTTTCATAAGGAAAACAAACGTGCATTTCCTCACCAACCTTATTTTTTGGCAAAAGAAGTTTTAAAAAAGATCTCCATGTTTTCAGAGCTGCTTGGATAAACAACATTGTTTTGGCCTAGCAACAATCAGCTATTGTATAAATAAACACAGTTGCGTTGTTTGCATACAGTACATACCTATATTTCTGATATCGTCTACAGCAGTCTCCATGGTAACATTGTATACGGGTCTAGAAGCATCATCTAAAACTACGTATGTAACATAACCTGCAACCAAACAAACAGAATATATATTCTTCTTTCAAACAAGCGCCCACATTGTTGTACCATATGCGTTTAATAAGTTTTTCTTTTTTTGTGGGATTATCCTAGACATAATACCGTGTCATTGTGAGATTTTCTTGCATACCGGATACTGTTATCTGCGTTTTACATAGGTGATGGAATATAAGAATCTTTCATGGGTATCCGGTGAAGATGGAATTCTAACGCGAGGTATAAATGTTTTTATATCGGGACCGAGGCTCTGCATGATAGATTCTTTTTCTTGCATATCAGAGACATGTTGTGCATTGACGCTGCCAGCTATTAACGTTTTGCATGTTTTCCTGCATACCGGATGTTGGTGAGCGTGAATTTTATCTCGACCCTAGGGTGAGATGGAAATATCTAGCCCCGGAAAAATGACGGATATCCTTGTCCGGTATGCCAGAAAAGACTTTCCATCCCCCATGTAAAACTTGGATAGCCTTATCCGGTAGGCAAGAAAGCCAGATTCTACACCTGGAGGAAGATAAAAGTCGCGCGCTGATATTAACAATGACAGTTGCATGATATTGTGTAAATGAACATGCAAAACGTTAGTAGTTGGCGACGTCAATGCTCCGAATGTAAATGATATGCAAGAAAAAGAATCCTTCATGGGCATCCGGTTAAGATAGGGAAATTCCAACACTCGGTATAATTGTTTTAATCGGAGCGAGCCTCGGTTCCGATGAAAAGAATTAAACCTCGTGTTGGAATTCTTCAACGGATCCTAGACATAATACCGTGCCATTGTGGGATTATCCTTGACCTAATACTGTGTCATTGTGGGATTATCTAGACCGAATACCGTGTCATTATGGGATTATCCTAGACATAATACTGTGCTATTGGGGGATTATCCATGACCTAATACCGTGTCATTGTGGGATTATCCTAGACATAATACCGTGTCATTGTGGGATTATCCTTGACCTAATACCATGTCATTGTGGGATTATCTAGACCTAATACCGTGTCATTATGGGATACTGTTATCCGCGTTTTACATGCGTGATGGAAAGCCTGATCTTTCAAATTAATTCTTTGTTTCACTCAGGTTACATACAAATATAGCAACAAGAGGCATAAACATATATTAAACAATGATTTAGATCTTATGGCAGCATATCAATTTCAGTAGTTCAGATGTGAAGAAAATATATGAAATAAAAAGTTGAGGAATTTTCTACTTACACATGGAGAAAATGAGTGGAGTGAAAGAACAAAACACGAATCCCACCCGTCCGTCAACTAACCTGACTTGCCGAGGGCCCAATGCGAATCTATTGTATCGTGTTATTTATTTATATATGGTTACAATAGTTTCGCGTTCACCTCGTGTTATATTTGTATCCCCTTCGAATTGCTTACTGGCTGTTTAGACTAAAAATTGCCATTATCAATTCCTGTACATTTTTAGAATTGCCCTACCTAGACTCTTAGTTAATTACTTACAACGTCTGCCAGTTAGACATAGGACAGGTTAAGACTAGCTTTGTGTGGATTACACTCACCAGTAACATACTCGAGTTTGTTTTGGTTTCTCTGTGTATCCTTGTATTCTGCCGGTGGCTTCTTGGGTAGAACCAATACTAATCAATGTTACAATACTTATCTTGATCAAGAATAAATACCATGGCCATGGCGAGGATCTAACCCACGACCTCTCAATCTGGAGCCCAACACTGTACCACTGGACCGCACACTCCACTTATTTCAGAATTAGTTTACAGTCTGTGTTATTATGAATTTATTTAGGAGACATTTGTAGAAATGCGTCTTCGTTTATTTTAATAACAGTAAAAGGCATGCATCAAAAATGGCGTTTAACACATGTGTTAATTATGAAGGACGTTTACCCAGTTTCTTAGCATCTTTGGACGTATAGTATACACAATAGTCCAGTGCCAGTCCGGTGACCACCACTGTGGTTATGCCGTGCTGCCGAAGTATTGAGTCTAATTCGGTATGGGAATATCCTCCATTGTCATAAAATGCTGAATAAGAATCGACCTGAAATTGAAAAAAGAGAGTAAACATTTTGTGGAAATCGTCATGCAAAAAACAGGGTTGAATGGTGTTTTACGTCATTTTCAGTACATTTTACCAAAAACCAGTACTGTATACCTCGCGCATCCGTAAGAAGCGACATTTTCTCACTTACAAGTCGGGCTCCCAGTGGGGTTCGAACCGGCAGCGGCGAGAGGCGTGCATATCTTAAAGACAGCGATTTTACCATTCCGGAAACGGATGCGTTGAAAGGAGAGTACAGGATAATAAATAAGAGTGCAGTCTCTTTTCGTGTGAACATATATATCTTAAAAGGCTCTTCAACGCCAAAAATGCACGGTGTACGTATTAAACAGTACAACTGTATGTGTTAAACGATATAC
Source organism: Cyrtodaria siliqua (assembly GCA_037043455.1). NCBI lineage: Eukaryota > Metazoa > Mollusca > Bivalvia > Adapedonta > Hiatellidae > Cyrtodaria > Cyrtodaria siliqua. Next base: position 16,528 of record JAWPHD010004299.1, on the reverse strand, counting down.
ATTTTGAAGGGACACATGATAATCTTGACGTAGTAGTATCTATCCCGCCAACTACAACATATGTACACCGTTTCTAAACCTACTGACGACAACGTATACATATAACTTACATATTTAGAGAATCCAAACTCTATAGCCACAATATAGGCTTTAACTAGCCAGACCAAAGCCCAAAACTGGAGCGTTGAATTACGGGGTACCAACTCATAATTCATTTTACGCATATTCAAAAGCGGGTATTTTAAGAACTCAATAAGACTATAATTTTATTCGGCACATATACATTATTTTATGACCTGTACACTTGGATAGGGTTTGGATAAACGATTTTGAAGTGTAATTTTTGCCGCTGTTTTGCGGGTTAGTTCCTTTAAAATTAGCACGTTGATTTATTAATTCAGTAATTCAGTATTATTTTAAAATTGCTTCAATATATGAGTAAAACAAATACAATAAAAATAGAGTTTTCAATTTATCTAAACTCTTTGTAAAGAAGACATTCTTAAAATATTATCACACATATCCGAGATGGAAGAAGAAATCTTGATATAATTATCATTGGTCATCGTCAATATGTATCATAGATAAAAAAGCGTTGACTCTTAAAATAAAAATCGTTTCATTTTTAAAAAATGGGTTTAAGAATAATAGACCAAATAAAGCCAATCAATTAATAAAGCAAAGAAACTCACGCTACACGTACATCCCTTTTTAACTGTAATATCGCCATCTCACTGTATAAGCTGTGTACTAAACTCTGCGGCAGTGGTGTTAATCACGCAATGGTCCGGCCACAGGCTCTGGGAGATGTTGTATTTGTAACCATGGTCTTATGGGGGTAAATTCAACAACTCCAATCCATGATTTAGGGTTCTTTATATACGGGTAATATAAAGCCTGCAATATATACAAACATCACATTTAACAAACAATTACAACATGAATGACATTGCAGCCATTACAGAAATACATTATCTACAAACGCGGCAATTTCATTAATATACCAAACAATCGAGAACTCACCAGACAAATCCATATTTAGGTTCTGCAACCAAATATTTACCAAGAATCTAATAGCTGTAGAATATATAAAACTACATTCTCAATCAGACCTTTACAAGTCTATAGAAAACTACTAAAATATATATTATTACATCTCTGTACTGAAATAGGTGTTTCTCTTAGAGAAGGTAGGCAAAGACTGAGTTAGTTAGAGTTATCATGCCATGCAGTGTTAGGGGTGACCTAAGTTAGTTTTCACTCACTCAATCCTGTCAACCAAGCTGTATTTGTACAATAACCAGTTTGTCAAGACAAACATGACAACCGTATGCAATATAAATAATACATTGACCTCATGATAAATGGTCTCATTAACTTTTACAGTTATTACTCAGTACTGTGAACATAGCCAGTTATCTACCTGTGGAATAAGGGACATAAATATGAGTAAACATACTACAGAGAACTATAGCAGTTGTCTCCCTTGAACCACTATTAAAAGCACGGCTACATATTGAACATCACAAGAAGAGAAGCATTGGCGCACAACGAACCTAAAACAAATTAATGGAGCCTTGTTTTGTGTTTATTACTATGGCATATAAGGACCGTAATATATACTGACAGTACGGGAGCAGCCTTGATATTTTCCTACATCTTTCAAATATCGCAACCACGCTTGACAACGAAAAGTAGTACGTCAACTTTCGGCAACGTCAAAAAAAAAAAATGTCCGCCATTTTGAATTTTTTAAAACGCATAATTTGGAAAATTGTGACAATTTTTGATCATGAAATTTCATTTCCCCTTTAGGTTTCGTGATTTTCGTCTGTACCGACTTTTTTTTTAGAAGCTCTACTGCGTGATAAATGCAGACCCGCCTTGTAAAATGTCGAAGCGAGGGGCGATAACTCTAAAAGATGCCATTTTTAGAATACGATTAAAATGACAACAACCGTGTGTTTTTTGTTAAATAAAGTACGAGGAGATACTTGAATTGTTGTTTTAGCTCACACATTACATGACTTTTGCTGCATATCACGAAAAGCATGTTATTTCTTTATCAAAAGTACACGAAAATACGAATTGTTTGATTTAACTGTAATTTTGACTCGACTGACCTCGCAAGAACTGCAGGCGCGTATTCGATGGAGCGGGTAGTATTGGGCACCCTCTCATATGTGGAAAGTTTACGTAACAATCGCTACTGTTCAAGATGGGAGTTGGGATGGAGAGAAGGAGGGGGAGGGCATCTGAACTGAGATTTAAAAGGATGCGCCCCATCCCCATCCCACCCCAACTAAAATCATGAAAGCTAGTCTGTTTTTGAAAGCTCTTCCAAGCATACAGTACATTCTTAAACATATTCAGATAATATATTTGTTGCTGTGTTTTTGACTAGACTGTCCAGTGTCTAATTGTCATCCGCAACTTGGCGCAGTCAGTAGCGCAGCGGATTTGTAACCGGAGGTGGTGCCACTGAGTTTTGTCGGTGTGTTCTTGGGCAGGACACATTCACTTAGCCTCATCCGTCGGATGAGGTAAACAGGGTGGTCCCGCGTATAGGTCTATCATCCGAGCATGTTAAAGAACCATAGGAATCTGTTCGATAATAAGAGTAGTGCACGGTTCCCGGATTCCTATGTATCTTTCCCCTCTCTCTGAGGCGGCTCTAAATAACCTGTACTGTGTTGATGAGCCGTTAAATATTCAATTCAATTCATCCGCAACTGCACTCAGCACTGTCATATGTACTATAGCTGTCCCATGCTAGTATCATGAATCAACCGTGGAATATATCACCCACACATAAAAGGGTTTGAGGGCCCCATCTTACTTGTATTAGTTTAAATATAGACCATTTGTCGGTTGAAACCTAAGATGATTTTTTTATCAGACAGAAACACTGTCGTAATACTTATACTGATAGCATCGAAGGAAAATAAAGAAGGCCATTTTTTTACTTTATATTTTTAAAGTTGAATTGTGTTTTATGTCATTATAGCACATTTTAGGCAATATTTCCTGGGTAGAACCAGTACTGTGTACTTACTGCTATCTGTAAGAATCGACACTTTCTCACCTACAAGTTGTTAGTTGAGCTCCCAGTGGAAATTGAACCCGCAGCGGTGAGAGGTGAAGATGAGAATGTATACAAATATAAAAAGGCAACCGAACATCTCCATAACTCAATATGTCCATGGGACTTGAATGAACGCACTGAAAAACAATCCGTGGAAAATTGTACTATGCAAGAATATAAATTCATAAATAAATTTTATTTTGATGCAAAATCGATATGCTCCTCTAGACATCATAGATAAAGATCATGTACAGTTTCGAAAAGATTGGTTAAAATCTGTGGAAGGATATAGACGCACAGATAACTAACACCATATGCCGCCTCACCTTTCAATGGTAAACAATAAACATTTAAGGTACATATTAAGGCCTTAAATATTATCTTTCATGACTAAGTAAAAAATATGTAACAAGTCAGATATCAAAATGAATTATTTATTTGATTTAAAACATTTTATTTCAAATATTTACATCAAAACAGCCCAAATATAAAGGGTATTACATAACAAATTAAATTGCATCATACAGTAATTGTTTTTATTTATTAAAGGGACACACAGCATTTATCAAGTTTTTATCAAGCATTAAAATGTGCACCTCGATTGATTAATCAATAATTTATTTTCCCTTTACACCCGCTTGCATATATTTAAATTATAAGTTATAACATTTTGGAGTTTAAAAAAAAGAAGATTGCTGCATGTCCCTTTAATATGTAATTGTTTATATGGTGCAAGCCAATTTGAACATATGTGGGGTTATATATATATACATGTATCTGTTTGTTATTTTTTTGGTGAGGAAGACCACTCACTTTTCTTCTGGGTATAACCGGTAATATACACCTCCTGCCATCTGTTATTCCACAAACTTTTATATAATCCAATAAAATTCAGAAAACATTTTAATCCAATAAATAAATTGGGCACGGCCGGTCAGATTAACAGAAACACATTTATATTTTTATATTAGCCCTTATTTTGAGCCACTCCAATGAACTATCCAGTTAATGTCGCCAACGATCCACCTTGTGTCAACAGTCGGATATGCATGTTGATATGATATTGTGCTGGCTGAACTGGTGATCCTCTTACTAGACATATTTTTCTTGAAGTTGATGCTAGTACTGTCCGTATGAGGTATTGCTGATTCATGATTCATAAAAATAAATAAATATTGTACACCATCTTGTTATTATATACTATTCTTGTTCGTTTAAGTATTTCTGATTCTGTTGTTAATGTTGTAAAAAGTTATATGTGACTACTTGTTTCAATAAAATCCTCCCATATATATTGGGACATCACTAACTATTTTCAGCTAACTCCCAGCATCTCAGGACTCCAGGCTTTGAAAATAAAAATGACATACATGATATTTTGTTTCAACTTAAATAGGTAACAAGTTGTAGAACTGAAATATGTAAATGAATAGTGATTATAGAACTTTTTTTACATGTACAATAAATTAAAAATAATCGTTTTCTGCTAAATCAACACATTTATTACCGGTATACCTTATTTAGAGCCGCCCCAAATGACACATAGAAATTCGAGAACCTGTCTTACTCTTACTAATGTATATATTAATAATTTCTATGGTTGTTTATCGTGCTTGGAGGATAGACTCCCCAGTTTCAATCCCAATCAAACAAAAGCGGCTGAGGAACAAACAAGGCTGAGGGAAGATGTATTGCGCGATATTAAACACAGAAACTCAGTGGTGCATGTGTGACTTGAACCGGAAGCTCCAGATTGCTATCATCCACCATGCTATTGCTGGGCCATGCCAGCACATTATGTTAAGTCGGGGTCTTGGTTAAGTTTAATAATTTAGATGTAATACAGGGACCTTTTTATTTTGTTTGTTTAATTTTACATATGTACTAAGCACAATATGACCTATTTATGTGTCGATGTGCTGTAAAACACCATTTTTATTTTTAGTATAAAAAGTTTGAGACTAAGTACAGGCACAGACCTAATAACAAATTATTAATATGTCTGTGGTGCAGGACTGGTGCACAATGCCACATATTTTGCAAAGAACAAACTTTGATAAATTCATAGATTTTTTGAAGCTGCGCTTACCTACATACTGGCTAATACAAGGCTCCTGATGTAGTTATACTGTGAGACTGGGAAATTTGACTTGAATCTGGCTATGGTAATACTGCACACTGCCTCTAGCTAACTTAGTCTTAGCAGACCTGAAAAAAACAAGTCATATATGATATTGTTTCATTTGTTTTTAATATTAATAACTCTGTCCAACTTTCTCAATGCTAACAATGTCAGCATTCCATAACATTTTACTTAAAACACAACTGGAATTGAAAGTGGTGCTTTCCAGAAGATGATACTGTCCAAAATGTAAGTCACAGGTGGCATTCATGAACAAATAGTAGATTTTCAAGGCTTACATTTTCATCAATTATTCATCACTCATGTGTTCTAAAAAATTATCAGAATTAAGTTAATATATATCAACCACCACCGTTTTACATGTTTCAACGTTAAACACTTGTCATACAGAAATTAAAAGTGTATTTACTTACATAGGCTACAGTGCAGACAATGCCATGACCCATTTCAGGCATTTGCTGGTGTGTTCCACTTTTCAATTTTAATTCTCTACATTGTCTACTGTAATAGATCTATTTGTTTGTAGTTTGTAAATTACGCACTCATGCAAAACTTGGAATTGTATACGATCGTGATTGTAACACTGTTTTAATTCTACTCCTGTGCAAATAAATTGAAATAATCCATCGGTCAATCGGGCCGTATGTGTAAACGATCTATCTGTGTATGTACACGGATCAGCATTATTTGACCTTTGAATGTGTGTGAGCTATTTTTAGCACATTCCTTAGCTATTTATAAACGTTCAATTCAATTCACAATATTTAGTTTCTGTGACTGTGTGACATTATGATGTTAATTTGTCCATGGAGAAGTGGGTTTGTGGCGTGCGACTGACTGGCCCTGGGCTGGGTGTTTTTCTGTGTCGCCGCCATTTTGAATAGCCTCTGAAAGAGTGAAATGCAGGTACCAACTTTCAAAACGGGCACGCAAAATGTATATTCACGAAAAAATAAGAAATTTTCAAAAAAGGTAGATCAGGTAATGATCTTCGACTCCTGTCAATTTCAACAATATTTAAGAATATACAATTTTTGTACCCGTTTTGAAACATTGGCAATTTCGAAGAAAACAAAAACTAGTTTTTTTCGATCTTCGCATTTGTACCGCGATTTCCGACTATGATATCTCAATAAAACCTGTCAACACGATTGTTTTATAAATCTCCGACATAATAACTGACTTCTGATATGATTTGTTTTCTTTGCCATCTAGTATAAGCTTTAAACTAGTGTTTCTAAAAAGAGTACTATAAAATCCGCGCATCTGCACGTGCTTGCAAAATGGGAACTACGTTGCCTCCAACACCAATTATTTATGTTTGAGTTATGCGGTTCAAGCACGTGAAATGACTTCTCTGCTCCCGTACTGTGAGTAAAATTAATTTTACTACATAACATGCAGGTGATTTCCATAGACGAGATACAAAGCCGTGTATGTTAGAGGTCAAGGATAAAATGACATATTTATGACCAATAATAATGATACAAAGTCATTTGTAAATAAAGTCGGTGATAAAAATAAAGCAAATATGATGGGAACATACTTTGATAGGTTATCGAAAAGCGTTCTCATTTCAAAGAAAAGGGAGATAAGTTTATAATCACGAAATTTAGAATGTCTGTCGTCGTCTGTCGTCTTTGTTAGGCCGTCACACTTTAACCTACAACCTGACCTTGGCCATAACTTGAGAAATATTTGACCTGTGTTCATGAAAACACAAACATTTGCATCTGACCCAAAGGAATATCGTAACACTGATCCAATAACTCTGACTTTCATTTTGACCCATTTTCATAAATCCTTGACCTGCAACCTGGCCTATTTCATAACTTTGATGCATGATTTGAGAGAATAAAGATATTTGTATTGTTTTATATTTAATTGTTTTAAAATAACTTGTTTATTATTAATTTTATCAGCGTTATTTGTGCATGTTACATATATAAATAGGTTATATTTTGTGCGTGTGTGTGTGTGTGTGTATGTGTGTGTGTGTGTATGTGTGTGTGTGTGTATGTGTGTGTATGTGTGTGTGTGTATGTGTTTGTGTGTGGTTGTGGTGATGGAGGTGAGTGGTGGGGAGGGAGTGGGTCGATGGTGGAGGTGTGTGGTGCGGAGGGGGTGGGGTGATACATTGTATTGCTTCATAATACATCATTATAATTTCATTTTTTTTTCATAATTATAAATGAAAATACCTCTGCCTCTTTCGGTTGTTTACCATCTACACAGCATGCGTATGAAAAATGAATATGATTCAAACAAAAGCGAATGTTACTGTCATGCCTTATAAGGTGCAGTTTAAATTTCAACAAACCTTCAGAATATAATAGAACAAGATGCCCAAGAGGGCATGTTGACCCTCTATTGGCTAAAGTCTGTCAACAATCATTCAACTGGAACAAGGCAATGATATACGCAACTAGGCTTGGTACTAATCATCCCTGCCAAGATTCGTTGAAATCCGGCCAGAGGTGCAGAAGAACTAGTCTGTACAAAGTTACTGTATTAAGACGTTTAAGGGGCAACAACTCTGCCAATATTTATTCAACTGGAACACGGCCATGAAATGCACAACTAGGCTTGATACTGATCATCCTTGCCACAATTCTTTGAAATCCGGCCAGGGGATCAAGATAATTAGTCTGGACAAAGTTTGTGTATTAAAACCTTAATAGGGCCATAACTGTGCCAAAAATCATTCAACCAGAAAACGTTTCCCTGCCTTATTTGTGATAAAAAGTGCACACTTGTCATCTTGGACTTGAATTTATCCGAATGAAGTATTGGGAACAATTCTTTGTCTTTATTTAAGTATGCCATGGATAGTAAAGCGAAAGCAGAAATATGGTAAGTTGGTCCGCGTCGTGTCAAAATGGAAATTGACGTCATTCAATGGAGTGGCTTTTTGTTTACATGATACAGAACTCATATTTTCGGCGTCAGCCGTTTAAGCTGGCGTTTGGCATCTGTGTAAGCCTATCACAACTCGGGTTGAAAGCGATACAGAAATTATGAAAGTCTACAGTGTTTATTAAACTGAATGCTGATGGCTAAATTTGTCTGACAAGGCGAAAGGAAACTAGTAGATTTGTTTATAGAGTGTAGTTGTTGATAAATGGTATATTGATTTGTTACGCTGTACTTCAATTGTGACCGGAAAAGATGAAGAAATGAATAGAAATGCTGAAATTGCAAATACAATCTTCTGTTTTCCTGCAAAGTGCGTTAATTTTACACGGTAACTGGTAATGAAACCCTATTAAAAATTACATATCGCCGTGATTTCCTAGTCACGTGATTTTTCAAGGTGCCCGGATATTCTTCTCTGACACCACAAGGGCTACAGCTTTGATATTTTGCGTGTAGCATCATATAGTGGTCCTTTACCAAGTTGTACAAATGGTGACCCTGGGGTCAGAATAAGCCCCTCACCGGGGGTCAAAAGTTTTATATAGAAATATTAGGAAATACATTTAAAATCTTCTTTTTTGAAAACAATAAGGTTAGAGCTTTGATATTTTGCATGTAGCTTCATCTAACAGAGTACACTTTGCCAGTAGATCGATTCAGGCCGTCCTGACAGAGTACACTTTGCCAGTAGATTGATTCAGGCCCTCGTGGGCCTCTTGTTTTCAGGGTTATGGCCCTTTGACTATTTCAACAATTGGCCTTTCGTAATGGAAGGCACTAACTTGTTTTGTTCAAATTCCCCACACTGGCACTGCTGTGTCAATTTTTATCGGAATACCGATAGAAAACGTTATATTGCTCTACTCTATACCTTACATTTCGTTATTAAAATTATTTCACTTCATGACCATCAATCACTTATACATTGTGCTTCCCCAAACGCGCCGACTATCTTTTTTAAAGATATTTCTTGTTAATTAAATGAATATATTGGAGAACGCTAGATAGTTTGATTGATATGGGGTTTAAAACTTTGTATGGAGAAAAATGAGCATGTTTCGGCTCTTTACATACATCATTCATCCATACGACGACGAAGGAAAATCAGCGGTGCAGTAACACCTGTATGTGTACCTGTAGGTGCATAAGCGACTATAAATGACTGCGTAGATAATTTTATGGTCAAATGTTATATCATATAACTTTAAACGTATTGTACTAATAACTAGGCTTAAAATACTAATATTACTTAGAAGTTTGTTTCGATGAATGACGAGGATTTATCCGCATCCTTTATTTAGTTAGTGATCGTTTAAAGTAGCTATTCCGCCAACAACTTCCAATTTTTACAACGTATGAATACCGTTTCTAAACCTACTGACCACGAGGTATATATATAACTTAAACGTTTTGAGAATCCACAATCTATAGACACGGTATAAACGACTTTAACAAGCCAGGCCATACCCCATAATTCGTTTCACACGTACTAAATCACGGGTATTTTTAGAACCCATGAAAACAACTATACTTTTAATCTGCACATACACAACCTGTCAAAATAACATTCTTTTAATATTAAACGTAGTTTAATGAATTAATTTAAGATCCTGCAGGTCGTAACTGTTGTTGTTTTATAAATCAAAAAAAGAAAATATTGGAATTGTTCGGGAAATAAGGTATAAATTTGCCCGAGTGCAACATCAGTACCTGATCAGTACCTGATGAATCATATGTCAGCCAAATGCTGTCGTACACGTTCTTCCCCGGATGTTGTGACGCAAATGACACGTGATTTTGACAATGCCAATCCTGCGTATGAACAGTCACGGTGAATTTGGAGCCATATTTCGTCCGGATATTGTTGATCACTGGAATCACCCGTTCTCCATTAGTAACAGCGAGACTTCCGCCGGGCAGGAAGCAGTTTTGTACGTCGACGATCACCAATGCTGTGTTGGTTTCTGCCAGTTGGACATATAGACTTATAAGAGGATATATAAGTAGCAACCTAAAAACAAATTAAATAATAATACTGATTTATAATAATAATGATACGAAGACGAAGAATAAGAAAAAGAAAAAGAAGAAGAAGAAGAACAAGAACGAGTAGGAAAAAAAGAAGAAGAAGAAATAAGAAGAAGTAGACGAAAAAGAAGAAAAACGACAACAACAACAGCAACAACAAATGAAAAAACAACAACAGCAAGAAGAAGAAGAAAAAATAATACGATCAATAAATAATAATAAAACAAGTAATAAATAATAACAGTAATAATAAGTATTATCTTTATCATTGTTATTATTATTATTATTATTATTAGTAGTAGTAGAAGTAGTTGTGGTCATGGTGGTGGTGGTGGCGGCGGAGGCATTGGTCTCCAACACTCTGAAAAGGACATGTTCTGGAAATCACACGTTGAAAGGTAAACCTGAGATTCATGCTTTTTATGGGTTTTTTTATGCGTTTTTATGAGTTTTGATTTTTCACTCGTAAGGTAGTGGTATTGAAAAATCAAAACCTGTTCAAACCCTATTAAACACCATGAATTTCAGGTCTAGTTGAAAAGGAGTTCAGGAAAGCCAATAGTACTTGGACCTCTTGAAGAGAAACCCGAAGATACCTAACGAGCAGACAAAATCATCATATATCTACCTCGTACGGCCAACCCTAGAGTATTGCTCCACCATTTGGAGCCCACATACTCAAGAGTTCATCCGGAAGATCGAGATGGTCCTACAAAGAGTAGCAAGAATGTTGACCGGCCGCTACAGGACTACCAGTAGCGTTACTTCCATGCTGAAATACCTCAATAAGGGAAACGCCTGCGGCTAGGCGCACAAAGGACCAGCTCACTGTGCTGCTCTATATAATACATGGATTCGTGGATAAACAATCGGGTGAGTTTATGACGCCATTATCTACTAGAAAATACCAAATTATCCCATGAATTTAGACAGGTTACTTCGTCCAGCGATTATTCCAATGATAGCTTCTTTCCGGGAAGTGTTCGTCGCTGGAACAGTCTACACACCACAGTGGCAGAGCCTCCTGCATGATTTGGTATATTTTATACAGGAGCTTTCCAAATAGGGCCGTATTTGTTAGGTTTAAATGAGTCTCTGTGCTATGCTGGTTAGGTGAATTGCTAGAGGCCGCTGCGGTTGCCAGATTATACTGATGATGCAGGGCCTAGCATGCAGTTGACGACCAATTATGACTCTTTGATTTTTGAATTTTTCATTTTTATCATAAAATCTGTTTTTAACATGAGCAACCAAACCCCCATTAAAATTGACAAGTCCGACGGCAATGCGTATAGTGCAGATATAGTAATAGCAGTAGCAGTAGTAGTAGTGGTGGTAGAAGTAGTAGAAGAAGAAGAAGTAGTAGTAGTAGTAGTAGTAGTAGTAGTAGCAGTAGTAGTAGTAAAAGAGGTAGTAGTAGTAGTAGTAGCAGTAGTAGTAGTAATAGTAGTAGTAATAGTTGTAGTAGTTGTAGTAGTAGTAGTAGTGGTGGTGGTGGTGGTGGTGGTGGTGGTGGCGGCGGCGGTGGTGGTGGTAGTAGTAGTGGTGGTGGTGGTGGTGGTGGTGGTAGTGGTGGTGGTGGTAGTAGTAGTAGTGGTGGTGGTGGTGTTTGTGGTGGTGGTAGTAGTGGTGGTGGTAGTAGTAGTAGTAGGAGAAGCAGTACTAGTTCTAGAAACAGTAGCAGTAATATATAGCCGAGCTTAATTTGTTATTTGTTATACAAAATATACATACATGTATACTATTTTAATTGACTGTACATGTGCGCTTTCTTTCGCTTGAACTATACATACATTTAATCTAAGCTAAAAATCCTGAAGTCTAACGTACGGGCGGTTGCCCCTTGGAAACCCCATCGGGCGTACAGTTAAAATTCACCCAGCTACGCCCCTGATTAAACCTAACAGATCAGCTTGTCCAGCAATCGTAAAAAAAACCACTCGTGTAAAATACGCATAACCGTATCCGTTGTGCAAGAAAATGTAATTTAAAACCATACCTACACCCTATAACAGCCAATACTACAGGCGTATGAGTAATTAGCATATAAAATGCATTAAACAAATATTAAACATTACAATTACTGATAATATTGTATAAACTTAGAAAATTGACAATAGGTAATAATTTAAGAAAACACACTTACAGTTTTCCTTAATTAAAGCTATATAGTCCCTATATCAATCGATTTCTTCTTTGTATGCGTGTCTTTATTTGTAACTTCATGTTCACCAGCTCATGTCGAACTCGGGTATTTAAGCGAGCAAATATAGCACAGGAAATCATTTACTGCATATACATCGACCAGTGCACATCGTACCTTTACACAGGTAACAGTAATGTTTACAGAAAAAAAAGTTAGATTCTTTCGGGGCTCGAACACACGACCTTCTGATTTCAAGGTCGGTGCTCTATCCACTGAACTACAACGCTACTTGAGAATATAGTATACTAACTACCATTTATTATGAGGCAAAATTGAACGCAGCTAAAGATGGATCAATAAATATTTAGTCCATTTTGTCGCACGTGTAAATTAACATTGCATGGTGTAATACTGTATGTTATCAATATGAAACTAATACTTCGCCTCAAATCAACCAAATCTAGACGTTATTTAACTCTTGATGAGTTTGTGTGCGCGTGCTAGTTATTACGTAATGCCTATTTAGTGTTAAATATGCTACACCATACCAATACATTGCAGTGGTTTAGTGGTTCAGCGTACATCTTTCAAAACTTACCAGTGCAAGGATATGGTTCAAATCCCGTTGCGGGCAACTATTTTTTTATCACATATATTCTGGAGCCGTATATTTATCGATGTTACCTGTACAGAGGCTAAATAAAAATGTGAAATTTTACGCATCGATTTCTGTTTATATACGGACTTTTGGGGTGTTCGTCGATATGAAACTACTTCACACGTGACTCATTAATATTCATGAGTTATGCCCAGTTAAAATAGGGACTGTACAGCTTTAAACATATAACCAATGTGTTGTTTTGATATGCTCAACAAAAAGTAACGATACACTAAATATTGGGTATTATTGGTGGATAAAAACTACACTACAAATGAATTCTTTTTTATTGTTTTTGTTGATTCGAAGAAAAAAAATCATGTAATGCATAACTGTGAAACAATTTTAGCATGTCATAATCTGCAGAACTGAAGGCTTTATTTGTTAACGAAAACTCAACAGAATAAATTCAATGTAAATCCTACGAAATTCATTTTGTTGATTTTCAATAAAAAATGAAATTCTGAGTTCTAACATTGTCTCAATAAAAACGCTACATTTCAGAATGAAAGATGAATTAACTTTGCTTAACATCGCACACAAATAGGATACATTTATTTTGCTTAATATCGCACAAACATATTGATAACATTTCAGTTATAGTTTATTTTTACCAATCAACAATACCGCATACATTACGTGGTCCGAGTATTAACTTTCATACCCACTCCAACCCCTTCTCCACGAAGTGAAAACGGGATTGGTTGGTGTAATAAATACAACATTAATTTCGGCTTAAACAATTTGCATATATTGTAAAATTAAAACTTTTTATAGGCAATATTAAACAGGTTATCGCATTTTATTCAGTAAAAAATGTTTTTAAACGTGTTTTATTTTCGAAATATCTGTTATAAAATCCTGCTAATATAAGCTTTCCCATCGCTTAATGGTATTAAGGCGGACCACGTAATGTTTACATTGAAAATAGAAGGAAAATCGGATGTTTGCGTTATACGTTGTGTTGAATACAGAAAGCAATTCCAACCAACCACTATTGACAAACCTGTTTAAAACTAACTCCATCGTTGTGATGACATATGCAATACAATTATACCATTAAGAAGAAACCACAAAGTCGTCAAAGGTTACAAGTTAAAATAGGGACTGTACAGCTATTAGGGTCATTGGTATGTTGCACGGTGTCATGTGACAAAGGTGCGTGACGATATTCTTGCAGTGTCAAGTCTCTACAATCAACAGACTTCATGGACGTTTCTTGGAAGCTGGTAATGTTCGTGACAGACCCGACCTGGTTGACCAAAGGCAACAACAGAGGTATACAAACATGACAGCGCTCACCAACATGTTGTTCATTTCACAACAAACGGAAATGGTGTACAAATCATGGCCTGGCCTGACTTATCTAGTGCCCGTCAGGAACATCTGGGCAGAGTTAAAATAACGTCAAATACCACCTAAAATCGTCCGAGTGTCAAGCTCTTGCGGAGGAGTGGAATATTATTCCTTAAACATCAAGATATTGTAATGCCGAACTCCTGGTTTTTAACCAACTTCGGCATATATTGGAAATATACCTGTTTAATACCGGGTTTTCAATTATTACCACAAGGGTTCGTCTGACTATTGGCCTTTGGCTATACTTTTAATTACTTGGTAAGGAAATGAAAACCTGGAGGCTATAAGTAAAGTTTCATGTTTAACTTTTTATTCGACATTTAGACTATTTATTATGCCTTCTCGATATTTAAACATTAAAATTAGATTAGAACATTATTTAACAAACATTCGGTAACGTGGCATAAATGAACAATGTTTTAAAGGTGTATCTACCCACTCTGAGTGATTTTTAGTATTTAGTCAAAGTTTTTATGACTTTTTGTCAATTGCCAAAAAGCGGCGGATGTTTATAAATACGTAGGGCCTATTTTGAGATTTTCCGGAGTTGGAGAATTTTGGTATATATTGGCAACATTGTATTTATCAAGTACTTTCAGTACTATTTTTAATGCTGTACCAATATTAACCAATATACGTCTTCAGTGGATGCGTCCATGATGGTCTATAATATACCATTGACAATATTTGGAAATAGGCGAAAAATGTGTGTCTTTGGTACTTAGACCACACACATCGAGTGGTGAATAAACACTGATTTGAAATTCGCGGTTCGAAAGTATTTATACGAACGTTAGCTAATCAAAAAATAGTAATGTGTCACAGCGCGAGATTGACGTCACGGTGTCAATCGCTACATCTAGAAACATAGCTTGAAAGAAAAACGTCGAGTAATTCGAATGAACCAGAAATCAGTATGGCTGACTTTGGAAAGTTTTGGATCTGTCAAAAAGTTATTTACTGGAATAAAACAATATTAATGAATGTCATAAAGTAACAGTGGAAGCAGTTGTTCTAAATTCAATTGCGAAATGAATTCTACCGATGGTGATTTATGACAACACGAATAAACGACAATATGGAGTGGGTGAGTAATCGTAGCATGCAAAATACATGTTGACACAGTTCGTAAAGTTTAGAAATCAACAATTATTGAATGCAGTGTTTCTTAGAATATATCAATAGTTCAATTGTCAAAATCATTTAAGTGATGCACATATTAAATAGTACAGAACGACATGTCAACAATTGTTTAATACAAGTTTATATGAGCATTTTATAATGACCTACACATCTCAATGAATACTCATATCAATAACATAGCAAACCGAAGCATATAATCTGTAATGACACATAGTGAAAGATCAGCGTTACATTGCCCCCGTCCAAAAATGGATTTGGTCCCCAAAGTAGTATGTTTTTATTTAAAACAAATGTTTTAACCTACTTACTGTAATTACATTTAGTAGTACTTTTGGATTTTTATTTATATCTTTACTTTATATCTTGTTGGTTAGAGATTAGATCATGGCGGGGATTTCGTTATTTACACTGTCCTGTTTTAATGGGATGACAGTAGGGTAAGTGTGAGGTTTGTTGCTCCCTAGAACCGGTTTAAACCCCCAGTAGCCTACTTTGCCACTGACCGTTCCAAGGCGGTAGCCCTATTGTCAACCCTTTTGTGTTTGTGATGTCGTTTGCATTTATTATTACTTTTGCCTTCTTGTTTGTCTGTTTGCGTTTTTATTTCTGTGTTTTGTGGTTGACCGTCCTCCTTGAATGCTACTTTCCCTGTCCGATCTTTTTATATTTCTTTCTTGGCATATATATATATAATGTAGTTTCAATATATATAAAATATTTTTCACTGTTAACTTTTTTTTATTGGAAATATCATAATGACATATATCTATACATTAAAACATTATTAGTTTTAATAATGGTAAACACTGTTCGAACAAAAAAAATGATATGTTGAATTTTCTGTTTGATGGCGGTCTGTAGTCCATTACTGTAGTCCATTAAGCTGATAGAACTTGGCCTCGTAGTATAGTTCGTACAGATATTTTAACTCGAGTGTAATGGTCCTAATATCACATTTTAAATTTTCCCGTAGGAAGTTGAGCACGAATCGAAAATGCGAAGGGTCGCGATCAAACGACAGTCTATCTGGCGTAGACAATTTTATTGTTT
>JAWPHD010004298.1:0-191491 GCA_037043455.1 Cyrtodaria siliqua | reverse complement strand
CATTTTGATGAAGAGATTACATTGTATATACTGTGGGGCTGTTTGGTGGGGTGGGGAAGTGACCTGTGTGAATAAAACGTGGTATTTTACGACCATTACCAGATTGTTAATGTCATTGAAAGCTCGGGTAAGTTCGAAAACCAGCCAGACGGACCAGTTACAGCGGAGTACCTTGGCCAGTAGAGCTAAAAACTGGTGGGAGTGCTGGTCCTATTTTCATAAAACTTCACAGGTTCCCATGGCTGATCTAGCTATCAAAATATATCCGTAGAGCTTCAAGGTCATTGACCTCTTGTTCTGTTACAGATATCCAGAAGAGGGCATTGATGGTGAGCTGCATGGATTGGTTTACAAGAAATCCATTTTGCTGTGGCTGAGTTTACCCTGTGCTCCACATCTACATTTCATAGCTTAATACACAGGTGCTTGTTAGTATCAAAAATCTATTAGAGAAAAAATACATAGATTATTTAACAGATGGGTTCGATCATCCAAAATCCTTTTACGACATGGGAAATGTGTCTCCCGTCCAGAGTGATGGGACAAATGCCTCCCAGTGGGAAATGTGCCTTCCATCTAGTGAAAGAAATCATGATGAACAAAATTACCTTATGTTAAATAATCTGTTCATCTATTTTGAATCATTTCATGTTGTTTAATTTTTTGGCCTACACTTATGAGTTTGCTCCCATCTATTGACTTCAGCTTTTATTGCCGGTCAAGGTACTTTGTATGCTAAAACAGGCGCTGGTACCAATCTGTTTATTTTTATCAGCTAATCAAAAGGTATTGCCTTCTTTGTATTTTAAAATGGTGCTAATTATTTTTTTGTTGTCTTGCCTTTTCAGTGAAAAATTAGAGACTTATTTCTTTTACAATGTTAAGTTTGTATACAACACGCATTATGCTATATCCATCCGTTTTATTGTTTGTGTGCGCAATAACTCAAATATTATTCTTTTTTGACAAAACTTGTTTGTACAATGAATTTGAAGAGCAACCAGATCATACCATATATAGCCCTGTATTGACATTTGGAAAAAGCCTTCGTTTACATGCATCTGTATCAAACTCTGCCAAGGTCTTTAACCCGACAGAATTGTTGAAAAATCCTATTATTTGCATTATTGACACTGCAGCTCAGATCCCCATAAACTTGAGCCGAATGCGCTTTGCTACTTGTAATGTCTCAAGTTCTAAAGCCTGTCGTATTCACGAGCTCAATTTGCCTTATTTCAACCAAGGGCAGCAACTCAGTAATGCATTGATCTTGTAGTAACCGCATGATAAACATTTTTTAGATCACCTGAGCCGAAGGCTCAAGGTGATCTATTGGGATCACTCTTTGTCCGTCGTCGTTAACTTTTGCTTCAAATGACTTCTCCTCAGAAACCGCTAGGCCAATTTTGACCAAACTTCACATGGATGATCCATAGATAAATGCTTTTTAGATTTGTTAAAATTAGTTCAGAGCGACATCCAAGATGGCCACCATTACCATATATGGTCGAAACCTTAAAAAGCTTCTTCTCAAGAACCGCTGGACAGATTTCGACAGTTTTTCTTTTAAAATGATCACCAACGCCTAGACTATCAAGTATGTTCAAATGATGTTCCTTTAAAAATCTTCTCTGAAACCACAAGGCACAGAGCTTTCATGTATTGCATGTAGCATCACCTTAAGGTGCTCTACTAATTTTGTTCAAATGGTGACAATGGGGTCCAATTTGGCCTCGCCCCGGGGGTCACAGTTTTACATAGATTTGCATAGGAAATAGAAAATACTACAAGAGCCAGAGGTTTAATATTTTGCATTTACTATAAGATTATGGCCTTTACCAAGTTTGTTCAAATGGTGACCCTGGGGTTATGTTTTGCCCCGCCTTAGGGGTCACATGTTTTACATATACGACTTGTATAGGGAAAAACTTAAAAAATCTTCATCTCTGAAATTGCTTGAGCCAGATGTTTAATATTTTGCATTTGCTATAAGCTTATGGTCCCTACCAAGTTTGTTCAAATGGTGACCCTGGTGTCAAATTTGGCCCTGCCCCGGGGGTCACAGTTTTATACTTATATAGAAAAAAATAATAAAAAATCTCTTCTGAAACTACAAGAGCCAGAGATTTAATATTTTGCATTTACTACAAGATTATAGTCCTTTACCAAGTTTGTTCAAATGGTGACCCTGGGGTCACATTTGGCCCCGCCCCGGGGGTCACAGTGTATAGGGAGAAAACTTAAAAAATCTCTGAAACTACAAGAGCCAGAGGTTTAATATTTTGCATTTACTATAAGCTTATGGTCCTCTACCAAGTTTTTTCAAATGGTGACCCTGGGGTTACATTTGGCCCTGCCCCATGGGTCACATGTTTTACATAGACTTGTATAGGGAAAATCTTAAAAAATCTTCTTCTCTGAAACTGCTTGAACCATATGTTCAATATTTTGCACAGATCGGCATTTGCTATAAGCTTATGATCCTCTACCAATTTTGTTCAAATGGTGACCCTGGGGTCATATTTGGCCTCGCCTCGGGGGTCAGTGTTACATAGACATATATAGGAAAAACTTAAAAAATCTTTTTCTCTGAAACTGCAAAAGCCAGAGGTTTAATAGTTTGCATTTGCTATAAGCTTATGGTCCTCCGCCAAGTTTGTTCAAATGGTGGGCGTCAGTTTTACATAGATTTATATAGAAAATAAATAAAAAAATCTTCTTCTCTGAAACTACAAGAGCCAGAGGTTTAATATTTTGCATTTACTATGGGCTAATGGTCCTTTACCAAGTTTATTAAAATGGTGACCCTGGGGTCACATTTGGCTCTGCCCCAGGGGTCACATGCTTTACATAGACTTGTATAGGGAAAAACTTAAAAATCTTCTCTGAAACCACAAGGCAAACAACTCTCATATATTACATGTAGCCTTGGGGTCAAATTTGGCCATGCCTCAGAGGTTACACTCTAGCACCTTCATTTTGTATTTGATCTTTACCAAACTTTGTCAGTGTCTTTATATCAATGTTGGTAAACAACAGAGGCCACATTTCTTGAACAATCTTAACCAAACTTGCACAGATTGTATATGACCATAAGATTTCAAAGTTCGATAATGGACCATTACTCAGGTGATCGATATAGGGCCATCCTGGCCGTCTTGTTTAATAATCGAGGGCAACACAACTCTAAATGCAAAGATGCTCATGGTCAAACTCAAGATGCCATTATAAAAAACAAACTAAAATCAAATTAAATCAGAAACTGTTGACTTCAGTTATCACATTTACAAGCTGAATTCCCTTACTTCAAACCCCCTGTAGTTCCAGGGCAAGCATAGGATCCCTGCTTATCCAGGCCGAGGGCCTGGGATGTTCAGTAATGTTGGCACCATAAAACATTTTGTGTGGTTATGTCGTAAAATTCCAATTCAATGCTGTATTTCAATATTCAAGGGCAACAACACAAGCCACCATAATCGGTAAAAATTATGGTTTGTGTTTGTGCTAGCGGGGATAGCAAACTTACAATTATACATGTAACAAGATTTTACAACTGGACATTTAATATATTAAAGGAAATAGTGCATTTATACTAAGACATGCAATCACTTCTGTGTATCAACATTTCTCGAGTTTGATATTCTTCAATGTACTCTCAATTATGTCATCTGCTTAACAAAAAGGTGGGCTGATAGTTTTGAGTTCAAGACAAAAATTACTTGAGACTGACCGATTTGAGGAAGAAATATTGTAAATTATTTGTTAATGTCAACAATTTGCCTTTTAATTGAATTGAATGTTGTTTAACGGCTCATCAACACAGTATAGGTTATTTAGAGCCGCCCCAGAGAGAGGGGAAGGATACATAGGAATCCGGGAACCTGCCCTACTCTTATTATCAAATAGATTCCTATGGTTCTTTAACGTGCTTGGAGGATAGACCGATACATGGGACCGCCCGGTTTACGTCCCCATCCGACGGACGAGGCTTAGGGAAGTGTCTTGCCCATGAACATACCGATGGAACTCAGTGGCACCAGAGGATTGAACCTGGGGCCTCCGGTTACAAATCCGCCATGCTACCGACTGCGCCACGCCAGCCCTCTTGCCTTTTAAGATCTGGTCCTATGCTACATGTTTGTGACATAGAGTTTCCACGTTTTTCATATTTTGTCCATGTATTTTTTGTTTTTTCATAGCTTGAATATTTGAAATGTATAATTAAAAAAACTGCTAGAACAAAGTGTGAATTATTTCTTGCTACCATGACGTAGGTTTCATATTTCTTTTACAAGCAGTTATAACTAACTATAATCAACCCAAAAGAATATCCCGGAAAATACTAAACTTGTACAATAGCGGAACAAGAAAATGTGTCCATGGGACACGGATGCCCCCACTGCAAACCATCTGCCTAACTGTGACCTTGACCTTTGAGGCACCGACACAATTCTTACACGCCACACAACTTCTCATTGTGATGAACGTTTGTGTAAAGTTTGACGCAATTCAGACGCAACTCACTTCAGTAGTTTTGAAGTAATGTCTGAGACATGAATTTTCCAAGTGTGACCTTGACCTTTGAAATACGGTCACGATTCTTGCGCACGACACACCTTTTTATTGTGATGAACATTTGTGGGAAGTTTGACGAAATTCCTTTCAGTAGTTTCGGAAGAAAGGCCGAGACACGATTTTGGACAGGCTTACTCCATGCATCCCTGTGGGGACATAAAAAATATATAATTATGTCTCATAAGAACTGAATAAATTGTAATCTAGACAAGTTCTTGACATGGGTGGAGGAACTTTTCCACATAGTAGTGAGACCAGCAATTCCGCAGTCCCAAATCAAAATTAAACCCAACATTTTAAAAGCAAAAACTAGAACTGTCGCCAGAGGCGGACAAAAACTGGGTCCTAAGGAGGCACTTCCCCTGGCTTGAATGAGGAGTAATGTGGACAAATACCCCCCGCTGGCAACTTGTTCTTATAAGATATATAGACATGATATATAGACATATATAATAGAGAGAAAGCCCGGACAAGAATTTTCTAATTGACTACCAAGTATGAAGTGCATTAAAATACAAAGGGCCATAACTGAGTGGAAAATATCGAACCGGAACGTCACGAAAATATGCGCATCTCCACTTGATATTGATGCTTTTTAGCAAGTTTCACGAAAGAATTTTCTATTTCACTACCAAGTATGAAATTCATTAAAAATACAAAGGGCAATAACTCAGTGGAAAATTATCGAACCGAAACGTCATGACAGTATGCATATTGATACTTCCTAGCAAGTTTCAATAAATTCTAACAAGTTTTAGAGAAATAGCCCGGACAAGTATTTTGTATTATATATATATATATATTAGAAATACAAAGGGCCATAACTCCGTGGAAAATTATCGAACCTGAACGTCACGACAATATGCGCATATTCACTTGTTATTGATGCTTCTAGCAAGTTTCACGAAATTATAACGTTTTTAGCTCGACTGATCAGAGATCAGCAGAGCTTATGCCGTGGTGCGGCGTCTGTTGTCTGTCCGTAAATTTTTATTTGTAGCGACTACTCCTCTGAAACTACTGGATGGATATTCATGAAACTTTACAGATATGTTGCCCATGAAGTCTAGTTGATCCTAGCAAAAATTCATGTTGATGTGAAATCCAAGATGGGCGACAAAGCTAAAAACAGATTTTTAAAATACAAGTTTGCAGCGACTAATTCTTGAAAACTAAGTGATATTGATATGGTACTTTTTCTAAAATGATCAGCATGACATGATGTTGGTCCTTGTCAAAAATCGTTTCGATTCAACGTTAAACATGGCTGCCAGTGGCCATCTTTGTTTACATAGAGTTATATAGTAAAAACTTGTAGCGACTACTCCTCTGAAACTACTTGGCGGATTTCATGAAACATTACAGGAATGTTGCTCTTGATGTCTAATTGATCGTAGCAAAATCTCAGGTCGGCCAGAAATTCAAGATGGCCGCTACAGCTAAAAATAGATTTTTAAAAAAATAAGTTTGTAGAGACTACTTCTTGAAAACTATAAGTGATATTGATATGGGACTTTTTCTAAAATGATCAGCATGACATGATGTTGATCCTTGTCAAAAATTATTTTGATTCAACATTAAACATGGCTGCCAGTGGCCATCTTTGTTTACCTAGAGTTATATAGTAAAAACTTCAACTTGTAGCGACTACTCCTCTGAAACTACTTGACATTTTTTTATGAAACTTCAAAGGAATGCTGACCTAGCTATCAAAATCTATCAGTAGAGCTTCAAGGTCATTGACCTCGTTTGTGTGTACGTTCGTACTTTGTGTGACTGTTTTTGACATTTTGTGTGTCGTTTTTACCATTTGGACACATTTTAGTCACACACCCCCCTTGTGTGACTGCAATTTTTTATTGCTTTAAATGAAGAAATAGACTGTTTCCTGCGCATAGATACATACTTGCTTGTGTGTCAGTCACACAAGAAAAAAAGGTCACACAAGTATTCTTTATACATAAAAAAAGACACACAAGGCGCTCCTGTAAACTCGGACGGACGGATAACGGATGCCGCACCAAGGCATAAGCTCTGCTGATCTCTGATCAGTAGAGCTAAAAAGCACTGTAGGCAGTAATTAAATGGGATAAAAATGATTTTTGTCGGCTACGGATGCTGACGGAAGTCGTTAAAAAGCGTTAAAATTAGGCACCGGTTATTTTTTGAAGACAATGCACCAATTACTATACGATTTTTTCCACATTTTAGCTTCAGGAAAAGAACAAGAGGTCAATGACCTTGAAGCTCTACTGATAGGTTTTTGATAGCTAGATCAACATTCCTGTAAAGTTTCATGAAAATCCGTCAAGTAGTTTCAGAGGAGAAGTCGCTACAAGTTTTCATTATAACTCTATGTAAACAAAGATGGCCGCTGGCGGCCATGTTTAACGTCAAAATCAAAATAATTTTTGACAAGGATCAACATGTCATTGTGACCATTTTAGAAAAAATCCCATATTAGTATCACTTATAGTATTTTGAAAATCTATTTTTAGCCATGGCGGCCATCTTGAATTTCAGGACGACCTAAACTTTTGCTAGGATCAATTAGACATCAAGAGCAACATTCCTGTGAAGTTTCATCAAAATCCGTCAAGTAGTTTCAGAGGAGTAGTCGCTATAAGTTTTCATTACATAACTCTTATGTAAACAAAGATGGCCGCTAGCGGCCATGTTTAACATCCCATGTTTAACATCAAATCAAAATAATTTTTGAAAGGAATCAACATTGATCATGTCATACTGATCAGTTTAGAAAAAGTCCCATATCAATATCACTTATAGTTTTCAAGAAGTAGTCGCTACAAACTTGTATTTTGAAAATATATATTTAGCCATGGCGGCTATCTTGAATTTCCAGCCAGTCTGAAATTTTTCTAGGATCAACTAGACATCAAGAGCAACATTCCTGTGAAGTTTCATGAACATCCGTCAAGTAGTTTCAGAGGAGTAGTCGCTACAAGTTTTTACTATATAACTCTATGTAAACAAAGATGGCCGCTGGCAGCCATGTTTACCGTCGAATCAAAATAATGTTCGACTAGGATCAACATCATGTCATGCTGATCATTATATGAAAAGTCCCATATCAATATCACTTATAGTTTTAAAGAAGTAGTCGCTACAAACTTAATTTTTAAAAATCTATTTTTAGCTGTGGCGGCCATCTTGACTTCCTGGCCGACCTGAAATTTTGCTAAGATCAATTAGACATCAAGAGCAACATTCCTGTAAAGTTTCATGAAAATCCGCCAGGTAGTTTCAGAGGAGTAGTTGCTAAAACTTTTTACTATATAACTCTATGTAAACAAAGATGGCCACTGGCAGCCATGTTTAACTTCGAATCAAAACAATTTTTGACAAGGACCAACATCATGTCATGCTGATCATTTTAGAAAAGGTCCCATATCAATATCACTTAGTTTTCAAGAATTAGTCGCTGCAAACTTGTATTTTAAAAATCTGTTTTTAGCTTTGTCGCCCATCTTGGATTTCACATCAACATGAATTTTTGCTAGGATCAACTAGACTTCATGGGCAACATTTCTGTAAAGTTTCATGAATATCCATCCAGTAGTTTCAGAGTAGTCGCTACAAATAAAAGTTTACGGACGGACGGATGCCGGACCACGGCATAAGCTCTCTGATCAGTGGAGCTAAAAACTAAACGTAATCTATGGTTAAATCGTAAAGAAAGCACCGATTAAGTTCAAACCACCTCTGAAGGGGCCAAGATGGAGGCTTTTCGATAACAGTGTAGAGGAGGACATTATTGAGGAAATATGCGATCTCCTCCCTTCTTTTTTGCACAAAGTAAAACAGGCTGGTCTACTGGGGAATTTTTGTAACTTCATCAGATTGGTCAGTTCAGATAAGTTGCCCCACACAAACATAGCACTCCTGCTCTTCTTGGATGTAGTGAGATGGTACTCACTTGACAACACATCAAACATGGTGTATTCTGAAGAGTGTTGGACATTTTGGAAAGTCTTGTATAAACTCTTTCACGGAAAGGCACTGCGGTTTATGATTGGAATTAAATCCAGTGGTAACGTCGCTCAGAACAATAAAAAACGTGGGCAATATGATCCTCAAAACATTTCAGTAAATTTTGCTGTTCCATCAAAAAAAACGTGTTGCTGCGCATGACATTGTTGGACTTTACATTCCAAAAGAAATTTCACCAGGTGTAATTAATCAAGCTCTTGATATGAAACCAACAGATAAGACCTATGTCCTTAGCTTTGATGGAAAAAAGTAGCGCCTGGATTGAATAATGATAATGGCGACCAGGATCTCTTTGGTCACGAAGAGGATGAATCACTAGCACATTTAAAGGACAGATTGGAACAGGAAATGAATTTGACCGAAGACACAGCAAATAAATGGGAAAGTTTTTCAAACGAAGACAAGATGGAACGGCTAGGACATTTAGTTAATTTGGTGTCATTACGAATCAAGGGTATATATGTATTCTGGGTGTCCTGCTGTAATTTTTCGGCTCACTTTGTTTGCCTCAAATTACAGCAGAACGACCCAAAATACATATATATAACTCCTACCACAAGGTGTTGAAATAAGCTGGGTTAGAGTTATATTCTGAGATGTTTTAATAAAAGTTGATTTGTTACTAAATGTACACCCAAATCAACGAATAAACACGAAATTAACAAAAATAGTCTGATTCAGCGCTTTTGCAATCTTTATAATTATAAAATATTTCTTTAATTAAAAACAAATTTGTTGATTTGTTATCAAAATTTCACCCAAATCAACGAATAAACACGAAATCAACAAAAATAAGATTTTCTTTTAAAAAATCATATAGTTTGATTCTCCGAGCTTGAATACAAAGGTGGTGGATCATACTCAAACACACTACTAAAACAATAAATCACACACTTTTTAGACTTTTTTGTAAGGTTGCCATTGCTTCCTTTCTTCCCTGTTCCACTAGTTCTTTTTTTTGAACTTCACTTATTTCAGCTTTCTTTTTGGTGTCCTGTTTCAAACTATAATATCTAACTCATCCAAAATCAACTTAAACTCTTGCTCAGATATCTGTGCATCACTCAATGCTTTTGATATCAAATTTGTTATGCTATTCAACTTAGACTCTGCCAAAGTTTTTATTTCATAATGTTCTTGAGCTTTTGAATTAAGCTTGCGTCTGAAAAAATTAATACAAACACCTGTAGTCCCACATACTATTGCTGCTATTTCCAAAGGTAACAAAACTGGAACAATAAATCCAATCCCACCCATAATAACACCTGCAGATATTAAGGTAGTGTCAATTCCATCTGTGATATTAATACCACGTTTATATTTTTTATAAAGAGATTTGCGTGTGTCTCGCTCTGTAATTAACTTTTGTTCAATCTCTGAAATATTTTGTAATCTATCATTCTGTCCGTCTTCCACTGACAACTCGGGATATAACTTGGTGCTGTCGGTTGCTTCATTTTTTAGCTCGACTATTCGAAGAATAAGAGAGCTTATGTAATCACCCCGGGGTCGGCGTCGGCGTCGGCGTCGGCGTTGGCGTCGGCGTCGGCGTCGGCGTCCCACATCAAGGTTTGCGTGTAAGCTGTGTTTACAAGTCTATATCTCTTACATTTCTTATCCTACCACAACCAAATTTGTTCATGGGCTTCCTTGTAGCATTATCTTAAGGGCTGCATAAGCAATTTTGGTTCCTGTAACACATGGGCTCCCATGGAATGCAAATTATGATAGCCCATAAAATGTGCCCCATTTCACATCAAATTTTGCGTGTAAGCTGTGTTTACAAGTCTATATCTCTTACAATTCTTACCCTAGCACAACCAAATTTGGCCATTAGCTTCCTTATAGCATTATCGTAAGGGCTGTTTAAGTTATTTTGGTTCCTGTAACCCCTGGGCTCCCATGGAACCCAAATTCTGATAGCCCTTAAAATATGTCTGTTTCACATCAAATTTTGCGTGTAAGCTGTGTTTACAGGTCTATATCTCTTACATTTTTTGTTCTAGCTGAACTAAATTTTGGAATTGGTTTCCTTATAGTATGTTGTAAAGGGTTGGATAAGTAATTTTGTCTTCTGCAAATTCTGGGCTCCCATGGAACCCAAATTGTGATGGCCCATAAAATGTGCAATAAATGCAGATCTAGGTTTGCATGTAAGCATGTATATATCTATAATTTTGGTTTGGGATTTGTTATAGCATTACGCATCTTATTACTTCACCCATATTGGGTCATGGGTTCCGTCCCCCCCCCCCCCCCCCCCCCACTCTACCCCCACTCCCCTCCACACCTTTTTTTTCTTTTTTTTACATATTTCTGTGTTGTTTTAGTCAATTCTTACACATATATGTTGCAACCCTCCCCCACCCCACCCCCCCCCCCCCCCCCAGCCTCTCACCCCATCACCCCGCCACCCCGCCCCAGACTTGAAACTTTTTTTTTTCTTTTACATATTTCTATGAGCTTTTGTCAATTCTTACACATATATCTTGTAACCCTCCGTGCACCCCCCCCCCCCCACCCCCACCCCCCGCGCCTCTCACCCCATCACCCCATCCATCACGTCCCACACTTGATTTTTTTTTTTTTTTTTTAAATATTTCTGTGTTGTTTTAGTCAATTCTTACACATATATGTTGCAATCCTCCCCGCCCCCACCACCCAACCCCACCCCCCGCCTCCCACCCCATCACCCCCCCACCCCCACCCCGCCCCAGACTTGAAACTTTTTTCTTTTTTTTTTACATATTTCTTGTGTTGCTTTTGTCAGTTCTTACACATATTACAAATATATGTTGCAACCCCACCCCCCCCCATCCACCATTCCCCACACTTGAATTTTTTTATTTTTTTTACATATTTCTTTGTTGTTTTAGTCAATTCTTACACATATATGTTGCCACCTCCCCCCGCCCCCTACCAACTCCCGCCTCTCCCCCCTCTCTCCCCCACACCCCACCCCCACTTGAAACTTTTTTTTTTTTTACATATTTCTGTGTTGCTTTTGTCAATTCTTGCACATATATGTTGCCCCCCACCCCGCCTCTCACCCTGCCCCACTTGATTTTTTTTTTTTTTTTTTTACATATTTCTTTGTTGTTTTAGTCAATTCTTACACATGTTGCCCTCCCTACCCCACGCCTCTACCCCATCCCCACTCAAACTCGATTTTTTAATTAATTTTTTTTCTTCATATTTTTGTGTTGTTTTGGTGAATTATTATATAGCTTCT
Source organism: Cyrtodaria siliqua (assembly GCA_037043455.1). Taxonomy (NCBI): domain Eukaryota; kingdom Metazoa; phylum Mollusca; class Bivalvia; order Adapedonta; family Hiatellidae; genus Cyrtodaria; species Cyrtodaria siliqua. The sequence goes on along the minus strand of JAWPHD010004298.1, from coordinate 179,673 downwards.
TACACATATATGTTGCCCTCACCACCCCCCACCATCCACCCCCGCCTCTCTCCCACCGCCACCACGCACCCCACTCAAAACTCGATTTTTTTTTTTTTTTTTTTTTTACATATTTCTGTGTAGTTTTGGTCAATTCTTACACATAGTTATGTTGTGCTCCCAACCCCATCCCACATTGTTGTAGCCTTGTTTTCTGATGGTATATACTAGCTATAAATTTATTATTCTCTGAAAAATCGAATAGTCGAGCTGCGCTGTTCTCCGACAGCTCTTGTTTTAATAATAAAAAATTAAATTAATTCAATTAATAATGACGCCACCGTATTTATAGTGGTAGCGTTGGCAATCTTGCATACAAAGTTAATGACAGAACCAGCACTAATATCTAAAGGTCTATCAAAGTTATCGTGTTTGCGTGGGATGATGTGAAGCGTTATGCCATAATTTGGTTCTTCAACACCATTAACAGAAACTACTACAGATACGTCACCAACTAATCGTTCACTTGCTAAACCTATTCCCATAATACGCCCACGGCGTGTCATTACATACCCCACATTTGTTTCTGCTCCGTCATTACCAAATGAGAGTATTCTATTCAATACAAGTGGACCCTTAGCCTCCGCAAATATTGTAATAATCCCATAATTAAAATTTTCAATTCTGTCTCTCAAAAGGTTGAAATGGTTAACAATAGGCACAACTCGCCTATGTAAATCTTAAACATGATTGGTTAAAGTTTCTAAGTCTTCTGTTTTCTCAGGTTTTGTTGCTCCAAATCTACTCATTGTTTTGTTTTTTTAATTTGATTTTTAAATAATTTCTAAAACACAACTCATAGGTAAACCGTGATTATCTATCTTGTTGCCATGCTCGTCTCTGACTTCTATTGTCAATTCAGAAATTGCACCACCCTGAAAGACAGCGATATTTAGAATAAAAACGTGTAAATACAATATCCCCAAACTGCTTATAACCCATATAATAGTGATTGGCGCACCATTGAAATAATTACTACTCATATTAACTTGTTCCAGATGAACATATAGCTGTTTATAAGGAGCTAAATCAATTGATTGTTTTCCAATAAGAGTACCTTTTAACCATTTCCTGTCCTTGAATCCCAGCATTTTTGAAAGACCGGTTGAAAATCGTGTCCCTGTTGGTGTCTCTAAAGATGCTATACCATTCTGTGCATCAACGGTTAGGGTAATATGCAGTCCTTCAAATATATCTGCCAACTGTTGAAAGTTATAGTGTCCATCTGGTATATAATACGTATGGTCTGGTGTTTTTCTCTTTATGACTTCATGATTAATATTATACCAACCGATAGTGTATATAAAACTCTCTAATCCAACGAGTTTATCTCCATCTCTATTATCGATATACTGTTGTAAGTTAATAGAGTTGTCTATGTTTGAAATTGTATGAAACATTTTTTTTAATATGTATAAAAAATACAAATAAAAATGATTTCTAAAGAATTCAAATATAGCCCAGATGCTCACTACTATTCAAGTACTTTCAGCAAAGAAGTGATAGATATAATAAATCAAAACATAGTTATTACATCAAACGGTAAAGGCTTTAAAGCATCATTCCCCAATGTCTTTGAAAAATACAAACTCCCATACGTCAAATCAGATGCTATAGTCCAACGCTGGGAAACAGATTTGATGTCATTTTGGCAGAATCAGTTGAATTTTGCTATTTGGTGCGCGACAACTGGGTGTGGCATTGATTTCAACAATCATCTGAAAGATGATGCCCTGGTTGGTTCGTTATTTCGATTTCGTGTCTACCAAGTCAGAAGAATATTATTTGAGATGAGTGTAGCAATGCCGCAAGACTCAAATTGGAATGCGTTTAGTAACACATATAACCGAAACGCATACGAGAGAATATGTAAGGAGTTTAATGTTGACTTAAATTCGGACTGGAGACAGAAACAAAGCTATAATGACGGTCTAGGAACAATTTATAATTACTGGACAAATATTGGTTATCATCCTTTGATAAATTCTATATACGACAACAAAACGATGAGTTTTACAGTCTATGAGAGTGATACAACATACCACATTGACTACATAGCACAAGGATCTGAGGCTGATAATAGTTGGTCTACTTTTATACTAGATAGTTCATCTGGTTTTACAAGAGCTGGAGTAGAACGCATCAATGACAGCATAAGAACATACTGCTGGGCAATTCTTGGCTCACAATCACAAACAAGAACAGATATACTTGGAACTGGAACGGCATTTGATGCTCAAAAACAATTTCTGGCAAATGTAGAGGACGCAATAAACAGCCCCATTGACTTGCCCAGTCAAATTTCCAGATATGAAACCACCCTAAAATATGCAAGAAGTAAAGTAAATTGTGTCTATGGAAGTGGATTGTACATGTCTCCGAGTGATATGGAGTTAACAATTGGAACAATACAAGACTACAATAATGAACTTGTAATAGCAACCGATGCGCAAGCATTAGGATTGAATAATGATGTCAATGTAAAACCAGTACCACCGAAAGTTATTCAACCTTTTCAAGGCACAACAACAAAGAAATTTCTGTCGGAACATTCTGACTTTGATAAATCATTGATACATAAAAGTGTGGAGCATTCAAACCCACCTGTGGAACAAGAGATGAAAAAAATAGCGATTGAACACGAAGATAACAAAACATCTATAATTGTCGGTACTATAGTAATAGGTCTTGCTGCATTACTTATTTACGAGATTTACTGAACCACTCTTTGGCTGCCACATACAACAACCCGGAAACAAACACAAGCAAAGCCCATAGATTGTTACCAATCCAATTAATAACATTACCTGTTGTAGATAAAAGCCATGACACTATTGCACCAATAACTCCTGGAAGTGCTGCAGCAGCTTTTTCAGCTAAATTAGCGAGAAGTTTACCAAGATTACTTAGTGTTTTTTTTATCCAGTCTTTTACACTTGACGGGTCAGGTTTAGGAGCAGGTGCAGTCCTCCGCCCGTTGTAGGAATAATGGTCTCAACTAAAACCCCAATAATCATACCAAACGCAGTCAAAATACTAACAATAGTAATACCTTGCTCTCTGAATAATGTTTTTATTCTCTCACCCAATGTTGTGTCTTCTTTTAACACCTTATTTATAGTTTCTTTTATCCTGTTTATTTGACTGCGTAATGCTTCTTTGTTTTCACTCGCCGCTTCAAGTCGCGCACTTTTTTCATCTTCAAGGTCTTTGATGCGATCGCTAATTCTTTTTATCTGAAATTCATCATCATCAGTCTTAGCTTGTTCTAATTATTGTTTTTGTTTCGTTAGGTCTTTGTCAAGCTCAGTGAGCTTTGAGAGATTATTAGTAAGTTCTCCATGGAAGCTTTGCAATCTCTTATCTAAACCTCGTATCTCTCGCAGTGTTAGACCTTCTGGTTGAACAGCAGTTTTAGGATAAGTTTCATCTATTATATTACTCAAATCACTCTCAATTGTATTTACAGCATCTACTGTATTGTGTACATCTTCAGTTGTTGAAAAAGTTTTCATTGGTATAAGCTCTCCTTCTTTTGTGAGGGTATTTTTTGTTTTTACCAAGGTTGCACATTTTGCCCTACCCCGAGCAAGTCTTTCACTTGGAACTAAATAATCATACACTTTAAATTATTTTTCACAAAGTCAACGCCATGTTTTCTAAGTAGAGTGTCCAGCGCATAAAACTTGATTGGTTCGTTTGGATTATTTCCCTTATAATAAGTGGAACATCATCCGTCCCCAACCAAACTGCATATAACATTGTTCTACCGTGTTTGTCATTAGCCACTTTGAAATCTTTATAATCAATTCCGCTGATCTCAGTGTTAACTTCAGTAAAGAATTGATCTACTAACAACTTTAGTTGTGTGAGCTGTTCTTTTGTTTTATATTCTCCTTGAAGCTGATCAATATAGTTATTTTCATTTTCAATTTGTCTCTGGAAATCTGAGCCAGGTTGTATAAATTCTGATTCTTCATCACGCAGCATATCACTTACAAAGGCATCAACATCATACGTTGGATTGTCAAACTCAACTCTACCCTCAGCCATTGTTTATTTTATTTAATTTTAAAAAATATATTCAAAAAATAAAAGCAATGTCAACTTACGGAAACAAACTCAACCCTTATAGAAAACTAAGAGAGTATTATGTTGTCAATGGCATTCGCACAAGTGTAGTAATAACTAATAATCCATCAACAATAGACCAAAACCAGAAACTGCATGTGGGATTTCCCAATCTAAGTACTAATGATGTGATAGTTCCACGTACTGCTCGTCTTGCCTTTGAAATAGAACTTAAAAGCAGAACAGACGCCAACGCTACTATATACCAGAATCTGGGTAGAGCAATTGTGAAAAAAACGACAATAAAAATAAGTGGCAATGAAGTCCTGACAATACATGACAGTGATATATATCACAGTTATGTAGATTTATGGAAAAGCCCTACCGAACGAGTAAACATAGCTTACCAAGGTATTGGTAAAGCAAACATGCTAAAACATAGAGTGGTGCGGGAGATAAATCCGCAGACGCTGGGGGATGAAGCTGTAGCAGCAGCTTATGGAAATAGAGTTTGTATTCCACTGGACTTTGAAATGTTAAAAAGTCATATCCATTTTATCAAGCGGGGTTTGGTGATAGAATATGAAATAACGTTTAACGATTATAACAAAGTTATCAAAAGCAGTGATGCTGATGCATATTATGTAATAAAAAATATCTGCTTGGAATTTGATAAGGTTAGTGATGTTGAATTAGCCAGACAAATAAGACAGCAAATCAATGGTAAGGTAGTATTTATGTATGACCGTGTGTTGCGATATAAAAAAAATCATAAAAAATAAATCTGATACCCTTTGGGATATCAACATTAATTTACCAACACGGAGCATGAAAGGTATTCTAATGCTGTTTGAAGACCCAGACAGAACAGACACGGAATCCTATTACAACCCAAAGATTGAACATGTTCAAATGACAATAGAAAGCGTACCAAATCAGTTGTATAGTCAGGGCATGAGGACATATCAACATTGGGATGAAATCAACAAATATTTTGCCTTAACATCAAAAAGAAACAAAGAGACAGACATAGTGGCAAAGGACTTATACTTTACCAATGTTTCTCTTGAGACCTATCTAACAAAAGCATATGCTTTGTGGCTTGACCTTAGAACATGCGATGACAATTTATTACACGGCAGTGGAAGAAAAATAGAAAACGGCAGTGACGGCATAACGATACTAATAATAAAAAAGCAGAAGCAGATCAACCTTTAAATATTTATATATATATAATACAAGATGCGAAAATCAATTTCGAAGATGGAAGATTCAAAGAAGTACAATACTAGTTTGTTCAAATATCCTAAATATCCACACAGTGCCATTATCTGTGGTCAGACAGGCTGCGGTAAAACAGAGTTTGTTCTTGACATACTTGAACAAGAGTATGTTGGAGTTTTTAAACATATAATTATTTTGTGTCCAACCATAGAGTGGAACGATAAAAATAGACCCTGGATAGGTGATGTAAGGCACCCGAGAGATAAAAAAAAAAAAATTGTCAATCCTGTTAGCAACGGCAAAGAAATGTTACAAGAACTGTTGCGTTTATTTTTCAAACAATATCCTGGCAAGCCCACTCTATACATCATTGATGATTGCTCCGCTACAAAAGAATTAACAAAGAAAAAAGATATGTTATCAGAGTTGGCATTCTCTGGTCGTCACGCCAAACAATCAGTGTGGGTCATTTCACAGAGATATAATTCTGTATTGAAAGATTTGAGGGAGCAAGCAAATTGGTTGTGTATGTTTTACACCAAGGACAGAGATAGTTATGAAAATTGTTTGAGAGAGAATGATGTTATTCCGACGCTGGAGGAGAGAACCAGAATAAGAAAAGCTTTAGCAAAGACTAAATATTCCAAGTTAATTTTGAGGACTGACCAACCAACTGGTTATTGGGTTGAATAATTACGCATTGCTGTTAGCAATGCTATTTTTTCTAACTGTTGCTAACAGTAATACTAACAGCAAAGTAGCAATGTTAATAGCAATACTGACATGAAAATATAATGAAAATATCGGGAAATATAGTAATGCTTATAGCATTGCTCATAGCAAAGTAGCATTGCTCATAGCAAAAGTAGCAATGTTAATAGCAATGCTTGCAGCAAATTAACAATGCTAATAAAAAAAATAGCAATGTTAATAACAATGCTATTAACAATACTAACAATAACTAGTTGTGTGGTGAATATTGCAGTTGGTTGTTTTGTATTTTATATTTATTTCAAGATGAAAAGTAAAATTACTAATATTAAAATGAATGCGGAAGAACTATTACAAGATATCATACCGGAAGGTTTCACGGAACAGAGTTCCACAGATGAATCAAAGCAACAAGAAAAAAAAGAAGATTATCAGCCATAGTGGCTGGCGGTGGTAGTCGTCAATATTTGGGTAGAGACATACAACTCACGAATATAGATAGCATGCCCCCGGATGAAATTAACAAACTTTACTGCAGATATGAAGCAAGGCTTGGGGCAAGTATGACCAAGACTTTAGGAAATTCTTTTATTAACTTGTATGTGATGGGAGTATCAAAATATTTCAATGTAATCAATCCACCAAAACTGATAGAAGATTTGGAGGAAGACTCATTTATTAATCATGCTTTAACAAGTGCTTGTTGCGAGTTGTATTGGAATGTGCTTAGCGCCATTTACAGCAATACTGACAACTGTTAGACATATTGATTTTAATAAAAATAAAAATACAGATAATATAAATGATGGAGAACCAAGAGAGTGAAGTTGATCAACCTGTTGAGGTTGATACACAACCTGTTAAACAACACAAAGTAAAAAATCCAAATCGAATAGAGGCTGGGAAAAAGGGAGCAGCGGCAAGGAAGGCAAAGCGTTTGGTAGATGCACAGATGCTGCAAAGCAAGATGAAATAACAAAAATAACAATAGGTGAAGAGGAACCAGAGAAAATCAATATAAATGTATACAAAAATTATTTATTAGGCATTGCTGGGTTGGGTTTGTATATTTATAACAGTAAATATGTTGCTACACAACCTGCTGCTATACAACCTGTTGCTGTTGCCACTCTACCAAAAGACCCGTTTGACTTTTAATAATTTATTTAAAAAAATAATCATATAAAAAAAAATGGCAACAAGCATTGACGGAAAACAAATTGTAAATATGATGTATCACGCTGGAGTGGGAACACTTCTAACTATTGGATATTCTGAGATTGGCAGAAAACTACTAAAAAAACCAGCACCTAAAGTGGATTTTAATATGGTAGATTTTGGGATGCTGTCCGTGGATATAATGTTAGCAATGGCTACGAGGGATATGTTGATTAAGCAAGGTATTATTCCTGCGGATATTATGAAATAATTTAAAAAATATATATAAAAAAATGGCAAGCGCAGTAGCAATGATGATAGGTGGCGCATTAACAAAAGCATTGGCGTTTAGCGGTTCAAATTATTTCTTTTCAAAAATGGGAAGTCATTCAGATGAGGAAAGACAAAGGCATGACAAAGCCGTAGAACAATTGGAAGCAGCACAAGCGGCGTGGAATAAAAAAAGAACAGAGAGATTAGATTTTATTAATAAGCAACTGCAAAAGGAGCATCATGCAGAGCAGACTTTTGATGATGTGGACCAGGCTATGAAGCAGTATTATTATATGACTGGCAAACATTTGGAACCAGAGCCTAAGTTGAGTGATTTCTATACACCATCTCCGGATCAACAGAATAGAGAGATTATGTTTATTGTGGTGGGCATGGCTGCAACTGGATTTGTGGCGTATAAATTGATTTCATAAAAAAAATTACTTTGGAATGACAAAGTCATATGCATGATACTTATTTTTGTTGTTGTTCATACATGGTTTTAATCCAAGTGGTCGAATATAATATGGTGGTTCAGCACTCTTCTCTATTTTATCTTTGAGATGACCACGCGCCCATACTTCACCGTTGTCTAATAATGTCAATACCATGGATGGACCATATGCAGTATCCAGTATTTTTGTATCGTAATAATGTATATTTTATTCTTTTCCAAGTCTGTCCATTTCTTTGTGATATATTGATTTTGCTCTTCGAGCAGTTCATCAAATCGTGCAGTTGTGATTTCCATTTTTTTCTTTATAGTTATATAAATTTTAATCTTTAGTAAAACAAGAGGCCCAAGAGGGCCTGTGGACGCTCTACTGGCTAACATGGCTCTTATAACATCAATGAAGCGAGTGACTGCCATTTACGTTTTTTTGGAAGTTTCGGGCAAAAAACAGCTTTTGAACTAAATCAAGGGCCATAACTAAAGAATCTGTTAAAGTTCGGTAAAGATCAGATGAAAAATAAAGGCCCTACCATATTAACGAGGCAAAATATAGCATTTTTAACTAAATCAAGAGCCATAACTCCTCTATTACTGGTCCGACTGGTCCAACATAGAGATAAGAAAAAAAAAAAAAAAAAAAAAAAAAATTGAAAAAAAAATTGAAAAAAAATAATTAAAATTAAAAAATTGAAAAAAAAAAAAAAAAAAAAAAAAAAAAATTAAAAAAAAGAAGAAAAAAAAAAAAGTTTGGTAACAATCGGATGAAAAATGAAGGCCCTCTTGTCTTAACGAGGCAAAATATAGCGTTTTGAACTAAATCAAGGGCCATAACTCCGCTGTTACTAGTCCGATATGTTTTCAAACTTGTCCGAGCTTTCATTGATATTAACAATCTGATCAAGTTTGGTAAAGATCGGATGAACAATGAAGCCCCTATCTTCTTAATGAAGCAAAATATAGCATTTTAACTAAATCAAGGGCCATAACTCTGCTGTTACTGGTTCGATATGGCTAGTTTTCGAACTTGTTCGAGCTTTCATTGATATTAACAATCTGATAAAGTTTGGTAAAGATCAGATGAACAATGAAGCCCATATCGTCTTAACGAGGCAAAATATAGCATTTTTAACTAAATCAAGGGCCATAACTCCGCTGTTACTTGTTCGAAATGGCTGGTTTTCAAACCTGTTCGAGCTTTCAAAGCCATTAACAAGCTGATAAAGTTTGGTAAAGATCGGATAAACAATGAAGCCCCTATCGTCTTAACGAGTCAAAATATAGCATTTTTAACTAAATCAAGGGCCATAACTCCGCTGTTACTATTACGATATGGCTGGTTTTCGAACTTGTCCAAGCTTTCATTGATATTAACAATCTGATAAAGGGTGGTAAAGATCGGATGAACAATGAAGCCCCTAGCGTCTTAACGAGGCAAAATATAGCATTTTTAACTAAATCAAGGGCCATAACTCCGCTGTTACTAGTCCGATATGGCTGGTTTTCGAACTTTTCCGAGCTTTTATTGATAGTATCATTGTGGTAAAGTTTGATAAAGATAGGATGACAAACGAAGGTCCTATCATCTTAACGAGGCAAAATATAGCAATATAGCATTTTTAACTAAATCAAGGACCATAACTCTGGTGTTACTGGTCCGATCTGGCTGGTTTTCGAACTTGTCCGAGCTATCATTGATATTAACAATGTGGTGAAGTTTGATAAAGATAGGATGAAAAATGAAGGCCCTATCGTCTTAACGAGGCAAAATATAGCATTTTTAACTAAATCAAGGGCCATAACTCCGCTATTACTTGGCCGATCTGGCTGGGTTTCGAACTCATCCGAGCTTTCATAGATATTAACAACTTGTTAACGTTTGGTAAAGATTGGATGAAAAATGAAGGCCCTATCGTCTTAACGAGATAAAAGTTAACAACGGACGACGGACGGACGCCGGACGGACGGACGACGGACAACTCGGCATCCCATAAGGTTTTTGGAGAGGTTACTCAGCAGTTAAAAAATTGGCAAAAGAGGCTGGTGTCAGTGAGAAACAGGCATTAGAGTTTTTAAAAAAACAAGCTGTGTGGCAGATTTATTTACCCGCACCAAAGAAAAACCCAGGTTTGATGTTTCCACTAAGAATGAAGTGCATCAAGCTGATTTGTTATTTTTACCGCATGATGGCTTTGGTCGTGGACGCAAGACATATAACTATGCGTTGACTGTGGTTGATATTGCGAGTAGATACAAAGAAGCAGAGCCACTGACTTCCAAGGATAGCAAAGAAGTTGCCAAAGCATTTGAAAAAATATACAGTCGGCATCTGAAATATCCAAAACTACTACAAGTTGACCCAGGCAGAGAATTCATGGGTGCAGTACCGCAGTTGATGGCGAAACACAAAGTAAATATCAGAGGAGGCAGAACAGAGATACACAGAGACCAAGCTATAGTGGAAAGATTTAACAGAACATTAGCTGAAAGATTGTTTGGCTATCAGTATGCTAAGGAAATAGATTCGCAAAAACGCAACAGAGAGTGGGTAAAGAGATTACCAGAAGTTGTCAAAGCAATAAATGTGGAGACAAAAAAGCCCCCTCCTGTTGAAACAAAAACATTAAAAGATGATCCTATCTGTATTAATGCCAGTGTGAGATATTTATATCAACCCGGGGAACAAGAAGGTGGAAGACGCAGAGCAACTGATCCAATGTGGAGTGTAGATATTCACAAGATTAAAGTTATATGGTGACGCAAGGTATAAGAGTATATTATTTGAAAGGAATACAGAGAGGATTTGTCAAAGAAGAACTACTTATTGTTCCTGCTGATACCAAAACGCGTATGTCTTTATAAGTTTTATAACAACCATGTGCATCAGTTTTAATACCGTCTGGTGCTATGTATCTTTTAGAGTAAAATGGTGACAGTGTTACTTTGTTTACTTTTATACCATATATGTGATGCTTCATCGAGCGTATCATATTCATGTCATGGGTGTATTTTTTCTTGCCAAACAATGCATCCTTGTAGTTCTCAAAGTTTATATGTTTTTTGATTACATATTCTTTTACACCCTTTGCTTTCTTAATAATCTGCTCATTCACTTTCAAAATAGAATCTTGTTTGGATCTTAATCCAATATCCTCAACTGTAGGAACACCAGCACATTCACCTTTCATTGCTTTCTTAATAATCTCCTCATCCGCTTTCAAAATAGAATATAGTCCGGATCTTAGCTCATCCGCTCTAGAATATAGTTCGGGTCTTAATCCAATATACTCAACTATAGGAACACCAGGACATTCATCTTTCATTTTACCAATTACTTTCTTAATAACCTGCTCATCCGCTCTCAAAATAGAATATAGCTTAATTGGGTCTTAATCCAACATACTCAACTATAGGAACACCAGCACATTCATCTTTCATTTTACCTATTACTTTTTTATTTGTACCATCGCGCAGTGGATGGTTTTTCGGATAATTACTAAAGTCATACTCATCTTTCATTTCAGCCATGTCTTTGTACACATCTTTTGTTTTGATGTCTACCAGCAAGCCGTCAGTGTCTGTGTATAATAAAGTAGTCATCTCCGTACCTTTTCTTTAGGGTATTATAGTACCAGTCATACATCACGTACTTTGATAAATCTAATACTGACATTCCAAGATAGATTGGTTTGTTTAATGTTAATTTTGTTTTGTTTACATGTATTGCTGACAATTCATCTGAGAACTTTATACGTCTGTTAAAGTTGGGTTTGGCTAGTATTTTTCTTATTTTCAGCTCGACTGATCAGAGATCAGCAGAGCTTATGCCGTGGTGCGGCGTCCGGCGTCCGTCTGTCTGTCTGTCTGTCCCTCCGTAAACTTTTTTTGTAGCGACTACTCCAAAACTACTGAATGGATTTTCATGAAACTTTACAGAAATGTTGCCCATGAAGTCTAGTTGATCCTAGCAAAAATTCATGTTGATGTGAAATCCAAGATGGCCGCCAAATCTAAAAATAGGTTTTTAAAAAAAAGTTTGTAGCGACTACTTCTTAAAAACTCTAAGTGATATTGATATGGGACTTTTTCTAAATTGATCAGCATGACATGATGTTGGTCCTTGTCAAAATCGTTTTGATTCGACGTTAAACATGGCTGCCAGCGGCCATCTTTGTTTACATAGAGTTATATAATGAAAACGTGTAGCGACTACTCCTCTGAAACTACTTGGCGGATTTTCATGAAACTTCACAGGAATGTTGCTCTTGATGTCTCATTGATCCTAGCAAAATTTCAGGTCAGCCGGAAATTCAAGATGGCCGCCACGGCTAAAAATAGATTTTCAAAATACAAGTTTGTAGCGACTACTTCTTGAAAACTATAAGTGATACTGATATGGGACTTTTTCTGAAATGATCAGCATGACATGATGTTGGTCCTTGTCAAAAATCGTTTTGATTCGTCGTTAAACATGGCTGCCAGCGGCCATCTTTGTTTACATAGAGTTATATAGTAAAAACTTGTAGCGACTACTCCTCTGAAACTACTTGGCGGATTTTCATGAAACTTTACAGGAATGTTGCTCTTAATGTGTAATTGATCCTAGCAAAATTTCAGATCGGCCAGAAATTCAAGATGGCCACCACAGCTAAAAATAGATTTTTAAAAAATAAGTTTGTAGCGACTACTTTTTGAAAACTATAAGTGATATTGATATGGGACTTTTTCTAAAATGATCAGCATGACATGATGGTTATCCGAGTCGAACATTATTTTTATTCGACGTTAAACATGGCTGCCAGTGGCCATCTTTGTTTACATAGAGTTATATAATGAAAACGTGTAGCGGTTACTCCTCTGAAACTACTTGACGGATTTTCATGAAACTTCACACGAATGGTGCTCTTATGTCTTATTGATCCTAGCAAAATTTCAGGTCGGCCGGAGATTCAAGATGGCCACCATGGCTAAAAATAGATTTTCAAAATACAAGTTTGTAGCGACTACTTCTTGAAAACTATAAGTGATATTGATATGGGACTTTTTCTAAAATGATCAGAATGACATGATGTTGGTCCTTGTCAAAAATCGTTTTGATTCTATGTTAAACATGGCTGTCAGCGGCCATCTTTGTTTACATAGAGTTATATAATGAAAACTTGTAGCGACTACTCCTCTGAAACTACTTGACGGATGTTCATGAAACTTCACAGGAATGTTGCTCTGGATGTCTTATTGATCCTAGCAAAATTTCAGGGCCGCCACGGCTAAAAATAAATATCTCCTTTGTCTTTCATGGCATTTTGATAATTCTTTCAGCTTTTTTCAGCTTTTTTCAGTCCTATTAAATAAATAGTGTTTGAAAATAGTGCATCAACCCCTTTAACCAATTTTTCCAGGGACGAAGGCATAATTGAAAGCTATCCAAAAATCTGAGTTGTCCGACGCTAAATGATATATATTTTTCAGCGTTGTTTGGGATGCATGTGATATTACTTGACACTGCATGTATTTTTTGCATAATGAGATGACTATCATATCCTTTGAGGTTATGAAATTCAACAGGGATGATGGTTTTATTTTCAGGTTACAGTTTTTATGTGCTGCACCTCTGTATTTACCTGTGAAATGACAGTGGTCTCTTACTTTACAGTTTTTACCCCATTTCCTACCTATTTCATTCTCGCATATCCAACATTGTGTTGCTTTTTCATGATCTTCCTCATTTTGCTGCGTCATGATTAATGGTTTTGGATGAGCAAATATATTATTAATGTTGCTCTTATCACATTCTAGGCGTTTTAAAAACACTTCAACAGCATCTTCACCTTTGTAAATAACAGGTTCTTCGGCTTTACCATCATATCTAACAACTAGGTACCCAAATCCACACGCTTCGTGTATATTTTGAATTTCAGATTTCTTTCCAAATTTGATTGAATGTGGTTTGATTGGTTTGATTACACTCTCAACATCAGCATATATTGTATAAGGCACATCCATCTGATTTTGATGACTTACATTTTATGTGATTTTTACCTTCTTGCGGCATTTCTATTCTGCAAGAAATTTTGTTAATACCATTACAGTCTTCTTTGTGTTTGGTGAGTAGTCCTTTCCCAGAAAAGCCGTGAAGGCAACGATCACAGAAGTAAGTTTGACCATGGTGTTTGTTTTGGTCATAGAGTAGTTTATTCAGATTTTTAATCCAGCAATAGTGATATTTTGTTGTTAATTTTTTCTCACTAGGATAATCATCAGGGTTATAGTTGTCATCTATAATTCCTTCTTCATTCTCATCTTCATTCTCTGAATCATCTTTTTCAACCTCAACGTCTTCAGATATTAAAAGCAGATTAATTCGCTCAATATTTTTTGGCTGTTCTGATATTTTATATGGAAAAATGATTATCTTTTTATTTTTTCCTTTCATGACATATCCAAAAACATTGATTGCAAGATTGTTTTGTTTCTCTACTTTGGAAATTTGAGAAATTTGAGTGGGAAAGTCAATACCATCCATATTCAACTTACCCATGTGTTTCTTATAACTAGATATCCTATTTGGATTATTTTTATCAGGCCACAAAGCAGACACCAATGCCACTTCCAAGCACTTATCTTCATTCTTAGCATTGATTATTGCTTTCTTGTCAGCTAATGCTTTAGGAAGAGGAATATATGAAGAACCTTTTAATGGTTCATACTTTGCAATATTCAAATAATACTTAACACATTGATCAATTTCCAATCCTGATGCTGTTTGTAAATCTTTCAAGACCCTCTTGCATATATGCAGATGATTCATCATAAAACTCATTTATTTTTTCAGGGGTTAAGATTGCATTTTGTTCGCTGTGGTGTATTCTTTGGTAGCACCATCATCTTTGAATAGATGTACAGTGAGACCTAATTGAAACATTAATCCATTCGTCTCTGTCAGCTCTTTGCGGATTTGTTTTGTGATAATGGATTTCTTATCACGAAATAGTTTGAGGGTCTTTGTATCCCTCGACAGATATCTCGTATGCTTTGAAATGACCACACATTGGTTTGTCAACCAGTTTTAATTCTGGAATACTTTCTTTGGATTTTCTATCTTTAAACTCTTTAGTTCATTTATAACATTTTCTTGTCATTTAGCATATTTCTGCCCATCTTTAAACTCTTGTTTTAGTTCATTTATAACCTTTTCTTGTAATTTATCATATTTCTGCTTTTCTCGTTTACGTTGTTTTTTAGCACGTCTCTTTTGGTAATTTCCAAATGATTAACCTTTTTTGGAGTTTCCTTTGGATATCCACCGCATTAATAGCATGTTCTAGTGCCTGTTTGCTTATTATTCCTGCATCAAACAGACGTATCAAATTTCTTATAGTCTCTTCTTTGTTTAAGTTATTCATTTTTTTCTTTGTTATCTATTAAAATAAATTTTCTTAAATATAAAATAATTATATATAAAAATGGAAAGTAACGTAAAAGTTTGCAAATTTCTAAAAATTGGATTACGTGAGCCATGTAAAATCAAGCCAACTAAGGATTCTAATTATTGTTGTTTGCATAAATATAGATTAAAAACAAGTCGTGTTTCACCTTGTCTAAATTGTCATAAAGGAACTTATGCAAAATATCGGTTATGTGTTGATTGCGGAGCTAATTTGTTAAAGAGCGAGTATTGAATACTGGAGATTAAAGTCGTACAACGCTGAGTGTCTCCGATTTAGACGTATTGAGGTTTAAAACAAATTAAGATATGACTTTTTAAAAGCAAATCTTATTTTTGTTGATTTCATGTTTATTCGTTGATTTGAGTGAAATTTTGATAACAAATAAACAAATTTGTTTTTAAAAGAAATATTTTATAATTATAAAGATTGCAAAAAGCGCTGAATCAGACTATTTTTGTTGATTTCGTGTTTATTTGTTGATTTGGGTGTAAATTTAGTAATAAATCAACTTTTATTAAAAATCTCAGAATATGACTAACCCAGCTTATTTCAGCACCTTGCTTATATATGTATTTTGGGTCGTTCTGCTGTAATTTGAGGCAAATTGAGCCGAAAAATTACAGCAGGACACCCAAAATACATATATATCAAGGACTTACGAATATTTTCCTGAAACAACGAATGGCTTTGAAAA
This sequence comes from Cyrtodaria siliqua, assembly GCA_037043455.1. Taxonomy (NCBI): domain Eukaryota; kingdom Metazoa; phylum Mollusca; class Bivalvia; order Adapedonta; family Hiatellidae; genus Cyrtodaria; species Cyrtodaria siliqua. The sequence goes on along the minus strand of JAWPHD010004298.1, from coordinate 163,604 downwards.
AAATTCTAAAGTAGGGTGGAAATGATTGGAGAAATTCGAAATATGTGTACGCTGTCAGCAGTGTGCAAACGCAAATGTTTCAGATAAGAACGATAGTGGAACGTCTTCTTGATGTAAATGACGCCTTGCTGTCAATAGGTGCATCACTCAACATTGCAAATTTTCGTTAAAATTTACGCACACAGACCAATGCATAAGCCACTACGTTTCATATAAATATATTTATATTATTTTAGTAATCGTACAAAATTGGGCAATCCCGTCATTCTTCGAAGAAGTGATCGAGATGTTGCGCATGAAAACCAGGTCAAAGCGTACAAACTCGCTAATTTCCGCAGAGCATCGGAAATTGTGAGACAGTTCCGATTGAAACCAGGTCCAACCAGTTGGTTCATCTGTTTTATCTCTATATATATATTAGTTCGTTATTTTAATATACAATTATAAACCATTGCAAGCTCGGAGTCTTATAATTCGGGGTATATTATAATCGTACTGTCTGGCGTGCGTGCGAAATCGTGTCTCAGCCTTTACTCGGAAACTATTGAAGGGATACATCAAACTTCAGGAGTGTCGTGCGCAAGAATTAGGTTCCCACCCAAGGTCACACTTGGAGGTCAAAGGTAAAAAAACTTCTTTTTTTTTTTCCCGTGTCCCATCCATTACCCGGAAACCTGGTTAAAGGTCAAGGGCACATTTGGAGTCCAACGTCTATTGTTTCTATTCAAATTTGTTTAAAAAGTATATTTTATACAGAAAAATACCCTTTCAACTCTTATTCAAATGCACATTGTTTGAAATCACACATATACAGACTTATTTAGGCAAGACATTCTTTTGAAAATACATAAAATACAATAAATACTCAGGACCAGGTTAACAACAGGAGATAGCGCTGGTAATACTAGACGGGAGGTAATTAATAAGTTTATGCTATCTCCCATTGTAATTTTTTAAAATGCGTATAGTAACCGGTGCCTGTTTTTTACAGTAACCGTAGCCCACATATTCCTATAAAACACAACATTTTTGGTATACAATTTACGCCCATTGCTTATCAAATATATTCCAAGATTAATTAACAATATATTAACTATTTGTATACTAATCTGTGCTGTAACGCGTTACTTATTAGATATAAGTAAAGGAAAACTGCAATAATATTGTCAAATGTCCATGCATTTTCGGATACTATTTCAGTCATATCATAAAAGCTGTTTCGGAACACACTTATAATTATATAATTAGTTAAATATATCTTGCGTTCCGTAGAAGCAAGTTTTTTTTCGAAAAAAAACGAATAGTTATTTAAACAAGAGGTCAATGACCTTGAAGCTCTACCGATAGATTTTGATAGCTAGGTCAGCATTCCTGTGAAGTTTCATAAAACAAGAGGTCAATGACCTTGAAGCTCTACTGATTGATTTTGTTTTCAGGAAGAAGTCGCTACAAACTTATTTTTTTTAAATCTATTTTTAGCTGTGGCGGCCATCTTGAATTTCTGGCCGATCTGAAATTTTGCTAGGATCAATTAGACATCAAGAGCAACATTCCTGTGAAGTTTCATGAAAATCCGTCAAGTAGTTTCAGACGAGTAGTCGCTACAAGTTTTCAATATATAACTCTATGTAAACAAAGATGGCCACTGGCAGCCATGTTTAACGTCGAATCAAAATAATGTTCGACTCGGATGACCATCATGTCATGCTGATCATTTTAGAAAAAGTCTTATATCAATATCTCTTATAGTTTTCAAGAAGTAGTCGCTACAAACTTATTTTTTAAAAATCTATTTTTAGCCGTGGCGGCCATCTTGAATTTCCGGCAGACCTGAAATTTTGCTAGGATCAATTAGACATCAAGAGCAACATTCCTGTGAAGTTTCATGAAAATCCGTCAAGTAGTTTCAGAGGAGTAGTCGCTACAAGTTTTCATTATATAACTCTATGTAAACAAAGATGGCCACTGGCAGCCATGTTTAACGTTGAATCAAAACGATTTTCGACAAGGACCAACATCATGTCATCCTGATCATTTTAGAAAAAGTCCCAGATCAATATCTCTTATAGTTTTCAAGAAGTAGTCGCTACAAACTTATTTTTTAAAAATCTATTTTTAGCCGTGGCGGCCATCTTGAATTTCCGGCCGACCTGAAATTTTGCTAGGATCAATTAGACATCAAGAGCAACATTCCTGTGAAGTTTCATGAAAATCCGTCAAGTAGTTTCAGAGGAGTAGTCGCTACAAGTTTTCATTATATAACTCTATGTAAACAAAGATGGCCGCTGGCAGCCATGTTTAACGTCGAATCAAAACGATTTTCGACAAGGACCAACATCATGTCATGCTGATCATTTTAGAAAAAGTCCCATAGCAATATCCCTTAAGAGTTTTCAAGAAGTAGTCGCTACAAACTTGTTTTTTAAAAACCTATTTTTAGATTTGGCGGCCATCTTGGATTTCACATCTACATGAATTTTTGCTAGGATCAACTAGACTTCATGGGCAACATTTCTGTAAAGTTTCATGAAAATCCATTCAGTAGTTTCAGAGGAGTAGTCGCTACAAAAAAAAAGTTAACGGACGGACGACGGACACCGCACCACGGCATAAGCTCTGCTGATCTCTGATCAGTAGAGCTAAAAATGTCAAGTAGTTTCAGAGGAGTAGTCGCTACAAGTTGGAAGTTTTTACTATATAACTCTAGGTAAACAAAGATGGCCACTGGCAGCCATGTTTAATGTCGAATCAAAATAATTTTCGACAAGGATCAACATCATGTCATGCTGATCATTTTAGAAAAAGTCCCATATCAATATCACTTACAGTTTTCAAGAAGTAGTCGCTACAAACTTTTTTTAAAATTCTGGAATCAATTTAGACATCAAAAGTAACATTCCTGTAAAGTTTCATAAAAATTTGTCAAGTAGTTTCAGAGTAGTAGTCGCTGCAAGTTTTTACTATATAAATCTATGTTAACCAAAGATGGCCGCTAGCGGCCATGTTTAAAGTTGCATCGAAATAAATTTCGACAAGGATCAACATCATGTCATGCTGCTCATTTTAGAAAATGTCCCATATCAATATCACTTGCAGTTTTCAAGAAGTAGTCACTACAAATTAATTTATTTTAAATCTATTTTTAGCCGTGGTGGCCATTTTGAATTTCCGGCCAGCCTGAAATTTTTCTAGGATCAACTAGACATCAAGAGCAACATTCCTGTGAAGTTTCATGAACATCCGTCAAGAAGTTTCAGAGGAGTAGTCGCTACAAGTTTTTACTATATAACTCTATGTAAACAAAGATGGCCACTGGCAGCCATGTTTAACGTCGAATCCAAATAATGTTCGACTCAGATCAACATCATGTTATCACTTATAGTTTTCAAGAAGTAGTCGCTACAAACTTGTATTTTAAAAATCTATTTTTAGCTTTGGCGGCCATCTTGGATATCACATCAACATGATTTTTGCTAGCATCAACTAAGACTTCATGGGCAACATTTCTGTAAAGTTTCATGGATATCCATCAAGTAGTTTCAGAGGAGTAGTCGCTACTTTATGACGAACTACTAATTCTTCCCAGTTATTTATCCGCTAGGAACCGTAAAACAATCGGCTAGTATCACGGGACGCTGTTTTATTTCCGCTAGTAACCGTATAGGTTCTGCACCGTGTCATTTGTATTCAATCGTTCCCAAACGAGGCCAGATTGTTGATATCAATAAAAGCTTAGACTAGTTTGAAAACCAGCCAAATCGGACAGACTAGCAACACCTGAGTTACGGCCCTTGAATTAAAAATGCTGTATTTTGCCTCTAAGATAGGGCCTTCATTTGGCCGGATTTTAATGAAACTTTGCAGGCTTGATCAGTTCTAAATCTAGTTATGCAACTCCTGAAAGAATTTCTACGAATTTTGGCAGGGGTGAGGTGTACCAAGCCTAGCCTATCATCGCTGTGTTCTGGTTGAACGAGTTGACTAATATACGAAACTGAAAAGATTTCCTGAGCCACTTGCTGGATTTCAGTGAAACTTGGCAGGGAATGATCAGTACTAAGCCAAATTGCGCATGTTGTGTTCCCCATCAGACTCCATATAGCCATTTGAGCGATACAGGCCCTCTTGTTTACGAAGTCTGGTGTGACCTTGCCGGGGATTAAACCCACATAAACTCTGCATACCAGATGGATGCTACTCACTAGTAGAATGGTTGCACAATACTTACTTTGTTCTTGTTATTGATAAGGTGTGAAAACGAAAATCTCAACATGTTGCTTCACAACTACGGATCAAATCAAACATGCAAATGGAAAGTTGAGAAACATGCAGTTTGACAATTGTATGTATATTTATTGTTTTAATAGACATCTTCATATTAAAATACTAAGACAATTACAAATCATGGTTGCAGAGACCAGTGGTATAATCTCAAAATGATTTACAAATGAAGAAATGATCAATTAATTGTTACATGAAGATGAAATAAAACCGGTGTCCTAAGTATTACACTTGAAAAAACGTTTGCAAGAGTTCATCTCCCTAAATTGAGCATATCCACAGGATATAGAGAACAGATGTTGTAGGTTCTCAAAAATGGTAACGCAAAATATCCAACAATCCTTCAACGCAATATATCACGAGATGTGTACATCTTGTGGTAAGAAAGATAAAATCATGATCACTGGTGAATCCAACTAGAATGGAACCATTGTTCAAATGGCAAGTACGTTTGTTTCTACAGCGGTTAACTACTGTTGTAAGGTCTTTAAAACATGCACATGTTTATGATTTACTGGCATTGTAGGGTACCACTTGGCTTGTAATAATGGACATAATCCTTTGAATGGCATGCACAGAATTAGTACAACTGCACCCAGATGTCGCGACGATGAAACAACGATGATAATGCAATTTACAATAACGATGATCAGATGGGTGACCTCAATGCCTCTAGTAGGGTCTGGATCGTCGATCGTCTCGTCTGAAAAAGAGTGCAATCAAACATTAAAACGATTTATAATTTGCAGCGTACAAGTTATGGTTCACGTCGTCTATCTCGACACAATACAAATATTAAAGATAAAGGATATATAGAGACCTCCAAGTTCACGTCGTCTATCTCGACACAATACAAATATTAAAGATAAAGAATATATATAGACCTCCAAATTCACAGGTTGGGGGGAATTTAGCATTTTGTTACACCAACACATTTTTCTAATTTTTTAAATGGCCTATCGCCTTCAGATAATTGATGCCCTGCTGTGCGAAAATGGGTATTTTATTGCTCTGCGGTCAGTTAATAACATGGATGAATTATAGAGATTCTCATCTCAATAAACAGGAATTCCTTGGGTCAGGCTTTAAACTGCATCCCAGTGATGGCAATAGCCGATATTGTCAACCTTAAAAGCATGTCATGGAACAATACTGCACTAGTAATACTTTTTTAACTAAGGAAGACACAAAAAACAGGGTTGTTTATTTTACCAAAGACCCAACAGGTAAGTTGTACATACCCTCCTCTATCTCCACCACGACCTCCTCTGTCGCCACCGTATCCACCACCGCCTCCTCTATCCCCACCACGACCTCGTCCTCCTCGGTCACCACCACGACCTCCGCCGTAACCACCTCTATCTCCACCACCCCGACCACCTGCACAACACAGAACAATACAGGTCAATTGTGGCACAATACTTGTTTACAAGCCCTTCAACCGAATTTCTTGCTTTATATATTAGGTGAACAGTTACCATATCTACATTTCCCTATTAAATTTATAGTTCCATTCACTAACCAGATTTTTCAAAGAATATTGCTTTCATTTTCCTAATTTTACGCCCACAATACACTCAGATATTTATTTCAAGTATAGTTGTGGTGGCCAATTACTCGAGTCATAGGGTCTGACAAATCTTTGAATTCTGTGATAGCCCACAGGGCTACCAGAAACAACTTGGTAGCCCAGCATGCATGAGGCCGTCTCAATACAGTTTCACATGTTTAAATAATGCCTCCAAATTTTAAATAATACCTCCAGAATGACCCTTAAACTGTTAAATTAACATAATGTATTATTCTTTAATACAGTAAAAAGTCTAGGTAAATAAATAAAAAAAAAACAATAACATTAGTAGTTATTTAGTCTTTACCAGCAAAGAAGTTTCTAACAGCCTCCCCAACCCCACCCCACTTATTTAGTCTTGACTAGCAAAGAAGTTTCTCCCACACATCTGGGACATTCCACCAGTCTTTTTTCAAAACAACCGAAGTAGAAAAAAAAAGACAGCATGTAGCATACATTGGGTCTTCCATTTGATTGTTCAAGCAGTAATGGTAAGGATATATAACATTGTCAAAAGTTTACAACACTGAACTGGTTTTTTTTGCATTGCGAAAACTAATGACACTGGATTGTGACTCGAACATCGCTGCGTTTTTTAAACTGATTTGGGAAAGATGTACTAACATATACTTTAAATCACATATACTTTAAATCTTTAAATCACATATACTTTAAATCACATACTTTATCAATGAAATACACATAATATCCCATACAATCTTATTTATAAACGATGCATTGCATAAAAAGTTTGCATTAGTAAAAGTGTGTGTTTGATTAACTGAAATACCACAAGTGAACTATGTTCCTCATCCCTTAAATTTTATTTTTTTGCATTTACAATGCGATTATATAAACAATGAATACCGTTAATTATAATCTATCTTGGATTCTGTCAGTGAATTAGTAAACAGCTAAGCTTTATGCCAGAAAACTAATTAGCAACTCAAGAGACATATTTTCTCCCATGATGCCCCGAGCATCCAATAATCTGGAATGGACGTGTGAATACATTAATTATTGACGCGCCATCATAATTATCCTATCAAATTTTAACGTTTACTATTATGGGATGGACCAGTGAATACATTATCGACGCGGCATCAATATTATCCAATCAAAGGCATAGGATTAAAACAACTAATGAATATTAATGAGTGATGCCAGGAAACTAATTTGTTGCACCGATTGATTACCCGTGTTGTTTTAACACGCTTGATAATTTGGTTATTGGCGCGTGGCTCTGAATCTTATCTCTAATAATCAGCTGTGAAAACAGTGTTTTAGAGCTAAAATCTGGTTTTGACCGGGCTACTGCAAAAGCAAATTTGTAGTAGCCCGTCAAGCTCAAGATAGAAATTCATGGTAGTCCGGACCTAGACTTTTGGTAGCCCGCGGGCTAGTCAATAATGAAGTCATGCACACAAGTTGCCTGTTCTCGTGTAGTTCACAACACTGTACTATAGCTTAAAGCTAGGCAACCTGATAAAATCCATGTTCTTGAGCATATGTAGGCGTGCTCTCTTTAGGTAAAGTTATTTACGACATCAACCCCAGTATTTGTGTATGCAGACCAGATTGTTACCTACAGCAAGAGAGGTGCAGTGCTTACTTGATGCAGAACTTAAGATTCCATATAACATACAATGCAGATGTTTTGGACCATATGGAAGTTTATAGAAAAAGTGGAAGATAGGCAGCTAAAAGAACAAGAGGTCAATGACCTTGAAGCTCTACTGATTGATTTTGATTTCAGGAAGTAGTCGCTACAGACTTGTTTTTTGAAAATCTATTTTTAACCGTTGCGGCCATCTTGAATTTCCGGCCGACCTGAAATTTTGCTAAGATCAATAAGACATTAAGAGCAACATTCCTGTGAAGTTAAGAAGTAGTCGCTACAAGTTTTCATTATATAACTCTATGTAAACAAAGCAGCCATGTTTAAGGTCAAATCAAAACGATTTTCGACAAGGACCAACATCATGTCATACTGATCATTTTAGAAAAAGTCCCATATCAATATCTCTTATTGTTTTGAAGAAGTAGTCGCTACAAACTTATTTATTTTAAATCTATTTTTAGCTGTGGCGGCCATCTTGAATTTTCGGCCGACCTGAAATTTTTCTAGGATCAACTAGACATCAAGAGCAACATTCCTGTGAAGTTTCATGAACATCCGTCAAGTAGTTTCAGAGGAGTAGTCGCTACAAGTTTTTACTATATAACTCTATGTAACCAAAGATGGCCACTGGCAGCCATGTTTAACGTCGAATCAAAATAATTTTCCACAAGGATCTACATCATGTCATGCTGATCATTTTAGAAAAAGTCCCATATCAATATCACTTATAGTTTTCAAGAAGTAGTCGCTACAAACTTCTTTTTTAAAAATCTATTTTTAGCTGTGACGGCCATCTTGAATTTCCGGCCGACCTGAAATTTTGATAGGATCAATTAGACATCAAGAGCAACATTCCTGTAAAGTTTCATGACAATCCGCCAAGTAGTTTCAGAGGAGTAGTCGCTACAAGTTTTTACTATATAACTCTATGTAAACAAAGATGGCCGCTGGCAGCCATGTTTAACGTTGAATCAAAACGATTTTTGACTAGGATCAACATCATGTAATGCTGATCATTTTAGAAAAAGTCCCATATCAATATCACTTATAGTTTTCAAGAAGTAGTCGCTACAAACTTAATTTTTAAAAATCTATTTTTAGCTGTGACGGCCATCTTGAATTTCCGGCCGACCTGAAATTTTTCTAGGATCAATCAGACATCAAGAGCAACATTCCTGTAAAGTTTCATGACAATCCGCCAAGTAGTTTCAGAGAAGTAGTCGCTACAAGTTTTTACTATATAACTCTATGTAAACAAAGATGGCCGCTGGCAGCCATGTTTAACGTTGAATCAAAACGATTTTTGACTAGGATCAACATCATGTCATGCTGATCATTTTAGAAAAAGTCCCATATCAATATCACTTATAGTTTTCAAGAAGAAGTCGCTACAAACTTGTATTTTAAAACTCTATTTTTAGCTTTGGCGGCCATCTTGGATTTCACATCAACATGAATTTTTGCTAGGATCAACTAGACTTTATGGGCAACATTTCTGTAAAGTTTCATGAATATCCATCCAGTAGTTTCAGCTGTGAAGTCGCTACAAGTTTTTACTATATAACTCTATGTAAACAAAGATGGCCGCTGGCAGCCATGTTTAACGTTGAATCAAAACGATTTTTGACTAGGATCAACATCATGTCATGCTGATCATTTTAGAAAAAGTCCCATATCAATATCACTTATAGTTTTCAAGAAGAAGTCGCTACAAACTTGTATTTTAAAACTCTATTTTTAGCTTTGGCGGCCATCTTGGATTTCACATCAACATGAATTTTTGCTAGGATCAACTAGACTTTATGGGCAACATTTCTGTAAAGTTTCATGAATATCCATCCAGTAGTTTCAGCTGTGAAGTCGCTACAAGTTTTTACTATATAACTCTATGTAAACAAAGATGGCCGCTGGCAGCCATGTTTAACGTTGAATCAAAACGATTTTTGACTAGGATCAACATCATGTCATGCTGATCATTTTAGAAAAAGTCCCATATCAATATCACTTATAGTTTTCAAGAAGAAGTCGCTACAAACTTGTATTTTAAAACACTATTTTTAGCTTTGGCGGCCATCTTGGATTTCACATCAACATGAATTTTTGCTAGGATCAACTAGACTTTATGGGCAACATTTCTGTTAAGTTTCATGAATATCCATCCAGTAGTTTCAGCTGTGAAGTCGCTACAAATAAAAGTTTACGGACAGACAGACGGACAGACGGACGGACGACGGACTCCGCACCACGGCATAAGCTCTGCTGATCTCTGATCAGTAGAGCTAAAAATGTAGGTCATACAGTGACAAGAAGAATGTAGGTCAACAAGTAAAATCATATATGCCGAGATGAGCAGAATTTAGACTTTTTGGCAACAATTGGCAATAGCAGACCACTGATAAAGATCTACAAGAAACCATCTACCAAGGATATTCTGGGATGTGTTGGCCGTTATCTAAAGCCAATTCTTTAAGCGAGGAATACAGTCAAGATATCCATGGAAGATCCAAGCTGGGTTCATCAGAACCCAAGTTTGTCTACCCATATTACTGATTAGTCTTTGCTTCACAGTGTGAACTTTATCCTCAAATAAGTGATATTCTGATATAGTATTATGAAGCCATACCTCCATCTCTCCCTCCACCACCGCGACCTCCACCATATCCTCCTCCACCACCACCACCACCACGACCACCCCCACCTCCGCGTCCAAAACCACCTCCACCTCCACGGCCACGACCACGACCTAGGGACCAGAATAATCATTGGAATATATTTGTTATAAAATTTACACATTTTTATTTCAAAAAATATATCTGTAGCTACAAAATATTTCAATAGTAGAACATTTGTTCAAGTTACAAAGGAATCTGGGAACCTGCCCTACTCTTACTATCAAATGGACGCACATGATTAACATGCTCCGATATACTGGACTGCCTGCTTTACATTATCAATCCGACAAAAAAGGCTAGGAGACGCGTCTTGCTTAAAGGGAATGTAGCGCCACAGCCAAACAAACTCTATTACTGAGAGTTCTGAAAAACTTGGAAAAGGGTGAAAGAATTATCAAAATCGGATGATAAACAAAAAAGATATGACCATTTAAAGGTTGTTCTAAAACAAATATGGGAGCCGCCATTTTTAGAACTATGACGTCATAGTTCCATATTACCATATATGGAATATTAATAAATATCATTTAAAACGAAGAAAATCACTGCAAATGAATGATTTTTTTTTAACTGGTGTTATAAATCATTATTGCCATTAAGTTATACATATTTTTCATACAGTTGATGTAATTTTTTCCCTATAAATCAGTAAATTTTCATATTTATAAATATTCCATATATGGTCATTTAGAACCGTGATGTCATAGCTCTCAAAATGGCCGCTTCCATATCCGTTTTAACAGAAACTTTAAATGATCATATCGTCTTTGTTTATCATCCGATTTTGATAATTCTTTCAACCTTATTCAAGTATTTCAGAACTCTCAATAATAATGATGGTTTGGCTGTGGCGCTACATTCCCTTTAAGGTGTTAACTGCAAGGAAGTAGGATGCACATTAACCATAGGTGATCCACAAATAATTGTTTTGACGTGTACTAGTACTAGTGTTTACATTATTCTCTGTTCCAGTTTCCAGACTTTTGAACAAGGATTAAAACATGCTTTTCAAAATGTTTTAAATACCTTTATAATAAGATTAAACAGTTAACAGGCTAATCTACATGCAAGGTCATTTAAGAGCTACTCTCAGAGGATAAGATATGATACAGAAAAATTGTCTTCGAAATAATGCAATATCAACTAGCTTCTTACCATCGTCATCATCACCGCCAGCGCCCTCCGGTTTGGCTGTATTACAGAGATTACAGTTGTTCCTCCAGCCAAAGTTGTTGTTTCCACACGAGTCGTTGGGGCAGTTCCAATCTCCACTTCGACCACCATCACCACCTGAAATAGTAATAAAAAATTTACTCGTCTGATCTGCAGAAGCCATCCATTTGATAAACAATTTTGCAATTCTTAATTGGTCCCATTTATATTTCCTTTTATATTTGATATCGTATTCACCTTTTCAAAGCTATTTAGAGCGGTCTTGTATATCAAGAGCTGTCGGAGAACATCGCAGCTCGACTATTCGATTTTTCAGAGAATACTAAATTATATAGAAATTATAGAGAATACTAAATTATATAGCTAGTATATACCATCAGAAAACAAGGCTAAAACAATGTGGGGTGGGGTTGGGGCGCAACATAGCTATGTGTAAGAACTGACCAAAACTACAGAGAAATATGTAAAAATAAATATATATATATATATATATATATAAAAAATCAAGTTTTGAGTGGGGGTGGGGGAGAGGTGGTAGTGGGGGTGGTGAGGGCAATATGTATGTGTAAGAATTGACCAAAACAACAACAAAATATGTAAAAACAAGAGGTCAATGACCTTGAAGCTCTACTGATTGATTTTGATTTCAGGAAGTAGTGACTACAAACTTGATTTTTGAAAATCTATTTTTAGCCGTGGCGGCCATCTTGAATTTCCGGCCGACCTGAAATTTTGCTAGGATCAATTAGACATCAAGAGCAACATTTCTGTGAAGTTTTATAAAAATCTGTCAAGTACTTTCAGAGAAGTAGTCGCTACAAGTTTTCATTATATAACTCTATGTAAACAAAGATGGCCACTGGCAGCCATATTTAACGTCGAATCAAACTAATGTTCAACTCGGATAACCATCAAGTCATGCTGATCATTTTAGAAAAAGTCCCATATCAATATCTCTTAAAGTTTTCAAGAAGTCGTCGCTACAATCTTATTTTTTTTAAATCTATTTTTAGCCGTGGCGCCATCTTGATTTTCCGGTCGACCTGAAATTTTGCTAGGATCAATAAGACATCAAGAGCAACATTCCTGTGAAGTTTTATGAAAATCCGTAAAGTAGTTTCAGAGGAGTAGTCGCTACAAGTTTTCATTATATAACTCTATGTAAACAAAGATGGCCACTGGCAGCCATGTTTAACGTCGAATCAAAACAATTTTCGACAAGGACCAACATCATGTCATGCTGATCATTTTAGAAAAAGTCCCATATCAATATCTCTTATAGTTTTCAAGAAGTAGTCGCTACAAACTTATTTTTTTAAAATCTATTTTTAGCCGTGGCGGCCATCTTGAATTTCCGGCCGACCTGAAATTTTGCTAGGATCAATTAGACATCAAGAGCAGCATTCATGTGAAGTTTCATGAAAATCCGTCAAGTAGTTTCAGAGGCGTAGTCGCTACAAGTTTTCATTATATAACTCTATGTAAACAAAGATGGCCGCTGGCAGCCATGTTTAACGTCGAATCAAAATGATTTTCGACAAGGACCAACATCATGTTTTTAGAAAAAGTCCCATACCAATATCACTTATAGTTTTCAAGAAGTAGTCGCTACAAACTTGTATTTTGAAAATCTATTTTTAGCCATGGCGGCCATCTTGAATTTCCCGCCGACCTGAAATTTTGCTAGGATCAATTAGACATCAAGAGCAACATTTCTGTGAAGTTTCATGAAAATCCGTCAAGTAGTTTCAGAGGAGTAGTCGCTACAAGTTTTCATTATATAACTCTATGTAAACAAAGATGGCCACTGGCAGCCATGTTTAATGTCGAATCAAAATAATGTTCGACTCGGATAACCATCATGTCATGCTGATCATTTTAGAAAAGTCCATATCAATATCACTTATAGTTTTTCAAGAAGTAGTCGCTACAAACTTATTTTTTAAAAATCTATTTTTTAACTGTGGCAGCCATCTTGAATTTCTGGCCGATCTGAAATGGTTGCTAGGATCAATTAGACATCAAGAGCAACATTCCTGTGAAGTTTCATGAAATCCGCCAAGTAGTTTCAGAGGAGTAGTCGCTACAAGTTTTCATTATATAACTCTATGTAAACAAAGATGGCCGCTGGCAGCCATGTTTAACGTCAAAATCAAAACGATTTTCGACAAGGACCAACATCATGTCATGCTGATCATTTTAGAAAAAGTCCCATATCAATATCACTTATAGTTTTCAAGAAGAAGTCGCTACAAACTTGAATTTAAAAAATCTATTTTTAGCTTTTGCGGCCATCTTGGATTTCACATCAACATGAATTTTTGCTAGGATCAACTAGACTTCATGGGCAACATTTCTATAAAGTTTATGAATATCCATCCAGTAGTTTCAGAGGAGTAGTCGCTACAAATAAAAGTTAACGGATGGACAGACGGACGACGGATACCGCACCACGGCATAAGCTCTGTCCTGGGTTGGAGGCAAGATAGCTGTGTAAGAATTGACAAAACAACACAGAAATATGTAAAAAAATAAATCGAATTTTGTGGGGGGGGGGGGGGGGGGGGGGGGGGGGGGGGGGGGGGGGGGTGCGGGCGGGGGAAGAAGGTATGTGTAAGAATTTACCAAAACAACACAGAAGTGACCTGTAAGTGTGACCTTCACCTTGGAGCAATATGAAACCAACAGATATATAAACAAAATAAAATCAAACAAACAATAAAAATAAAAAATATTTTCTTCGCGAACATCTTGTGAGCAATTGTACGAAGTTATTTGAAAATCCATCCATTATTGTCAAGAGTTGTGAAGCGGACACGAGTGTACAGACGAACGGACAGACAGTGCGATTACTATATGCTACCCTTCGGGGGCATAAAAACAATAAATATTAAATAAAAATATTCCATTTCGAGCGTGGGGGGTGGGGTGGGGGAGGGCAACATAGCTATGTGTAAGAATTGACCAAAGCAACACAGAAATATGTAAAAAAAAGAAAAGAAAAAAGTTTTGAGTGTGTGTGTGAGGGTGAGGGGAGAGGCAGGGGATGTGGGGGAGAGGGAGCAACATATATATGTAAGAAGCTATGTGTAAGAATTGACCAAAACAACACAGAAATATGTAAAACAAGAAATATCACTGTAAGTGATAAATGCCCCCGAAGTGTCCTTTGACCTCTAAGTATGACCTTGACATTGGAGCCATGAACCTGGATTTGTGCACGACACCTCATTTGGTTGTGGTGAGCACTTGTGCCAAGTTATTTGAAAATCCGTCCAGGCATGCATAAAGTTATTGACCGGACATGATTTGACCTTTGACCTCTAAATGTGACCTTGGGGGCCACAGACCTGGATTTTGTGCGCGACACATCGTCTTTTTGTGGTGAGCACTTGTGCAAAGTTATCTGAAAATCCGTCCATGAATGCCAGAGTTATTGACCGGACACAATTTGACTTTTGACCTCCAAGTGTGACCTTGACCTTGAAGACCTGGGTTTTGCGCGCGACACATCGTCTTGTATGGTGATTACTTGTGCCAAGTTATTTAAAAATCCCTGTTACGGACACGAAATTGCGTACATGTTTTTGACATATGAACTGCAAGTGTGACCTTGACCTTTGAGGTACGGACTGGGTTTTGTGCGCGACACATCCTCTTATGGTGATCATTTGTGCCAAGTAATTTAAAAATCCCTGCAGGCGTTGTGACGTTACGGTCCGGACACGAAATTACGTACCTGTTTTTGACCTATAAACTTCAAGTGTAACCTTGACCTTTGAGGTACGGATCTGGGTTTTGCGCGCAACACATCATCTTGTTATGGTGATCACTTGTGTCAAGTTATTTAAAAAAAATCCCTGCAGGGGTTGTGACGTTGCGGTCCGGACACGAAACTGCACTACCTGTTTTTTTACCTATGAGCTTAAAGTGTGACCTTGACCTTTGAGGTACGGACCTGGGTTTTGCGCACGACACATCGTCTTGTTATGGTGATCACTTGTGCAAGTTATTTAAAAATCCCTACAGGGGTTGTGAAGTTACGGTCCGGACACAAACTTCAGATGACGGACAGACAAAATCCGAACAGACGGACGGTGCGATTACTATATGCACCCGATTTTTTTTCGGGGGGCATAAGACAAAATCCGAACAGACGGACGGTGCGATTACTATATAAAATATTCTAGTTTCGAGTGTGTGTGGTGGGGTGGCAGGGCAGTGGGAGGGGATAAGATGTGTAAGAATTGACAAAAGCGACACAGAAATAGTTCAATGGGGGGGGGGGGGGGGGGGGGGGGGCGGCGGCGCAACATATATGGTGTAAGAATCAACCAAAACAACACAGAAACATGTAAAAAAAAAAAGGGGGGGGGGGGGGGGGGGGGGGGGGCAGGGGAGGAGGGAGCCCAAGCCAATATGAGTGAAGTAAGATGGATAATGCGATAAGAATCCCAACCAAATTTATAGATTATATCATTGGCCTTTACATGCAAACCTAGATCTGCCTTGTATTGCACTTTTTATGGACCATCACAATTTGGGGTTCCATGGGGAGCCCAGAATTTGCATGAAGACAAAATTACTTACCCAGACCCTTTCAGTGTTTTACACTCTAACTCTTTTTCCTCTCAAGTATTTCCCCAGGATCTACCTAACTTCCAAAATCAAGTAGTCCTGCACAGATTTTGGTAGTCCGGCTAGTTTTCAAAATATAATCCTCAGAATAAAGGGATTTAAACTAAACAAAATATAAGTAATGAAGGAAACAGTAGACATAAACGAAAAACACTCCAAAAAGACGGATTAATTTCATAAGTCTCACATTCTGCCTGTTGGCCTTACTCTGCAAGGTCTGGAAGTTTTTTAAAAGTCAGATAAAACCAGGATCTACATCTTCCTATCATTCCAAACAGCCCGTAACAACTTAAAATGCTCACAGACACACCTTAGCCCTTACATGTTATTTTATGGTTTTCATCATTATACATGGGGTGAGCCATTTAATTGAAACACCATTTTCTTTTAGGTCAGATACAGTAACCACTATTGTTTTTGGGCGTCTGATTGGTTGAAAACAGTATAGGGTCTATTAGGGAATATAGTCAGATTGTAAGATAGATTCTGATTAGAATAAATTACCAAAATCATAACAAATCCCCATAAAACATCAGAATATTAAATTTTCATCATATAAAACAGGTTCATTTAGGATATTTTGATTGAAATTTGCAATTTTATTGATAAAATTGTACTGAGGGTATATTTACAAAAAGTAAATAAAGTACAGTTTATTTACTGCCATTCTAGGGTGACACCTTCAGTGAAGTATTACAGGCTGAAAGCATTACATTATTTCCAATTTGCTGATCATTTTTGAGTGTAGATAAGATAGTTCTTTAAGAAAAGTTTGTTTTTTTCAGTCAGTCTTATTTAGAAACGGATTGAAGGCCAAAAGGCTATAATGTAGGCCTATGGGAAATGCAATAGTGGTATATATATGACCATTTCAGTCGAACGATTCGTCCCGTCTTTATTATTTTTATAAAATTCTGAGATTCACCATCTGCTCCGAGATGATTTTTAATTGCAAAATTAATGCCTTATTTAAATTAGAAAGCTCTCTCAGGGATAAAGACTGTTTCAAAATAGGATTTTTGGAAATATTTTTAAAATCCTTTTTCCAAGCCTGAGGGCAAGTGTATTTTCAAAGGACAATTGCCCTGCTCAAAACCTCACTTGCCCCAAATTTAAGTCCACTTGGTCTTATTTTTGAATATATATGCAGTAGTGTAAGGCCTGTACATGTATAGCAATTAAACATATTCAGAACTAAACAAATATATTTTCGGTCCTATCTTTTCTTGCGAGTTGCGTTCTTTTTGGAATCGTGAAAACCGGGAACATACGATAAAAGAAGCATATCGCTAAGTTTTGCAACGCATTTTGGGAAAGATGCGTTAATTTCATACTTTATCAATGAAATACACTGGATACCTCATCAAATCGCGTTAATAAATGAGTGCTTCGAGTGTATTAAAAATGTTCGCATTTTTATGATTTACGGTTGTCGTAAAAATGGGTAGCAGTCGTGAGCAAGCGCTGGGACTCGGCTTTGTAGATTTACATTCATACCGGAAACCAGTTATGTCTGTGAAAAGCGTTTTGCCACAAAAACATTGCGTTTTCGAAGTGAAAACAACTTTGGATAGGAGATTGAACAAACTTCGTGAAAAATTATAATGAAGTTGTTTTATTACTAAGTTGACAATTATGTCTATTTGTTTTTGTCAAAAGTAGGTAGTCCACGGGACTACTCAGCTTGGAGGTCTAGGTAGTCCGTTAGTGTCGAACCCTGCCGTTACAACATACTATAAGAAACCAATTCCAAAATTTAGTTCAGCTAGGACAAGAAATGCAGCTTACACGCAAAATTTGATGTGAAACAGACACATTTTAAGGGCTATCAGAATTTGGGTTCCATGGGAGCCCAGGGGTTACAGGAACCAAAATTGCTTATGCTGCCCTTAAGATAATGCTATAAGGAAGCCCATGGCCAAATTTGGTTGTGTTAGGATAAGAAATGTAAGAGATATAGACTTGTAAACACAGCTTACACGCAAACCTTGATGTGGGACGCCGACCCAGGGGTGATTACATAAGCTCTCTTATTCTTCGAATAGTCGAGCTAAAAACTTGTCTGAGAATAATGTAACTACTTTCAGATAATTTGTAGTTGCCCTTAAAAAAATCTTTGTGTATCCATCGAACAATTTGTATTGACAAACTTTTTCACGAACAATAATCAAACTGAAAGGTTAAGAGTTGTGCTGTTGAAACATATTTTATATACAACAAGCCAACAATGATGGCACAATATATTGTAATTCTTCTAATTTGATAGCAGTTCTTTCTAGTAACTCGTAGCGACAACCAGCATGGTTAAATTATTTTACTTTGAAATGTTCGCCTTGAATATCTTCCCCGATATTTAAAGTACAACTCATTTAAGCCTTACAAATACTGTATGTTTTTGTTCATTATGATTGGTCTACATCACCGTGACTCACCTCCTCTGCCGCCACCACCTCGACCTCCACCACCTCGATCACCACCACCAAAACTACGGCCGCCGCCACGATCACCACCACCACCAAAACCTCGACCTCCGCCTCCTCTGCCACCAGCAAAGAGTGGGTTAACTTTCCGCTGTGCTATCTGAACTTTGATGATATTGCCTTGGAATTCTTTGTCTGCAATTATAAGTGTGCATGTACAATTGTTAGCTAAATGCATGCCAATTACTGAAATAATAATGCAAATTCAGTTGAATACACCAAACATTTTTTTCTCGTAAAATAAGTTATTTAAATTGATGTAAACGTTTATATAGTGGCTTTAACATAACGATCAATTTTCAACAGTATATTCATTTTCAGTAGACACAATGCAAAATTACTCTCAACATACACTGCATGCTTACCAACTCTACAATTTATCCCCAACTCACCTGAGAACCAGGATATAGCTGCCTTTGCAGTTTCTGGGTCGTCAAATGTGACAGTTGCCTCCCCTTTGGGCCTTCCAGTGTTTTTGTCCTTGTAGATCCATACCTTGGGATTACCAGTCTTTTTGTCAATCTGATAAACAAATCAAAAGGGAAATTAAGCTACAGTTTTCAAACTAAGAGGGAAACGTTTGAGATGAAAAAACCCAACCTGTTTACAATAACAACCCCCCCCACCCCTCCGTTTTTTCTTCTTCTTAATCTCAAGACGGGTACCCCCGCCCCACACAGAAGTCCTTGGATGACAATCAAATTCAGAAAGCCCAATACTAGCCTATTAGGCTCAGGGTTGATTGTCTAATCTCAAAGACTGGTACCCCTGCCCCACCTAGAGGTCGTTCGATGACCAGTCAAATGCACCTACCCAAACACTAGTTTAATGTCTAATCATAAAGACGGGTACCCCTGCCATACCAAGAGATTAATCAACTGAACCTATGGACGCTGCCCATAGGATTCTGTTCAACTTACCTTGATTATGCCAATGCTACCAAAGTGAGCCGTGAGATCTTCCTCCACGATACCTGGACCAAGTCCCGTTATGAAGACTGTGTCTGGTGTTTCCTGCAGTTCCTTATCCCCTCCCCAGTTGCCACCTCCTCCTCCTCCTCCTGCAATACACCATCACAAAGATTTATATGCAGACAATATACAATCAGAAGATTGTCACCACAGAAAATCTTATGCAGTCTCTAGATAAATGGTTTTACTTTCCCACCCCACATTATTTAATCTCCAAGTCTCAATACTATTACAGCTAAATTTGGAAAATGTCTGAACAACTGAAGATGCATAAAATCTTCTGCTTTAACTTCAAATAAACATTTGGATGACCATGTCTAGACTCCATTTTTTAAAGAAAAGAACAGTATGGCAAAACTACAGGCTATTATCTATTTAATAGATAAAAAGTTGTGTGCATCGTTAAAACTAATTTAGATACTGATTTTTTGAACAGATTTTAAAAAAAAAATGCAATCGATGTAAAATATATATGTTTTAAGCTAAAAGAATGCTTTCATATATGGTAATCGACAGGTTGGTTTGATCATCCAAATGCTGCATGTTCAAACTATAACAAATAACCTCAAACAAAGCATACATGAAACCAATCAAAGGTGGCAACCATAAGCATAGATTCAGGATTTAATTGAAAAAGTGGATTGTGTAAGGTGTTCATAAGTTGACTGAATATATCACATATGTGCTTTGTTTAGAGGCATTACAAGAGAAGTTTTTAATACTCGATCAAAATAATGTTTTTTTAAATGTATCCACCATCAAATACTAGTTTTAATGGAAATTAACTGCCAATTCAAAAGAATGTATATACCTTTCATACATAGACATTCATAACTATACTCATCACTTTTTTGTCTACTGTATGTATGCACCTCACAGATATATCCACGAACCATTTTTTGTAATAACATGTATGAGGGACATACCTTCCAAGCAAAGGTTTTTACAATTTCGTATTCTATAAAGATTCCATGTTTTGTTTATATATATCCGTTAAATTATTCTCTTGATCATTATTAAACCAATTGTGGGTAAAAACCTTATTTACTCTAAACCTCACACCAACATGTTTGTTCTTGACTTGAATGAACAGACATATCGGAAGACGTTCAAAATACATTTTTAAACAACCATCCAATGCTTCTATTTATAACGGTAGTTCTCGTTTGATTGTTGAACAAATTTAGCCATTACAACCATTTCCACAGTTTCTCGTTAGTTAAGCATTTGGATTTACCACTCGACTGTATACCTGTGCTAAACCTTCGAACTGGTGAACATTTTGTACCTCATTTTAGGTGATTTGTAAACACCTTAACAGTTACTCATCTTACAATTGGATAATGATGTACACCATTTTGTTTACCCTTTTGACTCATATTTTGTATGTACCACTCTATCTTAAATATACCATATTTAAGGGGTCATCAGTGCTTTCGTTTTAATCTGCCTTACGGTAAGGTTTCAATTCTACACCTTTTTGCGCACCATTAGGACCTATATATGGTTAATGCGCTATTTTATCTTATTTTCTCATTCCTTTCATGTACATTTTGTCTATAAAGCAACCTCCATGTCCTCTAGTTTCTTACCATGTATATATCCATTTAAACCATTTTTAGTAGACAAACTATGTCTTAACTTAAACCAATTTTCATGTTCTGTTTTCAGCAAGTGCTATCCAATCACTGATTAAGTACCTTCACAGAACTGTTGTTTTATTTCATGTGATGTCTACATCCATTTAATCTATACATCCTTACAATTGGCATTACCAAATACTAATAACAAAATTTCATATCAGTTGTTTTCAACTCCGTCTTTATTTTTATCCAGATCTCTTCACGATTCACAAACTATTCGACTTTTCATAATATCCACTTCTCAGGGGCATCTTGAAGAATGATAACTCTTGCGAGTCGATGTTTCTTTATCCGGGTGTCTTCACTCCCTTGATCCTCCTCTCCACCTCTTCAGATCCGTCATTAAATCCTTCACATTTCAGTATTATCTAATATTTGTTAGCATTTACATTCTCTCTCTCACACAGTAGCAAATGATCTAGTAAAGCATACCTATTTAAATTCTAAATCAGTAACATTCAACAAATGTGATAGGGCTTTCCCGATCATTTGTTACAGACTTCACTCTCATACCTACGATACCTTGCTAAAAGCTTTTTAGTATATGAAAGATCACTTTTTACGAGCCAATTAAACAAAATATAATGCACGTGTTTGGCTTGCTTACGTTTCATTTATTTTAAAGCTTTTAGCATCGGGGACATATATCAAAACTACAAACACAAACATTGCCGTGGCAATATAACATTACTGTGGCAAAATTAGACCATTTGTTTCACTAAACTTTAAATATATTTCTTATGTTTAGTACTCTTTTCCTTTGGTTTAACTCTCACAAACTTAATAAACCTAAACATTACCAAAATTTAACGTCTCTAAACATTTTGTTGTATAATCTTGAAACCAACACGAGTATAAAATGTCTTGGGTTACAAGTCACCAGAAAAACTCTTTTGATAAATTATCACCAAGGGTCACAAAAAAGGTGGACTTTTTTAAATTCTCTTTATATATACGAGTACACGCAAGAAAGGGGTCCAACACATTTTTACCGTTTTTTTTTCAACCAACCTGGTCAGATTAAAAACATTACTTAAAAGGTGTAAAATGCCACAGTTTAAAACGTGTGTGAAAAGAAGCTGTTATATAAAGCCATGTACGTCCATGACACCAACTTACCACCCCCAAATTTGTTGAAACCTCCTCTACCACCACTGTAATACATTGTCTAATATTAGTTACATGATCAACTATCTGTCATGTCCACACGCTGCACTGGCATTTAATATGTCGAGTCAAATTCAGGGAGTGTTAAACTTTCGTAAAGTACGGAACAGACCTATTCCCCGGTTATATCAGGTTGTCTACTCAAGAAGGAAAACAGTTGATAAATTTGTGTCATACTTAAGGCGGCTATTTAGAGTCCAAACTAGTGTTTTATTACCAAATTGACCATAATTATATATTTACAAGTATTGGAAATGTATTTGAAACAACACATTCATTTCGTGCCTGTAGTTATTGTCAACCAAAACCATTTCTGAAATGCAGGTGAGAGAATCAAGCTTCTATCTAGCATTTTCTATAACTTGTAACTAAGTATTTTTCAGATCAAGTTATTGTCCGTCATTTCCAGTGCAGAGCGGACATCCACAGATAGTTTATGTCGAGGCCAGCCACACCGTTCTGCAGATCTGTCACGTCTTCTTGTGGCCGTTACATTTCACCAGTAGTAGTGAGTAGAGGCTTATCGCGAAACACCGTCAGGCTGGTGCCCGACACAGCCACACGCCTGGCAATGCCAAGCCGTTGCAAAACACACCCAATTTTGACACAAGTATGTTTGTTTTACCATATACCCCTTTGAAATATATGCATGTGTATTTGTAATACACTTATGGGAACCAAAATTATACACAGTATGTTTGATTTTTTTCAACACCCTAAGTGGCTCTGGTTCTATCAGGCAAGACAAATTTCAGTTTTTCTACAACCTACAATAGTGCCGGTTATTACATTTAATTATAAATATATACACCATCTTACATAAATATATGTTCTAAATGTCCATCATTTTAAAGGGAAAGTATAGATTTCCCTCACAGTAAACTAACCCGAGTTCTAGAGGGTACACCAGTAGAAGACGTACCTGAGGTTTTTTTCTGAGGTACAACTTAAAATTGACAATGATTATTTCTATTCTCAATGGCATTAATGTAATGAATTATGACTTAAAATGAGCTCTTATTTACAAGGATAATTGTTTTGAACGGTAATATGTACTGTTCTAGGTTACACACCAAGGTTAATTTAAGCATTTTATGTCCTATTCCATTCAAAACATATGACGAATTCTGATTTTAGAACTAAACTACAGGAGCTAACACCATATTTTGATTGACATTTCTATCATGAATGAGAACTTTTAAAATTGATTATTTTTTTTTAGACAAAGTGCCCCATCAATGCCTATTTTTGAAGGCAATATGCTCCCTTTTACAGCATTAAGAGAAGGAATAGGAATAACATTCACTGAGCAACACTGAGAGCATATGCCTTGAAGAACAGGCACGATAGGATTCAGTCAATCTCAGGAACCAATGATGTTCGGCATTGGAGCCAAATGACTTTCATGATAAAAACACAGATAATTAACCCCCTCTAAATTTCACCAATCTATTTGCTCCCAATATGGACACGACTGGGTTAGACCCGTTTACCACATTAACCCTAGAGACAACAAATGCGTATAAATAATAATCAACCCAGACTGCATACACGATGATCTAGAACTAGACCAATGGCTATGCTTACAAACAAACCAGTAACATCATTGGTAGTCATCAGCCGAGCGTGTTATTGTTTGCAACCTCGAAAGTAGTTTGACCTCCCATTTCAACGGTCGACAGTAAGATGTGCAAGGAAAGGTCACGAGATGATCCAATAATTTAAATGGGCAGTCAAAATATTTCCCCCCAGAAATTCTCTAGAAATTGTGATTTATTATCACGAGCTGGACAAAGACCTCAGAAAATCGGTCAATTATTACAGAAAGTGAAGGTATCCAAATTGTAATCATACGCTTAGAACTTACGTTGTCACCAAATAGTTGCGCTAATATACCTCTCTTTCCATTTGTTTAGTATCTGTACTGACCTCAATCATACCATTTACTATAAACATTCATGAGGTTTACTTTATGCTGATGACCAGAGCCACATTTTGTACAACCATAATTTTGTACTTGCTTAATAAACTTTTTTTATAAACCTCAATTGCATGTAACATGAAAAACCTTATGTAAACATCAGCTGTTGCTTTATTTTAATACACCTTGGGACTCACTGGACAAACTAAACTGTGATTGAACATCATACTTTTTTTTAAGTTAGACACCATTACACATGCAATTTTACTTTCAATTTTTGACACCACTCGTGTAGTTCAACTTGTAAGTTCAGTGGTAATGCGGTTTTCTTCACGCTCGCTGCGTGGCAATGCCTATTGGCCACCATACTTGCAAGTTAAGACGCCTTTCCACGCGTGTAATATAGAAGTTTAGAGACCACTACACTTGTTATTTCACATTCCACAATTTAATACCACGACTTAATTCACTTTTCATTATCATCCTTAAATACTTTGAATTTTAAAGCTCCGTTGTATGACTTGGAGTAACAAAGTTCTCCAGCCATATTTTGTTTCATAAACATTTATTTAAATAAAAATCAATACACAATAGATATTTACAATTCACACATTGCAATATCTGTGAAAAGCGAGAATAAGATTTTATTTGATGACGTAGAAAACTTTGAACTGGTAAATTAATTATTTATCAATTATCTGGCAATAGTTGTGCAGCTATACAATTCAGATTTACCTCATTTCCCCGTGCAGTCACGCAGTGGTAAAAGTAGTATCTACGTCATGCAAATAATACTTATTTTTTACATATAACTTAGTAGCGGTTTTAAATATATGTTTCTCTCCGGGACTATCAAGAAATGTTCATATGATGTTTAAGAGTTCAATTTGTTAATTGATAATACTACAAAAAGATGGCCATTCATCTTTAACTGCCAAATTTTACAACAAAACTGTAGTATCACATTTAGATAAGCCTTCTTGCTATAGGTTATTTTAATCGCTAAATAATCGGCAATACTCATTTTAAAGTTTCAAAGGCAATCAATTATCATATGCAATTTTGTAGGAAAACAGTAAATTTTTAATACCGATATCACAATTTTTTTTTACCATTGCTGATTTCCCAAACGTCAATGCTGAAATACCCTCTATTGGCATATTAAATATATTGATTTACGAAAAAAAACTTTAAAATACCTAAATACTTATCACATTCACCTCGTAAATGGACTCAACACCCTTCCCCGCTTTTGTATTTGTTTAATTTTACCTTGCATAGAATTGCATTAGCTTGGCACATATGAAGACGGAAACAAGTCCACTATTTTAAACACCTTTAAGGTTATTTTTGTTCAAACAAAATCCATTTTGATGTGCATCAGTTCCACCAATATGATGTGTTAATTTGTACTTGCCCACCTATACACATTTCATGACGTATTTCAAGCAGTGCTCCAGACAAGCTTTCAGCTCAATGAGTGTTGTACGCATGAAAAGAACTTACATTATGTATTAACACCTACAAATGCGTATTCTTAAAAACACATTTAGGATAAATCATTTACCGTATGTATTTTTTTACTCTTAGTCATTACCATAAAAATACTGCGTACTACATTTCCTCTTTCCTTTCTATATACATTAAACATTGCAGTCCGTCTTTTTTTAATCGCATTAATTTGTGTCAAACAGCCAAAAGGCATTTTTTCTTTAATACAAGCATCTACTAGAAATTGCTGCAGACACTTGTCATCGAGTACCTTGAACTTCAATAATCATCTACTGAGCATGACTGGGCGCACTCTTTTTTCCAAAGCTATTAAAGTGTGTCCGTGGAAATTTGGTTCTCAATATTTATTGGCGATTTTTTATGCGTTTTTGTACGTTTTTTTTTATTTGTAATGCATTTTGGTAAAGAAATATGCGTCATTTTGCAGATATGCGTCTTATCTGGAGCACTGATTTGAAGTAAGTACTTTTATCAGTACTTTTTGATATTTAAATTGGATGAAGAATACGCAAATTGAAACCTAATGTACTCACCTTTCCAACGTAACACCTTTTGAATTTACATTTAATACCGTTTAGTTGCATTTTTTGATATCACTATAGATGATTTAGTCAAGTTTCCCAAACACCATCTATTTTTGGTATATCTACATGGACTTCAATATATCCTGTCATCCATTCACTTCACAATTCCAAATGACACATTAGATTTTCAATGATCGTTTCCTGATGTAAACAATCATTTTACATGCAAAATGCCTTAATAAGCGCTAAACCAACAGATTTTGTTATTGTTTAAACATATTTATTTTACATCGATTGCGAAACAAGTTCTTACAACTTAGATTAATCACTCTCGATGGCTTCCTGGGTAGAACCAGTACTAAGCAATGTGGATTAATCATCTTGCTCAAGGATAAATAACGTGGCCTGGACGGAGGACCGAACCCACGACCTCTCGATCAGGAGTTCGGCGCTCTACCACTGGACCACGCACTCCACAGATTTTGTTATTCACCATGTATCTCTCACAAGGCAGGGCTTTATTTTTGTTTTAGTTACAGGGAAAGTATTTAAAGTAGGTGGGTGATTATAGTTATTTTTGAAGTTGTATTGGCAACTGCTAACCGAAGGCAGTCAATTAACCAAAGTAGGAGGTAAAATCACCCACCTACAGGCTATTATTTAATTGTTTATCTTTACAGCCTAGTTGCTTTTTAACATTTAATTAGTGTCCAGTGAGTCCTAAGTTTCACCAAGTATGTAAACCATCATTTTTTTTTTGTTCAAATTCGTATACAACCCATTAATTCTCACTTTTGCATTTTGCAACATTGTCATGTATAACCTCATGTCACAAACCTGCTAGAAACAAAATACTAAAACACAGGGGTTATATTAATATGGACATGTGAGAAAAGAAGCATCATTTTAATTGTATTTACACATGCTTTTCTCCGAAGCATTATCAAACCTCATCTGAGTATTTAAAATGAAGCACATGCTTAATACTTGTTTAATACCTACATCTTGCTCAATATGAACATAAGCATTTTATATACTGTACGCACTGGTGCAATTCATGCCACATATACCATTCATTTCTTTTTTGTACCAATTTGCTTATTTAAGCACTGAACACTTTTTGTAAAACTTGATAACCACTTCTTTCTTAATAACCACTTCTTAGAGTGTGAAGTATACTTAAATGTAGACAACCAATATTGTATGGATTACACCTAAACTCTGTACACAATTGCAGCCACATCAGTCGATGCATTTAAGACTGCTGTACCATTTGTAACGGTGTAAATAAAGAAGTTTGTAAACAAGTGGTTTATTTAAAATAAGGATGAGACAAAAATTATCTTACCCTCTATCGAATCCACCACCCCCACGACCACCGTCATCCCTGCCACGTCCTGTAATGAAGAATTTGATGTAGTATTAATCCAGCTAATTTTTTATGTCAGTAATAGTCCAAAAGGACACGTTTTCATTTTTGAAATTGAAGGGGCTGGACAAAATTAAGACTTCAGGGTCATGATCTGAACAAACTTGACGAGAACCATAAGTTAATGCTAAATGCAACTTCTACAAGTCTTATGTTTTATGGTTTCAGAAATTATCCTACGGAAACACGCGAATTCTGAATAAACTTATGGCCTCCGAGGGCGGGGACTTCATATATAACATGAAATTTGTTGAACAGAATAAACACCGACATTTATATTTATTCTCCAATGTATCAAAGATTATACCCAAATATACAATTGCCTATAATTTAGACAAAACATGAAAACATGTTATATATATATGGTTTCTGTTAAATATGTAATTATTTTACCTCTGCCACCACCAAAACCACCACGGTCTCCGCTGTTTTCTCTTTGCTGGTATCCACCTCCGCCACCACCCTGTGTCCCATAGGTACTGCCACCACTGCCACCGGTCTGACCGCCATACCCACCACCTGATGTTTGTTGGTCATAACCGCCGGCACCACCGTACCCTTGTGGTGGTTGACCTGCTGCTGCTGCTGGTGGCTGACCGTACCCACCTACAAGTATTAAATTTCAAATATTCACCAAAATGTTTCAACAAAATAACTCCAGTGCCTTCAAGTTTGAATTTCTTCAGTCTTTCATCTTCCTGCTTTCGCAAAATTCTAATATTTATTATAACAGGATTGCCAATACAAATTGAATGCCCAGTAGTTTTCATGAATCGCAACTGTTTTGACTGATCTCATTAAATGGACTCTTTTTTACAAATTCAAAAGATTTCTGTTTGAAAGGGCCATATATAAATTCTCATGATTAGGCCATTTAATTTTTGAAGTTAGCCTTTAATTTCGATAAGATTACAGTTTAATATATACGGTAACTGTATTAATAAAGTGACTCCCTGTTGGATTCTGATAAAAGAGTGGTGGTCAGAATCTTGACCAATTCCTGTTTACAACTGTTCAAAAAGGCAACCAACCAATCAAATTGGAGCACTAATTGAACCATAAGTACCTGTCTGTCATGTACAAAAGAGAGCAGTATGGGAATCAAAATAGGGATCCACTTTATAAAAAGTGCGCTTGATCGAATTGTGAATGTTTTTAATTCACAATCCACAACTTCCCATATAAAATTCTGTTTGACCTTTCTAATGGCTGCTCCGCCACGTATAAACCCGAGTCAGATCAGCTGCTTCAATTCATATTGACATCCATATAAAACAATTCACAATACTCAGTGCTGCTTGAAAGAACAAACACTTGAATTTAAGGACAAATAAAATAATGTGTGGTTCCAGTTACCCGACCGACTAGACTTTTTCATCAAGCCTCAATTTCCCACCCTTTTTTTGGGTAAAAAGTATGCAAGTTTCTGGGGGCAAATTATCATTCTCCGGAAAGTATGCAACCCTAATTAAGTTAATTTCGTATCGGAGACACTTCTATTTGTACGATCATCGATACAAAAGAAAAATGTTGTCGTTTTGGCGTTGTTACAAAATGATGTTAATTTATGAACACTATCATGATGGAGGAAGTAACAAGGTAATAATAAAAAGATAGTTTGCCTGAACGAGACCGGTCGAAAAAAAAACGGCCCGGCTTCAATTCTTTTTTACCTTAGAAATCAGGGTTGTTTTTTTTCGTTTTCTGTACCGGCCGAAAAATAACTTTAACCTCTGTTGGTCTTACACTTTCCTATCTTACCCCACTTTATACGGTACCCTTAGCAGTGACGGGCAGTCGGTTGAAATTTACAATCGATCATCGGTTACTATCGGTTGGATGAAACCGATCAATCATCGGTTAGTCAATATGAAGCATAACATGTTATGTTAATCTGAGGTTGAGACCTTGAACTTAGAATTATTTCTGATTAAGCATGTATTCTTTCCTGTCTCGTGTCTTATGCCATTACCATTTCATCAGCAAAATAATTCTAATTGATTTACATTTGTTTATATGTTCATTTTTTCACAAGAGTTGTCTCCTGGGAAATCATGTTTATTTCTATTTTGAACATTAAGCACATTTTTACATTCAACCGATGATCGATTATAGACTTCATAATCGATCATCATAATCGGATGGCTAAGTAACTAATGATCGGTTACAATCGATTAATCGGTACATCACTAACCCTTAGTTACCTAAATTTATATGATTCGGATGGTATCAACCAAATGGTATCCTTCCCAATATGTATGCTTTGAACAAATACTGATCGCAGTATAATACAGGAATCGGACGCCAAGATGGCACAGTACAAGCTGTGTTCCAACAGTTGTGTTGAAATGCGACAAGATTAAAAATCTCGTTTCAGACTATCAGTTTCAGAATAAACTGACATGGTGCAATGTGTTCAAAGAGTTGATGATTTTAATATACAAAAAATGTACCAAATTGTCGTCACAGTCCCGGACAAAATGAATGGTGGGACAACATCTGAACCAGATATGAACCGACATTATCTGTTGTCCAAAATGTTGACCCCAATTTAGTTCGCTATATTCACGATATTAAGAGAATCCTAGGCAACAGTAACAGATGATAAAATCTCTTCTAGTGCAGTTACAGTTAATGCATTTGACGTGCCGACGTTGGCTTCAACGGGTACATTAACAAAAAGTGCTAAAAAAATTGCAAGCCAGCTATGTCGAACAGGTTCAGTAATCAGGGCATTAGATTAGAAAAAAAGGCAGTTCTGTTAAATTAAGCTGTCCCTTTACCTCATATTAATATAATGGACTGTTCTTTCTTTGAATTTGGACCATTCCATTATGTTACAAAGGGATCCTTTTGCAGAAATTTACCGATAAACAG
This sequence comes from Cyrtodaria siliqua, assembly GCA_037043455.1. Lineage (NCBI taxonomy): Eukaryota > Metazoa > Mollusca > Bivalvia > Adapedonta > Hiatellidae > Cyrtodaria > Cyrtodaria siliqua. The sequence continues at coordinate 133,125 of JAWPHD010004298.1, read as the reverse complement.
CGAACAATGTGAAGATCAGTGTTCACTTACAACAGGTAAAGGGTTATAGAAAATATATATTTGAGGTGCCAGGGTGTGGGCATTTGTATCACTTTACAATCGTATCAAGCCATATCACGACACTGTGTATACTTAACCATATAAAAAATTATTTCTGGTAAAAAAAAGGAATTTGTCTGCATTTTGAGAGAGGGTCGGATTTGGGAAAAACAAAATATTTTTAAGGGTGGACCAAACTTGCAGTCTAGGCTAGTTTTACTGATTCAAAAATCAGTGCTTAAAATATTTGTTAAGGGTGGACCAAACTTGCAGTCCAGGCTAGTTTTACTGGTTCAAAATTTTACTGATTCAAAAATCAGTGCTTAAAAATATTTGTTTACCGACATACCTTTCCCCAATGTAACAGGATCCACACCTATTATTTTATTTGGCCTAAGGGGAATAAGACGGTTTTCAAAGGCTAAACCAAATCATACCACCTTATCCACCAAACACATTATTTTTTTCCAACTACTCACCATTCGATGTTTCAGACATAATGAAAAGTAACCATCACCCATATAATTTACCTGACTGGCTATATGACTGTTGCCCGTAGCTCTGGTCACTACCATAACCTGCTGCAAATACATTGAACCAAGAAATCAGTCTGGGGTTTCTTACTTGTACTAATTTTTCATGGCTTCAATATTAATTTTATTTCATAACATGAGCTAGGCATACATAAATGGATTTTTAAGCAACTGTTTCGACCACCTACTCCGGTACACCTCTCCTTAAAAAACAAAACATTTTTGTTCTCTTAAAAAGGCAGTTACTAGGAGTTTTGTGTGTGATGGATAGTGGGGTGGGGAGGGATGTCAAGTCGCACACATTTAAAAGGGCCTTTTTAACCCTTTTTTGTAATGGAGCTGTTATAGAACTTGTTTACAACTGAAAATGACAGAATGTTCAAATGGTGAAAAAAATCAATCACAAAATGTTCAAGAAACACTGCTTATTCTTTCATTTTAAAGGGAGTACATCAGGCTTTTCATGGGGGTCTAGGTGTCCGACTTAAAATTGTCAAATATTGATATTTTCATTCCTACTTGGCCAAAACATAATGAATGAGCCTAAAAAGTATCCCTTATTTGCAAAGAAATTCATTCTGCACAGTAATACGTGCTATCCTAGGTGACGCACCAGGGTTAATTTCAGCATTTTATGTCCGATTCCGTCCTAGCTATATGGTGTTTTCAAAGTTTAGACATTAACAAAATGGTTCTAACATCATATTTTGATTGATATAAATGTTTTATTATGAACTGGAACAATTTTATAATTTAAGATGTTTCTAGAAAAATCCTGATGTACCCCCTTTAAAGCCATGGCACCAAATTGGGAAGAAAGGCCCTGTTTAATGATAAGACACCATCAACCATGTAGTTTACCTGACTGGCTATATGACTGTTCCCCGTAGCCCTGATCACTACCGTAACCTGCTGCAATATACATTGAACCAAGAAATCAGTCTGGGATCTCTTACTGGTTCATAGCCGTGTCACATGTCATTGCACATTCCAGCCAATGTGGCTGTCAAGCGCAGTGATTTTTTACAATTTCACTTGTACGAGTCCTAGGACTCGCTAGGCCAAAAATCTATGAGTCCCAAAACTAAAGGAGTGAGTCCCAGGTTTTGTGGTATCGTCATACCCGAGCCAACTGAACAATTTCTCCCAACAACTGTTGTATTTGCGGATTTTGGTAGGTGGTTCAATTTCTGTAGATATAGTGGCTGTTTGAGCGTCATTATTGGAGGATGTACAGGCCTTTTGAATGAAACTCGAGAGTGTTTGTTGCTTTGAGTCATTGTTTAGTTTTCTCTTTGGCCCCATTTTGCAGACGATGCATCGCCAACTCGTGGAAATTTTACTTCCGCACCGTTTCGTGTTTTACCTCACGGCCGATTCCATTGGCTAATCATATGACCATTATCCAATAATAATCGACGTTACAGAATTACGCAGAACGGTGCGAGGTTAAACTTGGCCCTCATCGAATAGTCAAATATGGCGGTAGTAGGCGGAGAAAAAAGCGATGGATTGAATTCTTACAGGGGAAATATGGTGGTAGACGCGGAGAAAAAAAGCGACGGATTGAATTCTTACAGGGGAAATAAGAATTACGGAACTCTTTACTTGCAATTTATGTGCGTCCCGAGAACGCACATGTTCTGACAATTTGCGTCTACGGAAATATTTGTGCGTCCTGGACGCAGGACGCAGAGGTAAAAAAATCACTGCCAGCGTTGTGATTTAGATTACATTATGCTCCCTAAAAACAACTTAAAATTTAAATTGGTCGAGAGCTGCTGTCTATAATTACATCCATTTACAAGCTGAGACAGAACATGCATTAAAATATGAGGGAGCACTGTCCGAATAATCAAACACGTCAATCAATATAAAATTTGTTAGTATTTAAATAACAATTACAGACATTTGTTAAGGTTTTCTTCCCAAATTGAATTTGGGAACATGCACTCCATTTGCTTGTGCGGTTCAGTGACATCTGGAAACATCATTTACCATTAGTGATAAAATGTCACGGTATACAAGATTGACGTACACGGTGTTTTAAGCAGTGCTCACGCTACCATATGCCATGGTCAACATTTGCGATTATTTTAAAGAAATGTCGATTATTTTAATTTTTTGTATACCGTATTGTTCCTTTTTAACGCCCCCTCCCTTATAAACGCCCCCCCCCCCCCCAGGCACCGTGAGTAAACGCCCCCACCCACCATGCATAAAGTAAAAAACCTTACCTTAAAAAGTGGTATTAATCTGCATAACACAACTAATATATCCACAAAAACTTTTATCCATGTTCAGTATTTTAATTAAAAACTTTTAACACGAACACAACTTTCCTTTCGCTCCATGCCGATAATGCCAAATACACCGAGTTTACACAGTACACAGAGTTTACACAGTACAGATTTGTTCATGACGTCATTTCTTGGTAAAGCAACTTGATCAAGAGTGGCGTACGTGACAATGTCATGGTTTTTGGGGTTAGCACATTGTGTTTACGCGGCGACTGATTCTAGAAAAGAATTTATAAACGTGTATTTCAAGTAGTGCACTAAGGGTTTTAGAGTTATAATAGAGTTACATAAGGGTCAATGAATGACAGTTTACACTCTAATAAACGCCCCCCTTTTGAAAAATGTAACGCCCCCGGGGTCGTTAAAAAGGAACAATACGGTCTGTTTGACACCACAAGTAATAAATGACCGCAATAAACATTATATAATCTGTTCACGCCCCATGATGTCGCCAAGCGCTTATCAATTATCGCTTGTAAAAGTTGTTAAATCCCTTAATTGGCACTTTGTTGTCGGATAATCGGCTTTGTTGAAACATGCAACCATCATGTGATTAATGGACCGAATAGCCAATCAGATATGCCGTTATTTGTTATCTTTCCGGCGATTGACCAATCTGAAAATCCGTTGCGCATCCAACAGTCGGTACAGCTTCCTGTTTGTTTTTCTGTACACAAACTACCAACAGTTGAAATTAATTTGTGTTGGCCGACTGACGCACTATTATGAATATAGCCGCTACTTTCACCTGCTTTAATAGCTTTCCCATCATGATCCCTATATGTAGCAAACTGCAGATCCATAATTTAACTGTTAAATTCCATGACGAATGGAACAAAGGGATGAGATGCACCGACGATAATTTCTATGTTTACGTAGCTCAAATTTGAGAAGAAATGGTAAGATATGGTATGATATATATCAAAGTATCAAAGAATAAATATGACAACTTTAATATTTCCATTCTTGGTCAATATGGGGCGGCCGAACGCAAATTGTCTCCGTTAAAGTCGGATAATAAAGTCAGGAAACTGAGTGCTTTTGGCTTTGGTGTTAATAGGCAAAGTGATCACTGCGATGACAATTCAGAAACGGATAATCATAATCAGTCTGAATTAGTAAATAATCAAAAAGATTCTGATTCTCAAAACCAAACAAACCAAAAGACCGAAAGCTGTTTAGAAAATTTTAGACCTAAATGGCAACTTACTAGGCAATGGCTAGTGTTTGACACATCAAAGCAATTAATGTTTTGCAAGATTTGTATTAAAGCTCAGCTCAGTTGACCATCTCATTTACGATAGGGTGTAATAGTCTTAAACTGGAAAATATTCAAACGCACGAGAATCCAAAAGAAAAGAAAATCAGTATGTACATGTAATAGATAAGAGTCTGGTCTCAGCGAGTTGGCTTATTTAAACACCGAGATGGGCGTAGCCCATCGAGGTGTTTAAATAACCAACGAGCTGAGACAGACTCTATCTTTTTTGTAGCATGGTGTTCTTAGTAACACTGTGACGTCATAGTGACCATACTCTAAATTCCAATATCCGGTAGTTGTAGCATGGTAAAGCCACGCCCCTTTAGTTACCCTAAATTAAACGATTTAATGCTCTGCATTCATCAAAGGAAATGTCACCGACCATGCTACAAGTAAAACTTATAATAACTTTATTTAGCACGAGAATCCAAAAGAAAAGAAAATCAGTATGTACATGTAAAACTATATAATGACTTTATTTAGCTGTTTGTTGGTCACAAAATTGAATTGCTGAAGACAACTTTATTTTTTTCAAATTAAAACATTTTATACAAAAACCATGGTGACTCTAATACATGAAAGTTCTTTGATTATAATATGCAATATTTAATGCTTGATAAATAACATAAATATTTTCAAGTTTGATAAGGAATATATTTGTTATTTATTTTAGGGGAACAGAGTCACATCCGTGCTCTTGAAGTGGTTAACCAGGTAAAGGAGTGCAAGACGGCCAGAGCAACACAAATTCAGGCCTCTGAACATCACATATAATGTAGACATCGTCGGAGCTAACACAAAAACGAAACCACTCCCTACGCAACGTTGACTTTGGCTATTATTTTTTTTGTTAAAAATTATGTGTCTATTAATTGAAATTGGCCAGCGTGAGCACTGTTTAAGCGTTGTTTTTTTGGGGGTAGAATATTGCTTGAAGGGTGGTCCATGGAACACTTGTTGCCTTATGTGCTAATTTCAACACTTGTGTCGCCTGCCGTGCCAATTTCAACTCTGAAGTTTTATGAAAAGGTTACAATTCTGCCAAAATGAAAGTCAAGAGTTATTGGACATGTTGAACGACATTCCTCAACTTAAGATGAAGATTATTACGCCATGATATTTCACGTCGACAAACTCAGAGTTTGTCGAGTTGAAACTGCAAAGGTAAATGGTGCAACTTTTTCTGATTACAGTCATTTTTATGCATAATTATTCAATAACTTTAGAAAAAATGGAAGTCTAGAAGACAATTAGACTTATTTATGGAAAATCGAATGTGGGAAAATTTGAATGCCCGGATTATGACTGGGTCCTGATAGTTATATGGCAGCAACTGAACATAAAATTCAATTAGTAATTATTATGCTGGAAATTATAATTATATTTTTAATTAATCGTTATTTGTATCAAGTTTTTACTAGTCTGCTGTTAATTAATACATCGATGGGTTCTTTGGTCAGAAACAATCAGAAATTCCGGGTCATAATTATAGGTTATTAGATTTTTATTGGGATATATGCAGGAGTTCTTTTGCGTATTAATATTGTGCGACTTCAGGAGCGCAATATTTATGTGCAGAAGAACGAGTGCATATATCTCAATATAAATCTAATAACCTTTTTATTGCCTACACATTTTTAAATTAGAGAGAATAAAATAGGTTGTAACATTTAATTTTCACCAAAAACATTTATCTGAAACAAACATACTGTCATTACAAAATTTGAATATTCTCAATGAAATCAACATTGTTTACATAACGTGACATACTTTCTTTGACATGAACAGAAAAGTGTACCAATCACGAACGAGTATACATTACACACCCAATATGACTTAACTACACGTCAATATGGGCGAATATTGACGTTTCCTGTTACATTGGAAGTAAACGGAGCTTGTAAATGTGTATGCAGTAAACCCGTATATACATATATATGGCCAAAGATTATGGGTATTTATCATGTTTATGTCAGTTGAAGAACTGTGACTTTTGCTCAACAAAAATGAACAAATCTTGCGATTAAATGCATTAAACGTCTGAAATATGTATTTGTTTCGAAATTTATTCATTGTATTTACCAGTGGTGTAAACTGTGCACAGAACTGATGCACTCGGCGTTACCTTGGTTTACTCGCAGGAAAAAAATAATTAGACCTCGGGAGATAAAAAAAAAAATAGTCGCAGCAATTTGAATGAGTCGGTCGGGTAACTCCAAAACAAACACTTTTTTAATTTAGGCACAAGTTTGATAAAGATCAAATAACAAATGAAGGTGCTATAGTGTTCACAAGGCAGTAAATGGCACTTTTCAGAAAAAACAAGGGCCATAACTCCGGTGTTACTGAACCGATTTGGCAGGTTTACGCACTTGTCTGAGCTTTCATTGATATTAACAATCTCTGCAAGTTTGGTAAAGATCAAATAATAAATGAAGGTGCTAGAGGGTTCACAAGGCTTAATATGGCATTTTTCAGCAAAACAAGGGCCAAATTAATCTGGCTGGTTTTCGAATTTGTCCGAGCTTTAATTGATATAAAGACACTGGCAAAGTTTCATAAATATCCGATTTAGTAATGAAGGCCCTCGAGTGTTCACAAGGCGAAAGTTAACGGACGACGGACAACTCGTCATCCCGCAACACGGTGGGGAATCAAGGGCACCATAACACTATTGTTATGCGTTAAAATTGTCACCGTGCATTTTCCGTTAAGCTGCCCAGTGCAGAAATTGTCAAAAGGTGAGTGTGAAATGTGTTTTTGTTTTATCAAGACGTTTATGTCCAATTCCCCAAAATTGGGGAATGTCATTGTGGACAAATCTGTCCAAATTTTATTTTGAAAGCAAAATAATTGAAAAACTGCCAAGATCTAATCGTGTAGAGCGTTTGGACTTTGCAAGAGTTCATTGTTGATTTGTCAAAATCAGAATTTTGTGACCATTCTTCAACGATCTGCAGGTCTATGCTAATATTTGTCCTTCATACAACTGTGTAATGGACAGACGGATGCTCTGGTACAAACAAGAGGTCAATGACCTTGAAGCTCTACTGATTGATTTTGATTTCAGGAAGTAGTCGCTACAAAACTTATTTTTTAAAAATCTATTTTTAGCCATGGCGGCCATCTTGAATTTCCGGCCGACCTGAAATTTTGTTAAGATCAATTAGACATCAAGAGCAACATTCGTTTGAAGTTTCATGAAAAATCCGTCAAGTAGTTTCAGAGGAGTAGTCGCTACAAGTTTTCATTATATAACTATGTAAACAAAGATGGCCGCTGACAGCCATGTTTAACATCGAATCAAAACAATTTTTGACAAGGACCAACATCATGTCATGCTGATCATTTTAGAAAAAGTGCCATATCAATATCACTTATAATTTTCAAGAAGTAGTCGCTACAAACTTGTATTTTGAAAATCTATTTTTAGCCATGGCAGCCATCTTGAATTTCCGGCCGACCTGAAATTTTGCTAGGATCAATTAGACATCAAGAGCAACATTCGTGTGAAGTTTCATGAAAATCCGTCAAGTAGTTTCAGAGGAGTAGTCGCTACAAGTTTTCATTATATAACTCTATGTCAACAAAGATGGCCACTGGCAGCCATGTTTAATGTCGAATCAAAATAATGTTTGACTCGGATAACCATCATGTCATGCTGATCATTTTAGAAAAAGTCCCATATCAATATCTCTTATAGTTTTCCAAGAAGTAGTCGCTACAAAACTTATTTTTTAAAAATCTATTTTTAGACGTGGCGGCCATCATGATTTTCCGGCCGACCTGAAATTTTGCTAGGAATCAATAAGACATCAAGAGCAACATTCCTGTGAAGTTTCATGAAAATCCGTAAAGTAGTTTCAGAGGAGTAGTCGCTACAAGTTTTCATTATAAAACTCTGTAAACAAAGATGGCCGCTGGCAGCCATGTTTAAAATCGAATCACAATGATTTTTGACAAGGACCAACATCATGTCATGCTGATCATTTTAGAAAAAGTCCCATATCAATATTTCTTATAGTTTTCAAGAAGTAGTCGCTACAAACTTATTTTTTAACAAGAGGTCAATGACCTTGAAGCTCTACTGATTGATTTTGATTTCAGGAAGTAGTCGCTACAGACTTGTTTTTTGAAAAATTATTTTTAGCCGTGGCGGCCATCTTGAATTTCCGGCCGACCTGAAATTTTGCTAGGATCAATTAAACATTAAGAGCAACATTCCTGTAAAGTTTCATGAAAATCTGCCAAGTAGTTTCAAAGGATTAGTCGCTACAAGTTTTTACTATATAACTCTATGTAAACAAAGATGGCTGCTGGCAGCCATGTTTAACGTTGAATCAAAACAATTTTTGACAAGGACCAACATCATGTCATGCTGATCATTTTACAAAAAGTCCAATATCAATATCACTTATAGTTTTCAAGTAGTAGTCGCTACAAACTTGTATTGTGAAAATCTATTTTTAACCATGGCAGCCATCTTGAATTTCCGGGCAACCTGAAATTTTGCTAGGATCAATAAGACATCAAGAGCAACATTCCTGTGAAGTTTCATGAAAATCCGTCAAGTAGTTTCAGAGGAGTAGTCGCTACAAGTTTTCATTATATAACTCTATGTAAACAAAGATGGCCACTGGCAGCCATGTTTAACGTCGAATCAAAATAATGTTTGACTCTTATAACCATCATGTCATGCTGATCATTTTACAAAAAGTCCCATATCAATATCACTTATAGTTTTCAAGACGTAGTCGCTACAAACTTCTTTTTTAAAAATCTATTTTTAGCTGTGGCGGCCATCTTGAATTTCTGGCCGATCTGAAATTTTGCTAGGATCAATTAGACATTAAGAGCAATATTCCTGTAAAGTTTCATGAAAATCTGTCAAGTAGTTTCAAAGAAGTAGTCGCTTCAAGTTTTTACTATATAACTGTATGTAAACAAAGATGGCCTCTGGCAGCCATGTTTAACGTTGAATCAAAACGATTTTTGACAAGGACCAACATCATGTCATGCTGATCATTTTAGAAAAAGTCCCATATCAATATCACTTATAGTTTTCAAGAAGTAGTCGCTACAAACTTGTATTTTGAAAATTTATTTTTAGCCACGGCCATCTTGAATTTCCGGCCGACCTGAAATTTTGCTAGGATCAATTAGACATCAAGAGCAACATTCCTGTGAAGTTTCATGAACATCCGTCAAGTAGTTTCAGAGGAGTAGTTGCTACAAGTTTTCATTATATAACTCTATGTAAACAAAGATGGCCGGGCAGCCATGTTTAACGTCGAATCAAAATGATTTTCGACAAGGACCAACATCATGTCATGCTGATAATTTTAGAAAAAGTCCCATATCAATATCCCTTAGAGTTTTCAAGAAGTAGTCGCTACAAACTTGTTTTTTAAAAACCTATTTTTAGATCTGGCAGCCATCTTGGATTTCACATCAACATGAATTTTTGCTAGGATCAACTAGACTTCATGGGCAACATTTCTGTAAAGTTTCATGAATATCCATCCAGAATTTCAGAGGAGTAGTCGCTACAAATAAAAGTTTACGGATGGACGGACAGACGCCACACCACGGCATAAGCTCTGCTGATCTCTGATCCGTAGAGCTAAAAACTGAATATTATTTGCAATATAAAATGCTATGTAAACTTTGGGTCGCCGTGGCGGCCATTTTTTATTATTTGACGATAACGAAAAACGATATTTCAGTAGAATGGAATAAGTGGTTTCGGAGATGTCGTTTGAAATTTCCTTAAATTTGACCTAGTTTTAGCCATGGCGGCCATCTTGGATGACTGGCGGTCGGTAAAAATACTAATCTGAGCAGGGCCCTCCAAGGAACATTTTGATGAAGTTTCGTCAAAATCCTTCAAGCGGTTTCAGAGGAGATGTCGATTTTATAAAATTGCTAATAGACCGACGACGGACGAAAAGTGATCATATAAGCTCGTCTGGACAAAGGGCCAGCAGAGCTAAAACTGAGTATTTAACCCATATAATGACCTGCAGTGTGACCTTGGCCTTCATATTTTAGTATGGTCATGGCGATATTGTCATGATGAGTATATATTGAAAGTTTGATAAGAAATATCAAGAAATGAGGAAGTTATAGCATACGTTAAGTTTTCGTGACGGACTGACGACAAGAGTGATCCCTATACATCGCATTTTTCTTATCGGTATTTGGAAAAATGTGTCTACCGTATTTTGAAGCTGTTCTGGCAGCGAATAAGCTCCAAACCACCACGTGTCGTCATTTTGTTTAAATATTTACACCCAGACTCGCACAGCATGCACTGGCATTATTTTGCTGTGTAGTACCGAGCAATTTAATCGAGAAACCAAGTCTATTTATAGAACGCAATTTACATGCTTTATAGAACCAACGGTCAGTCTATGGCGCGCTTTATAAAGTGGAACCGATCTAGTAGTGAGGCACGCATTTGAATACGTAAATCCTATTCACGTTTTCCAACAATTAAATGGAATTAAAACACAAGAAACTCACCATAAATATAATATATGCAACTGAACATGAAATAACAAAAAAAAACAACATGCAACTGTTGAGCAGAAAATAACTGAAAATGAAATAAATCAAGTACGAAAATAACACAAACTGATCTAAGATGGGTTTCAACTGTCATTGTTGATTCACACAGTATCGTTAACAGTACCGTTAAAATGGCGTACCGTTTCATTTTAACGGTATCGAACCATAGTTAGGTTGCAGGTTAAGTGTGACAGACGACGACAGACAAAGTCATCCCTAAAAATTAAGAAAAAAAGACTGATCTTATGCCACCCCCATCATAACACTTAACCTACCCTGTGGTTGTTGTCCATATGCCGGTGCAGCCGGTTGTTGTGGTGGTTGTGGTGGCTGCTGACCGTATGCAGCACTCTGATCATAGGACCCGTATGAACTGCCATAAGACTGGGCACCTGAATTGTACAAACAAGTTCATATATTAAACAACTTCAGTGATGCTACACAATAATAAGGCATATAAGAATTATACAAGAGGTCAATGACCTTGAAGCTCTACTGATAGATTTTTGATAGCTAGGTCAACATTCCTGTGAAGTTTCATGAAAATCCATCAAGTAGTTTCATAGGAGTAGTCGCTACAAGTTTTCATTATATAACTCTATGTAAACAAAGATGGCCACTGGCAGCCATGTTTAAAGTCAAATAATTTTTGACAAGAATCAACATCATGTCATACTGATCATTTTAGAAAAAGTCCCATATCAATATCACTTATAGTTTTCAAGTAGTAGTCGCTACAAATTTATTTATTTTAAATCTATTTTTAGCCGTGGCGGCCATTTTGAATTTCCGGTCAGCCTGAAATTTTTCTAGGATCAACAAGACATCAAGAGCAACATTCCTGTGAAGTTTTATGAACATCCATCAAGTAGTTTCAGAGGAGTAGTCACTACAAGTTTTTACTATATAACTCTATATAAACAAAGATGGCCACTGGCAGCCATGTTTAACGTCAAATCAAAACGTTTTTCGACAAGGACCAACATCATGTCATGCTGATCATTTTAGAAAAAGTGCCATATCAATAAAAATATGTTTGTTTGCCGTGCTCCGACCGACTCACCTGATTGGGCCGCGACTCAAAAAATTTTAATGACCTCGGGCCGAAAAAAATAAAATAAACGGAATTTTTTTTATTTTTTTTTATTCAAATGATAATTTGATTAGCCAGAGTTGTTAAGCATCTTATCTGGATTGCAAAGGTTATCAAAAACTTGCCTTAGTACAAAAATGGCATAATATATGCGAATATATATAAAAAATATCTAAAAATAAAACTTTTTCCTACCTTAAATACACATGAATAAAAGAAGTATGTGCAAGTCCTTGTGTTTAGTTTTAATAACCTATGCCCTAACATCGTACTAGGGCCTTTATAGTGTTGTAGATTGGATAAGCTTTTGATGTGTAAAAAAAAAAAAAAAAAAAAAATCCCTACCTACCTACCCACCCTCAAAATTCTGGGTAGGAGCACAGCAAACAAACAATTTTTTATTGATGGCCTTATAGTTTTCAAGAAGTAGTCGCTACAAACTTATTTTTTAAAAATATATTTTTAGCTGTGGCGGCCATCTTAAATTTCTGGCCGACCTGAACTTTTGCTAGGATGAATAAGACATCAAGAGCAACATTCCTGTAAAGTTTCATGAAAATCCGCCAAGTAGTTTCAGAGGAGTAGTCGCTACAAGTTTTTACTATATAACTCTATGTAAACAAAGATGGCCGCTGCAGCCATGTTTAACGTTGATTCAAAATGATTTTCGACAAGGACCAACATCACGTCATGCTGATCATTTTAGAAAAAGTCCCATATCAATATTAAATCACTTAAGAGTTTTAAAAACCTATTTTTAGATTTGGCGGCCATCTTGGCTTTCACATCAACATGAATTTTTGCTAGGATCAACTAGACTTCATGGGCAACATTTCTGTAAAGTTTCATAGTAGTCGCTACAAAAAAAAGTTTACGGACAGACAGACGGACGACGGACGTCGCACCACGGCATAAGCTCTGCTGATCTCTGATTCGAGCTAAAAACTCATAACTTGGACAAAAAATTATTTGGCCCAATTCCCACACATTTTCTTTAAATTCTTAAACCAAAAACACCCAAGTGTCCCTTCTACATGAATAGATAAAGTATTTATATTTTAACATTAAGTTTAATAGTTACTATTGTTAAATTTAGCAAATTTTCAAATCGGACTCAAAAGCAACATATACGAAATGCAGATGGACAAACAAGGGTAAAACTATAAACCAAACGTTCATTCCTATGAGCTTTTAACAAATATATTAACAATGTGACTACCTGGTGCTGGTTGGCTGTACGCTGTGGGAGCTGTTGATGCCTGTGCCGTTTGTTGATACTGAGACTGATCGTAGCCTCCATAGCCTGTGGCTACTGCCTGCTGTCCATATCCACCCGCAGCTGCTGGCTGGGCCGGCTACAAATATATTAGTATAACAATTACAGAAAATTCATGCAAGCATAGAAATCAAATACAACACATCCACAACAGTATTCACATTCATTTATTGTTGTGTCGTTTCAACATTTTAACCATACATGTGAAGACTCATCTCTTCAATGCGACAAATACACTTTAAAATATTGGTTTTGAATTGAAGGGGTTGCCCAGTTAGGAGCAGGGCTTTTTTCCACAAAATTGGGAAGTGGCCCAGGCCTGTCCATTTTGGGAAAAAAGAACGCGCTTATTTCTCATTTTGGGAAAAATACAAGGTTTCATAAATTAAGTAAATATGACATTAATATACTTTATTTATATTGTCATCCATTATTTACCATAATTATTAACTTTTCCAAATCGGAATTTACTTAGCAGACAAAAACACACTGCAGAATTCATGCTTTTTCTCAAATTCTGAGAGACTGCCGTTTTCCGATTGGGAAATATTTCTGCCACAGTTGGGAAAAAACAGTCCAATTTTCTGTTGGGAAGAGGCCCTTTACAGGCCTCTGTTATATAAGGTAAAAAAGCCCTGAGGAGGTCCTATAATCTTTCCACCTGCCCCCTTGAATACTGCCCCGTTTCTACAACTTTACAAGGAGATCCATAAATACTAATAAAAATAGTTGCCAGTTGAGTTGGAAATGAGTATGACATTAAAATAAACGAAGATGTATACCCAATGACTAAAAATGTTTATGACCAGTGCTAATGAAATGACATAAGTTTCCTCTGCGTTATATCACGGTCCGGCAATTTGCTTTTACTGGGACAAAATGGGTGATAAGACTACCTGTTGTGCGCCATAAGCTGCTGCCCCTTGTTGACCATAGGCTGATGCATCTGGGGCGGTTCCGTAAGCAGCATAGGCCTGGTACCTGTATGAAGCAGCAAATAATATGATGCAAAATTATGTAATATTCTATAAAATTCTTAACAACACAGTGCTCACACTGGCCATTTTAAATTCATAGCCACACATTTTTTAGTTAAAAAAATAATAGCCAACTTTAATGCGTAAGAAAATTTGGTCAGTCGTAAGAGCCAAATTTTCAATCAGGTTTTATTAGACTATCAGGGCATTCTCTGGCTATATTTTTCTTTTTGTCATCACTTTCTCCAAGTGAAAGAAGTAGGAGCCTAGACTAGAATTTAAAATTTAAAAGTAGGATTCCAGGTTACACATTGATAAAACAAAGAATGATGGATTAAATAATGAATAGAAATATACTTTATGTATCTGTCATCTATATATCGTGTTTCTTTCCACTAACATGTATTTGTAAAGGACAGTTTTTCTCATTCGATTATGTAAAAAAAAAAAAAATAAAAAAAAAAAAAAAAATAATCGAAATTATGTACCATCCGAAGTACTATGACACCGCACGTTTACGGTCCGAAAAATTCAAAACATTTAGTCGAAATACCATCAATTACGAACTTTTTTCATGCATTAATGTGTTTTGAATGCCAAAAATGGTCTTTCTTATCAAAGGGGAAAGAAAACACAACCCTAATAGTAGGATAATGTAGTTTTATGTCATTAATTGTCGATCTCAAAGTTGTGACAAATTGAAACTGCCAACACGAAGCCAGGCATAATATTCGAACTTCTTGTTGTTTCAATGTTTTAATTACTTTATTGCAAGTGTTTTCACAGTTCACAATACACATGGGAGTTTGCTACCTATCGGGATCATGATGGGATAGCTATTAATGCAGAGGAAAGTAGCGACTATATTCATAATAGTGCGTGCACAAATTAATTTCATCTCTTCGTAGTTTGTGTACAAAAAAACAAACAGGAAACTGTACCTACTGTTGGATGCGTAACGGATTGTCTGATTGGTCAATCGCCCGAAAGATAACAAATAACGGCATATCTGATTGGCTATTCGGTCCATTAATCACGTGATGTTTGCGTGTATCAACAATGCCGATTATCCGACAACGAAGTGCCAATTAAGGGAATTAACAACTTTTACAAGCGATAATTAATAAGCGCGTGGCGACATCACAGGGGGTGTGAACGGATTATGTAATGTTTATTGCGGTCATTTATTACTTAGGGTGTCAAACAGACCATTATACAAAAAATGTATAAAAAAATAATAATAAAAAAAAAATAATAATAAAAAAAAATCGCTATTTCTTTAAAATAATCGACAGTATTATAAAATAATCGCAAATGGCGACCATGGCGTATGGTAGCGTGAGCACTGACAATTCATCCAAGTAACTGATGTGTTTCAAGTGATGCTACATGTTTGAAGTTTTACTGGTCATGAATACAACACTTGTTCTGTGCTCTTCTATGTTTTACTGCACCTCATCATAATGTGTCAGTTATATAACAAAATGTTTAAAATATGCCATCTGTAAATTCTTACTACAACTGAATTTAGTTCTACGCTTGTATTACTAAAAAGCGTTCCAAGGATCACTTTTCAAAGATCGAAAGTGTTTAATAAATTGTTCAAGATATCATTTGGTTCACTTACCCCGTTTGTCCTGCCGTCTGATACTGCTGTGCATACTCTGAAAACATAATAAAAGGCCCCAATGGACCTGAGAATGCTCTTCAAGCTAACTGCTTCAGCTAGCAAGAAGATTATTTACACCTTGCTCTCCAAGCTAACTGCTTCAGCTAGCAAGAAGATTATTTACACCTTGCTCTCCAAGCTAACTGCTTCAGCTAGCAAGAAGATTATTTACACCTTGCTCTCCAAGCTGCTTCGGCTAGCAAGAAGATTATTTACACCTTGCTCTCCAAGCTAACTGCTTCAGCTAGCAAGAAGATTATTTACACCTTGCTCTCCAAGCTTCAGCTAGAAAGAAGAGTATTTACACCTTGCTCTCCAAGCTAACTGCTTCAGCTAGCAAGAAGAGTATTTATACCTGTAAAGGAAAAGCGTCATTTAATGCATTCAAACTAATAAATGAATTAAGACATTGTTGGTTTGTGTTTTAATTTAAAATAAGAAGGTATATTTAATTTTTAGACACAAAATTAACTGTTATATTTTTATGTAAACAATTTTCTTTCATACAAGCATACACCTTTTAAACATGTCAACACAAGATACTGGTGTTGTTTAATATTAAACTGTCGAACTCACAAGTGATATATTATAAACCAGTGTCTGCAGAAAAACTTGGGGGAAAAAAATCAAAAAAAAAACGTAGACCGCAGCTACTGAATTGTGCAGTCCCTCCAATCCATGGGAAGATGTGTCCATCAAGTATCTTTCACTTTTCAATCAAATGATGTTTATGCAGAGTAAATCTTCTGTTGTCTGGCGGTTGTGATGATCATTCATGCCTTTTTGTCTGGTTAAATGTTGACGTCGACTCCACTCCTTCTGTTAATACCGGCCATTCCTTACATTGCAACTGTCTGCAATTCTTTATCTCTAAAGTTTTATTATATATCATGTTCTTCCGGCAATCTTAGGCAATCCTTAAAAATATATTTGTTTGCTGTTTCCCGACCCTGGATTTTATAAGTGGGTAGGTAGGTAGGCAATTTTTTTAGTAAAAACAAAATATAACTTAAAGAACTGCCATAAAAAGTTTTGGGTAAGGCCCTTTTTCGTGGGTAGGTAGGGAAACGGCAAACCAACAATTTTTTATGGTCAGCCTTATTGAAGTGGCATTATAGAATGGATAAAAATATATATCTATGCCTGAATCTACCCAAAAGGGGAGGTGCACAACTACACCATGACACGAACATTCCTGCCAAGTTTCCAGTTTGTAGCTCCAGCTGTTCTTGAGTTATCGCAAAGACGAGCAATTTTAGTGGTTTTTTTACATATTTTGTTACCATGCCAACCACTTTTCATATGCAAATCTACCCAAAAGGGGAGGTGCACAACTAAGACCATGACACAAACATTCCTGCCAAGTTTAGAGTTTGTAGTGCAAGCTGTTCTTGAGCTATCGCGAAGACAAGATTTCGGGACGGACCGACCGACATTTGCAAAGCAATAATTAATAACATCACAAATCAGGTCACCAATACTTTTACATGCTTTGTGGATAAAAAATAAATATCATACTGCATAATATAAAAAACTGACTTGAGCAGTCACAAACTACAGTGAATGCCTTCCGAGTTAAAAACAAATGCTGCTAGAGTGCGCACTCTTACCATGGTCAAATGTCAGTTTTGTTCTCATTACGAATTTATCAAATTCCATATTATGTTACACTATAGGCACTGCGCTCTTTGTACTTTAAAATTTGTTTTTTTTTATCCAAAACAGCAAAAGATTGATTGATTGATTGAATGTTGTTTAACGGCTCATCAACACAGTATAGGTTATTTAGAGCAGCCCCAGAGAGAGAGGGGAAGGATACATAGGAATCCGGGAACCTGCCCTACTCTTATTATTGAATATATTCCTATGGTTCTTTAACGTGCTCGGAGGATAGACTGATACACGGGACCGCCCGGTTTACGTCCCCATCCCACGGACGAGGCTAAGGGAAAGTGTCTTGCCCAAGAACACACAGACGGAACTCAGTGGCACCACCGAGGATTGAACCCGGGGCCTCCGGTTACAAATCCGCCGCGCTACCGACTGCGCCAGGCCAGTTCTCTAAAACAGCAAAAGAATCAACCCATTTGGAAAAAAACGTGACTAATGAAGTCAAGATACTCTACTGTGCATTTCAGAGTGCCTAGATGTTGAATATGAATCGAGATTTTGTTTTTATTACTTTTTATGTTTTCATACCTGATGTGATTGAATAGAATGAAAACGGATGCTCCTGAATCTGTTCGCAATTTTCGCGTTGCCATCCTCTACGCAAAGCAAAAAAAAAATTGTTGACCCCCTCTGTTTACATGTAATTTTATTGACAGCCGAAACCAAAATGGCGACAGCGGAACATCTAGAGTAGGGGGACTTAAAAAATCAGTGGTGTAAATAATAAAATATAAACGCAGTATACTTTTACCTACCTTTTATTTGCTAGATATATTTTTCTTTCCAAAATAAAAGATAAGTATGATCGATTGCTGGAGGTGCTGAACATTCAATAACCTACATTTTATTTGGTACATTCTGGCGTGGCGCAGTCGGTAGCGCAGCAGATTTGTAACCGGAGGCCCAGATTTCAATCTTCTGTGGTGCCACTGAGTTTCGTCGGTGTGTTCTTGGGCAAGGCACTTTCCCTTAGCCTCGTCCGTCGGATGGGGACATAAACCGGGTGGGCACGTCAAAGAACCATAGGAATCTATTCGATAATAAGAGTAGGGCACGGTTCCCAGATTCCTATGTATCCTTCCCCTCTCGGGGGCGGCTCTAAATAACATATACTGTGTTAATGAGCCGTTAAACAACATTCAATTCAAAGATCCAAACCCTAGCAACAGACAGCGCAATTTCTAAAAATACACCATGTTTTAATTTTTACATTATAAACAATGTGTTTTAGGCTTTGTGAAGCTTAACGGATGGCTATGGGAAGATTGTAAACAGATCCAGGAGCATCTATTTTCATTCTGTCCAACCATATCAGGTATGAAAACATATAGCAAGTAATACAAAAAAAGCTCAATTCATTTGCCGTACAGGCACCTTGAAATGCCTTAATTTCAAACTCTGAATAGTCGCCATAAACTCTTATAATATTCACCTTTCTTAATATGTATACATTTATTGCACAAACATTTAAAGAAAGTAAAGGGAAACAGCCATTTTTATTATTTTTAATTTACAAATTCATAAATAAAACTTTAGGAGGTATTTGTTTCGTTGGTTTTAAAATGCAAAATATTACATGATTTTGATTTGTTTCCAAGTTGACACGTAGCGGCAATCTAGGTCAACACATTTGCATACAAATGGCCTTATGAACATACATTGCATCATGGGAATGGGATTTTACAAAATACCCAGGTTTATTGGCAATAAACGACCACCGGCAAACAGGGGAATCACCATACAAGATGAATGAATTACTAGTCTTCTTCCACATAAATTATTGGCTACCTTCAAATTAAAGATGGGTGGTTTGACCGCTTTTTGTTTTTTAAATACTAGAATTATCTCCCTTGGAGTTGGACAGGACGACAAATTATGAATCAATAATTATCTGTTTTGTTTACATAGATGGTAAACTTTAATAATGGTAGTCTAAAAGTACATTCCATATATTAAAATAAGTCAGCATTCTGCGATAATGCGTAATTTTATACCGGTCGCGAAACAAAAGGCGCGTGCATGTCCTTCGCCAACTTCATGGTAAACACTAAAATTACACAGTTTACCGGTAAGTAGAGCGGTGTAACACTGATCTATTGTATGAATAGAGTTATGATATTGTTAAATCAGTATTTTTATACCTAAAATATGAAAGCAATTGATAAGAAATACAGAAAAATATAACAAAAATACCCACGCTGATCAGACATGTTGGATTTTTTGCGTTCTTGCTGGTGATGACGTTTGCCCACGTGACCAAATCACGTGATAATTATACACAGCGCGCGCTATATTTCTGGTTGTGGTAAAAGCCGTACCGCACAATCCGATCTATCGGGCCAGCTGTTACCTTCACCGCATGCTCGTCGCTGCCTGGGCACTGCTGACGTTCATGATGCCGAAAACTTGAGAACTTGTCATTCTCAGGGATTGGGCAGACTGAACGTCAGTTGACCGAGAGTGAGGGTGTCTCCTGCGTCCCATCACAGCACACATCATCTGATGACTCCAGATCCCGAAGTCGGAACAGGTCCGCAGGCTGAAGCTGAAACAGACCGGGGCGCAACCATAACCCCGGTCATCATGTTGAAGCGGAAGCCTACATTCGACCGTAGTTTTTCACAAGCTACAGAAGACCTAAGGGTGACACAGACATCGGGCGGTGTGTGCGGCGCAGGGGTCATACTCTGATGGGTGTGGCCCCAAACAGAGAAACCGACCAGTAGCGGATGTAGGACAACCACCTTAGCGGATGTAGGCCACCTCGACCAGACCACTTCACCGCCACAGCAAAACTACGTAGAGCAACAGCGACACAACACGACATACCTACAACAGGCCTGCCAAATCTATTCTCCGGATTTTTCAGTTGCTGTCCGGATTTAAGTATAAAATCTCCGGATTTTTCATCAAAACAAAATGTTCATGATTTAACAGCTATAATGTTCACAGTTTATCAGCTATTTTCCGAATTTTCCTGTTACGCTCCCTAGTCAGAGGAGTAATTTCAAGTGCCAAATCAACGGGGGTCGTCTGTGTAATGCACTGACTGAATATACAATTAACACCTTAGGGCATAATTAGTTCCTTCAGTGACAATTTGCGCTTTAAAAAAAGTAGTGCGAAAATCAAGTCGCGCTCTCCAAATTTTCATTAAAAAAGGTCTTCGCGCGCTTTATATCTTAAATTTTAAAAATCTCAGGATTTTGTGTTAACAAGTTTTGGCAGGCCTGCCTACAAGAGAATCGACTACACTACACAGCAGCACCAGATCAACCAAGAACAGTCCAGACTCTATTGTGCCCATCGCTTCAGGGAATCTCCTGTCGTGTTCGTTGGCGGAAGGACTTTAAAACTTAGAACTACTTACACACACACACTCACACGATCTATCGGGTATAAATCTAGAGCAGGACTCTGACATGGAGATTATCGAAGCTGTGTATAAGCGTTTATTTATCCTTGTACTATCATAGTTGCTTTGCTTTTTTGCGATAAGTCTAAGTCATCTGCTTGTACACAGACCTAATAACAAATAGATTGGACACTACGACTATTATCTAAATTTCACGTGGCACAGTGCGAA
Organism: Cyrtodaria siliqua; assembly: GCA_037043455.1. Classification (NCBI taxonomy): domain Eukaryota; kingdom Metazoa; phylum Mollusca; class Bivalvia; order Adapedonta; family Hiatellidae; genus Cyrtodaria; species Cyrtodaria siliqua. Next base: position 112,150 of record JAWPHD010004298.1, on the reverse strand, counting down.
AATTTCACACATTATTTCCCAACTTTAAACACACATATCATGAAGATGTTGATCAGGAACGGATCGGATACTGATTTAGGTGGAAACATAGTCAATTCTGTCATTTCTATATATTTAAAATATAATAACTATATTATTGGAATTATTATTATGATTTCTGGAGATGTTGATTTAATGAACATAATCTCAGCTCACTATGGGTACAGTGTCACTTTAACAGCGTGACATTATACAGCGGTAGCGTCGCTGTCACCGAAAGTATGATTACATCAGATATCTGTAACATATAACTTTATTAGTTTTTGTATATTGAATATCGCCACAGTGGCATAAGGCTATCAATATAGACATTATGCACGGTTGTAACAGTTATTTGCAAGAGTGAAAATAGCAGAGCGTCATATATTGACAATATTGTATAAAAACAGTAAGTGTGTGTTCACATTACTCTATTTCGAATAAAAGTCGTATAGCAAAAAATCAGATCAAATTGATATAATGGCGCTGACCGCGTGGTCGCTGATCAGTTTTATGCGCAATTGATCTTATGAGCATAAATAATATAAAATATATATATATACTGAATTATTGGAATTATTATTAGGATTTCTGGAGATGTTGTTGATTTAATGAACATAATCCCAGAGCACTATGGGTACGGTGTCACGTTAACAGCGTGACAGTATACATCGGTAGCGGCGTTGTCGCCGAAAGTATGATTTAATCAAATATCCGTAACATATAAATGTATGATTTTATATTGGATATTGCCATAGTGGCATATGTACATACTTATAGACATTATGCACGATGTGACAGCTATTTACAATAGTGAAAGCATAATATCAAAATAGCAGAGCGTCATTTATTGACACTATTGTATCAAAACAGTGTGTGTTCACGTTGCTCTATTTCGAATAAAATTCGTATAGAAGATGGAGATTAATTTGAAATAATGGCGGTGACGGCGTGGTCGCTGATCAGTTTATGTGCAATTGCTCTTATGAGCATACATCTAAATCCGAAGTTTCTGTATATTGATCAGGTGCGTGTTACGAAACACTAAGTCGCTTCCAACATGAAGAAATTCGGTGGAAAGAAATCAAATTTTATTCTGGACGATATTGGTTTTGCATAAGTACTCGAAATATGATGAATTATATACACTTCAATATAGGGTCCTCAGCTGGACAATAGTGTAAAAAAACGAGAAAATGCCATATGTACAGTTAAATGTAATGACTAGCGTTTACAGACATAATCTAGAACTTGAATGGCATCACGTGTTTCGGATATACCCATAATGTAGCATTCTGTAAAGTATGAATTGAATTGAATTGAATTGAATGTTGTTTAACGGCTCATCAACACAGTATAGGTTATTTAGAGCCGCCCCAGAGAGAGGGGAAGGATACATAGGAATCCGGGAACCTGCCCTACTCTTATTATCGAATAGATTCCTATGGTTCTTTAACGTGCTCGGAGGATAGACCGATACACGGGACCGCCCGGTTTACGTCCCCATCCGACGGACGAGGCTAAGGGAACGTGTCTTGCCCAAGAACACACCGACGGAACTCAGTGGCACCACGGAGGATTGAACCCGGGGCCTCCGGTTACAAATCCGCCGCGCTACCGACTGCGCCACGCCAGCCCTCTGTAAAGTATGAACTATAAATGAATACAGCATCAGCATACAGTAAAGTATGAATTGTAAATGCTTAGACACAATACATTATTTGTGATTAAAGTTACTATACTACTAATGTTGTGAAATTTCAATGTTGATAGTTATTGTTCTAAATGAGTATTTAAATCATTAATAATTACTATTGAATAATGTAATCAACATATATTGACTATTGTTTTCCTTTATCCAATTGTATTTCCTACTTAGCATATTAATGCTAATTCATAGAATAATATGATTATCATTATCATTTGCACATACAGTTAGTTATAACTGAGATTGCAGATCACAGATTTAAAATCTGCACAAACATATGATTAAAACATATGAAATAAGGATTATGGTTTAATAACTGTAGGAATAAGAGCAAAAAAGTATATTGTTTCGACACATATACAGGCTATATCATTGTTAGTTAATTACTAATTGATGCATTAATTGTAGACCGCATTGACTAATATGAAGTATGGTTTTGCGGTGTACATGTGAAGGAAGTTTTTCACACCTTCCCTTCCACTGCTGGATAGGCAGTTAGTAACACAGCAGGTGGTGAAGTATGTATCCTTGAGCTATTTGAAGCTAATTGCATAAACATCTTGTCTCAGTCCTATATAAGAATAGTTATACCATATATCGGATCGGAAATTTCTCGATTCGGAAATTACGGCCATGTGCAATTCTAACAAATATGTATTTCTCACGGGAGACACTAACAGTCGAAGGTTTACCACCACCAATTACATGTAAACCTCCGAGGTTTAGTCGAATGTAGTTCCTATAATAAAAAGTAATCCCTCCTTTTTCGATAGAAATGGGCATTAAAAGTAGGGGAAAACTGCCCATTTCTATTCGATTTTGTGGTTATATGTATAAGAAGCGTATTAATAGGTTTTACTGGATCACTGATGAACATTTTCGAAATTTCGACTCTATGCTTACACTTTGTGAGCAATGAAAACAGTCGATCAATAAAAACAGCTGGTATCTTGACCTGTTTAGTAAACAAACAAGAACTTTCTTACATGTCTTGTGACCCCACGTTTTCTGGTGATTTTTCAAGTGGAAAAATAGTTTTCTATATGAACATTACACTGCTGCATTATCCATACTTGATATGAATTTGCAGCAAATCATTAATATGTGACACTTTAACATTGGTGTCTATGGGGGAAATAATTAGTGCTTTCATACGTCGAACAGGGACCCTTTTTGAATTTGACAAGGACACATTAGATTTTTATAACGCTAGTTTGAACCTAAATAACTTTAGCTTGTCAATTAACCGAAAATCTACTGACCCCATAACGAATAATCATGGGTATCTGCTAATTGACGCATGTAAAAATAATAATTTAATAATTCTGAATGGCCGTTTCGGTAACCAAGCAAATCGTGAAAAGGATACTTACAATTAAATTAGCTAGAAATGACCTTAATTCGGCCAATAAAGAGTATACAAGTATTAGGACGAATGAACACATAACTTTGGTTATATCCAAACGCAGATATTATAGTAAGGCCAAACGCCGAGCGAGAGCAAAATATATAATGAATAAAAAGACATTATAACACCAAGCATCCAAAATCCAGCCAAAAGTTTTTGGGAATTTATAAGAAAAGTCAGAAAGAAAGGTAATATTAAAAATAATATTCCCGATGGACAATTTTTTAAACAATTTAAAGATTTATTTTCTTCTGAAGATATATATTCAAATAAGGATGTTGAGAACAAGTAATTATGACGCTATAATTGAACAGTTAGATTGTGAGATAAGCATTGACGAGCTTAAAAAAGCTATAGCAATGTTAAAAAAGAGTATGATAATGGACCTTTGGAAACGGCCGAGCACGACACATACGAAATATTTCAGTCTCGGTTTGATTGAGACTGTTCATGAGCGGTAGTGAAATATGCTAGCTACCGCTCACGCCCTCTAGCCCCGGGTTGAGCAGAATTCAATATTCATAAAATCAATAGTACAAAATGTTAACCATCCCGAAGATGGCATGCATATGGCGGTGGACATGGAGTATACTCATTCCCCATGTCGTACGGCGTATGGTCCCAGTATCTAATAAAATGAAATGCCCCGAAGAGCGAAATAAACATAATGGAATTTAGTTGGGAGCAGCGGTTATGAAGCCTGCCTATAAAAAGCAGACAACATATCCTATGAGTGGTTAAACAATACCCAGACCCTTTTATCGGCCGGAGTAGTGGAACCACCCAATCAAAAATTAAGTAAGAAAACAAAAGAAATTGAAAATGTACCACCGATAACTAAATATAAGTATCGGGCTCAGCGATCTCCAAAGATCGAATGAATAACAGTACTGATTGCAAGCGCAGGGAGACGTTTTACTGCCGCCACACTGCACAAGCAACGTCACTGTGCTATAAAAAAGAGTATGATAATGGACCTTTGGAAACGGTTGAGCACGACACATACGAAGTATTGCAGTATCGGTTTGATTGAGACTGTTCATGAGCGGTAGTGACATATTCTAGCTACCGCTCACGCTCTCTAGCCCCGGGTTGAGCAGAACTCAAAATTCATAAAATCAATAGTACAAAATTTTAACCATCCCGAAGATGGCATGCATATGGCGGTAAACATGGAGTATACTAAAAAGACAAGAAAGCCCGGGGACGGACTCGTTTACCTCGGAAATGTTTATAGATGGGAGCGCTATTCTATCATCAACTGTATGTAAACTTTTTAACCATAAATATAATAGCGAAATTTATCCAGATAGCTGGACAAATGGTATACTTGTCCCTGTACAAAAAAAAGGAGACAAAAATGATGTGAATAATTACCGTGGTATTATGCTTACAAGTATTTTTTCTAAAATATTTTCTCAAATTCTAGACTGTCGACTACGAAAATAGGCAGAAACAAATAATTTATTGTCAGATAACCAGTTTGGATTCAGACAACACAAAAGTACAACTGATTGTGTTTTTATCCTTAATTCGATTATTAATAAACTCATTTCCGGTGAAAAGATAAAAATATATTGTGCTTTTATAGACTTTAAGAAAGCATTCGATTTGATATATAGAAATGGGATATGGTTTAAATTAATAATGATGGGCGTTTCATCAAAGTTTGTTAAGATGCTTCAAGCTATGTATGAATCAGTTAAATCATGCGTGAAAGTAAATTGTAAATGAACATTTCGATAGTAATATTGGGGTGAAGCAAGGGGAGCCATTGTCTCCTTTATTGTTTATTTATTTATCAACGACTTATCAGAGTCTCTTTATGATGATACAGCTGCAAATATTTTTGTTATTGTTGCAGACGACACAATTTTATTTTCATATTCAGCAGATGGTTATACTTAATAAACTTAACACTTATTGTTTCAAGTGGAATATTACTGTCAATATTAATAAAACCGTTGCAATGGTCTTTAAACAGGGAACTAGAATGGAAAATACACGTTTTTACTACAATAACGTTGAAATAAACAATACTAAAACTTATGAGAGTATTTTTGGGAACGACAAGAAACACACCATCAGCTGCAATAGCAGGAGACATGGCATGGCAACCGGTTTGGGTTAGACGAATAATTGCGGTATCAAATTACTGGGTACGATTGAGTCATATGCCTAATATACGTTTCAATAAACGAATATTCTAGTATTATTTTAATAGTAAAGGTTCTAGATGTAAAAACTGGTGTTACAGAGTTTTAAATAATTTGTTAAAAAAATTAGTTTAATAACGTTCCGAGTGTAATTAACCCTATTTTTAAACGTAATTTTTTAGATGATGTTAAGAGTGCATATTTAATCAGTTTATAATAAATTGGAATGTAAATATTAACTCGGAACGTGGTAGTAGTAATATTGGTGGCAATACATTACTTACTTATAAGTTATTTAAAACTACATTTGAAGCAGAAAGGTACTGTAAACTAATATTACCAAGAAATCATAGGTCGGCTTATTCTAGATTCCGTTGTGGCATAGCACCAATTAGACAAGAGACTGGAAGATAATTAGTGAAAGAGTTTTTCCATTTTGTAATGTTCAGATGAGTTACATGTTATGAAAACCTGTCCTTTATATAATGATATCAGAGCTAATTTATACGATAAAGCAATAAGCCTAAATCCCTATTTTAATAACTCTACAGATGAAAAACAGTATATTTATTCACAATTGCAGACTTAATTCGTGTGTGTGCCAAATCCCGCTACTTAATTCTTCTACGTCGATCAAGCTTTTTGTATAGCTAGTCTTTTTTCTTTCTTAAATATGCTAAACAATGTAAATTTTATATCTGTATATAATGTCAATTTGTTTTATAATATCGTGATTCTGTTTTATTTTCTTCTATGAAAATGATGCTATCAGTTCCTTTTTGATCTGACCAAAGGGATAAATGTTTTTTTTAATTTTGTTCTAACTAATGCGCAATATTGCTTTGTTAATTTGTCAAATCTTACAATACTCATTCTTAGTACATATGTTATAGATAGCTTAGCATCATTTACATAGTCTTAATGTGTAATATATATGCTAATATCGTTACTTTTAAAATATGTTGATAGTTTTATAACTATAGTCTCTTATAATTCTAATTAGAACGGCATGGCTATCTTATAATGTTTGCGATGTTTTATTTATGTTTGTATTTATTGTAAACCATGATGAGACTTTACTAAAGAACAGAACATTTTTTTTTATTCACTTTAACTTTACAGTTTTTCGTGATACACATAGAGAATATTATGTCAGTGCCTTTTACTATCAAGTTTATTAGGCGAGGCTTAGAAAACGAAGAATGGCGAGGCTCTGCCGAGCTATTCTTCGTGTAGATTATCCATATTTTCTGTATGAATTACTATTATTACCTATGTCTCAAAATGGTACGCTTATCGAGGTCGTCGCCATGTTGTTGTTTTTTGTTTGTTTTATGACGTCAGGCAAAGTTACGTGCATGACGTCAGATAACGTTACGTACAATAAACGCCGAGGTATTCCGCATTGATTTGCTTTATTGGTCAGTCCCTAATTAAAGCAAAATTTAATAGGTCACCCCTTTATTGAGCAGAAAAGTGCATATCTGCATGATAAAAAAGCATATACATACATTCAATCTACACGTGAATAGTTATGGTGTATGACAATACATTCAAAATAAATTGAATCAAATAAATACAAATTCAGAGGTATAATAAATATTGGATGCACTCCTATTAGCAATTTCAGTCTTAGTGGAACTGACAGAAATCGCATGATACAGTAGGGAATAACTTTCCGCCCAGAAAATCTAATTTTCTTAGTAAATAAGTTAGGTCGCTATTAAGTATTATTATTGTTTAAACGATTTATACGAAGCAAAAATGCTTTATTGATAAATTTGCTTAGCATAAGTATTTCTGATTAGATATTACTTTGAAGAAGAAGCGTAAATTTATACATACTAGGTCTATGTCTATAGAAACGCTTTAAATACACTGTTCTTAAATCTGAATACAAGGGACATATTAACACAAAATGATACTCGTCTTCTAATTCATTTGTAAGGCAAAGTTGACATACACGATTATTTCTTTCAATTCATTCTCTGCCGAATCGACCAGAATGAATGCGTAAATGATGTGCCGATAAGCGTAATTTTGATAGAGTTGTTCGTAAGCTCCTAGAGATAATAATATCAAAAGATTCAAACGCTAAGTTTTCTTTAACTACCTTATACAACATAAGTACCTGATTCGTATCAACTCTCGCTCTGAATTCTTGTAAAAATGCATCTAGTAGTCTTTGTTTAAAAATACATAAAAATGCATGGATATTTTCTACATGTTGGTCTTTCCAAACATACATAAAACCATATTTCTCTAGCAACATTTTAATCTTAAGAAACCAGTTTGTATATCCCTTTTCTACGTCTTGTAACGAAGACTCTCTAATATATTTTATAATGATATTTTCACTATTGCATATTTTTAACCAGAACTTGATAATACGTACATATCTATTTATATAAAGTGGAAATCTTCCCAGTTCCCCATAAACAGCACAATTGCTTGTGGATAGTCTAACTCCCAATACTTGTTTACAGAACCTTAAATGTAAATTTTCCAATGGTTTAGACTTTGAGAAGCCCCAAACTTCGTTCCCGTAATTTATAGTTGATGAAACAAATGCATCAAATAATTGTAAAGCTAGTTTCGGTTTAGTCTTATGTATTTTCAACTTGGCAGTAAGCGCATTCATTGCCTTTAGACCTTTACCATATAATGTATTTGTATTTAGATTAAACGTACCCGTATAGGTAAATGTTACCCCCAAATAGTTAGAATCATTTACTGCTTCAATAACCTCGCCCCCATATTTCCATTGTTCATTTCTTTTAATTACACCCCGTTTGCAAAATACAACGATTTTCGTTTTAGCCACATTAACTTCTAAGTTCCATTTTTCACAATATTCTTCTAGCCTATCCAATGATGCTTGTAAATCTTCTGGCGTTAGACGTATCAAAGCCATATCGTCTGCAGAAAGTAGCAATATAATACAAATATCCCTAAAATTAATTCCACAGTCTTGTCTGTTTTGAATAAAACGTTCCAGGTCTTCTACAAATAGTGAAAATAAAATCGGCGAATTTATCTACCCTTGTCTTAAGCCCACGGCTATATCAAAGAAATCAGAGAAATTATTGCACATTTTCACACATGATTTGACTGATTTATACATGTTTCTTATTATTCTTAGAGGTTTGCCATTTAAACCCATATTGTACACTTTGAACCATAACGCATGTCTATATATAGAATCGAAACAACGTTTCAAGTCAACGAATGCACAATATAATCTATTATTTTCATTTAACACCTTTTCAATTAGTGCCTGTAATATAAAAATAGAGTCCGTTGTTGAACATCCTTTTTTAAAACCAAACTGCAAGTCAGATATAACATTATTCTCATTATACCATTTAGATATACGTTGGTTTAAAATACAATTAAACAATTTTCCAAAATTACTCAATAACGTTATTCCTCTGTAGTTATTAACATCACTTTTATCACCAGTTTTAAATATCGGTATAACAAAACCTTTTGTCCATGCCTCAGGAAATATTCCTGCATCTAGAATCCTGTTAAAAATATCAGTAATATGACCAGACAATATATCACTAGCCTCAATGAAGTACTCATTTAAAAGCTCATCTTCGCCGCAAGATTTTCTACGCTTTAGCAATGTAATACATTTGCATACCTCTTCGTGAGTTATTCGTTTATCTAATTCTTCAAAAACTGGATCGAAATCTTCAAAATCGTGAGTCTCATTAAAATGTTCAGAATCTGTATGCGTGGAATGTATAACTTTGGCAAACATGTCTTCGAAATAACTTTTAAAATCATTTAAAGGTACCTTTATATTGTGTGTTCCCTTTCTGCAATTAAAATAGCGCCAAAAATCACGCGGTTTACATTTCTTGAAGTTTTCAAATTCTTTAGTCAGTTTAAATTTATAGCTTCTGGCCTTTTTTTTAACTAACGTTTTATATAAAAGCTTTAATCTGTGCAACTCTAAACTATCTTCATTTGATTTAGTTATATTGTATTGAAACATCGCATCTTTATAGACTCTCTTTGCTTCCTTACAGTCTTCATCAAAATGATATATAGGGTCCTATAGAAACCACAGCGTCCGAACGCAATGGCATCGTAGGTCCGCACTGTACTGCAACTACAATGACAGAGACAAAAAACAACAGAAAGGGTGGTGCAGACAGGGTTACCGACTTGGAACGGTCAGTAGGCAATAAGGCCTACTGGTTAGCTTGAATCGATTTTATATGCGCACAATCCTCGCTATTATCCTGTCTTCAGCGCCCAAATAGACAAGACAGTGTAAACAAAACTACATCCCATCAAAAGGAAATCTCTAACAATAAAGTCCACATCCAGGGAAACCAACTAAAGATATACATACAAAATAACAAACATCTCAGGATGTATCCAGAATCGTACTGAACAACCATAGTAGTTGCAGCTAAAGAGAAAACCAATCTAGGGTTAAACCCGAGGGACGAAAGCTCATGCACCTACCTCCCTTAGTTGGGGTTTCAGTGGGTACAATCATAGAGTCCCAAGAGGTAGTCCAGTCTTCGCACAAGTGAAAAGTGAAAAACCACTTATACGAGTCATTTACATGTGTGAATTCAAATTGAGGTCGTTTAACGTAACTTTTATTAAACAATGGGTCTGCCACCTCCTTAAGTATAGAACTGAATCCAGTTATCAAAGTATTTAAACTATTTGCATCATTTAATAAAGAAATATATATGTAGTACTATTCCACTATCCGTTAATGACCGTCAATTAGAAAACTAGTAATCCATTTAAATTATTTACTATAGAATTGCAACACATATCCTGCACACAAATAATCCGTTTTATTTTATGCTTAGCAGTGAAATAGTGGATTTTAGCAATGAAATAAAAGTAGTATTTCATACGTATGAAATATAGAGTTTCATTTTTTCACTACCGGAACTACTTTTTTTTCAAAAACTATTTTTTTCCGAATGTTGCTTTAAAAGTTATATCATTGGATTGGAAATAACTTAACTAATGAGTCGTAGATTATTGAAATCGGTTAAGTAGTTTAGAAGGGAATGTTTTGTAAGATAAACAAAGAACGGGAATTAAAAACAGCAATTTCATCATACTAAGCCAACTTTTTATTTATTTTGTCTGCATACTATAGAGTACACTTTGATTATAAAGCATAACATAAAAAGAAAATTTGTTGTTTTGGCCTGAATATATAAAGTTTTCACACTTCTCGATGAAATAAAATCTGTTATTCACTCCAAAACAACAAATATCCTCTATTTATGTATTTAGGTATATTTAAGCAACGAGTTCATGATAATAATATACAATGTTTAGAAATTTCAACGAGAGCAATCTTTTTTAAAGAAATTGTTAGTTTTAATTTTCAATTAAGCGATGACCAGATTAATTTTCTCATCTCACAGCCTTGCTGTAGAGACTGGTAGGTGGCATAGTCCTAGAAGTATACCATTAGAAGATAGAATATGTATCCACTGCAACAAGATTGAAGACAAATTTCATTTAATTTTAGAATGCGATCATTTTAAAGCTATTCGAAAAATATATATTAAAACGTATTTTGGAATCGACCGAGCATGTTCAAGAACTTTTTTACAGCAAAAATGAAAAGGAAATTAAAAATCTGAGTGTGTATATTTTTTTAATTCATATGAAATAAGAAAAACTTTAAGAATGAATTGATCCGATGTATTTGAAATTCCATGTCTCAATTATTTGTAATTCCATGATTCAATTGTAGTATTGTGTGTAATTTTGCCAAATATTCATGTATAATTGTGTGTAATTTTACTCTTATTCCTTTTACTTATTCGTATGTAATTGTGTGTGTGGTGTGGTGGTAAGCCACGTTTGAAAGTATTGATCCTGTTTGAATTGGATGTGTATGTGCTTATATGTGCATTGCAAGAATATGGTAATCTATTATACAACAACCAACACATTAATATATCTCTACCTTCTCCGTGAATTCTGAATTGCAAATTAAGACATGTTCATGTATATCGCAATTTTTACTATATATTTTTTGTTTTGTTTTGTATTGTTACAGGCTGATTGTTTGTTTGTTTGTTCTTCGTTCTCAAGTAAGAAGTAAACAGTGTAACTTTGTATATCCTTTGCATCTGATATGTCTTATACATGTATGTACGAATCTTGCTAGTCTGTTAAAAAAATGTATACTGATTTTGAAATAAAGTGCTTCTTCTTCTATGTTCACATGACCATTGACTATACTAGTTGACGCATGCACGTGTCGCACGGGACATTCATGTGGATTTTAAATCATACAGGTAATAGTACTTACACGCGGCGGTTACGAAAAAGGCCAAATACAAAAAAAAGCAGTAAACTGAAATAGTTATTGTGTGTGAAAAATAGATATATTTGCATTTGTTTTGAAGAAACACCATTATGCGAATGATGTATTGTTATTAAAGTGAATAGTGTTACTGTTTTATTTAAATATTTAAATAAGGACCTATTTATAGTATAGTACTACTGTACTTAACATTAAATTAATTACGTTTATCTATTGTTTTTACTATATTATTAAGAAATATGCATAAGGAGAAATTATTCAGAAGTATGTTATTACTGTAGTTACCATTATATGAATTACGTGAATATATCATTACTACTAATGGAACTATATGTATATATTATAATCTGTCAAAAAACGTTTAATTACTCATACCTGTTATCATACTCTTCTCATAGTATACTCGTATTTGTGTAACTGTTGCCGCCAAATGTATTAGCGATGAACATGTATATATGTTTGAGCCTGAATAAAAACTGAACTTAACTGATGACGTTTTACAGCAACTAACCATGTTGTTTGTAATGTCATCAAACATAAAACGCGATAAATCATGGAGCGAAAACACATTCTACATTCTAAACATGGCGGCTAAAGTGAACGTGCATGACCGAAGTGTTCCGAATGAGTGGACGACAAGTGTTTGGCGTACTTCTGACGTAGACTGCTCCACAGCCGTCATTAAGTGAACGAGACATGCGCCGTGGAGCAGTCTAACTTCTGACGGAGACCGATCCTCCATATAGACTTTCCTTATAAGATGCATATTTTGCTTCATCAATACATAACTACTAGTTGGCTTATGGCTTATAAGTGTCTATAAATGTGCTTAATAATGTGCTGATTAACTAGTGTATATATGTTATATGTTATATGTAATTGAAAAGTGATGAAATTTGATCTAATAAAGTAGATCTATACTCTTCTGCTGTTTTATTGATAATTAATTGTTTGTATTGTCCTGCATGCAGCCAGTGTCGATCAGTTCTCTTGATATCTAATACGAGGTGATAAGAGTTTTAGCACCTTTTTAATTTAACAGCTTTTGCTCCTATTTAGTAAATCTCAGTTTTTTAATAATTGTAATCTTAAATAGTTCCAGGGACTGAAGATAGACGTAATATATAAAATATAAACGGGTCCTCATAGTTCTTAACAGCTGGGTCCGGGGCAATGCACCCCCCACCCACACAAACACGCTTTTTTTTGTTGTATTTGAAGAAATACATGTTTGACAAATTTGAGAATTTACCTTTGACAAAGTTGAATTATCTGCACTGTAAAATGAAATAAGAAACAAATGTTGACCCTTTACCCCTTCTGGCTTTTTATTTATTTTCTAAATTGATGTAGAAGCCCGAGCCTATATGGCCTAATAGTATCCACACCGATGGCAGTATGTGGCATGTGAGTAGTATAGATACTGAGAGTACCAGCACAGTTTCCCCTCGCGGGGAACGAGCATAACTAGTGAAATATGCCAGGGGGGACTCAGGCGAAACTTTCATAAATGTAAGTCACGCCTAAATCAACACCAACATATTTCAACAGTTTTCTCAAGCACCCCGCTCAGGAAAACTCCGCTGGTACTCTCAGTATCTATACTACTAATCAATCCGGGATCTTCAGGGGAGGTAATTTTCAAGGGAAATAACTATTTTTTTCAAGGGAAATAACTATTTTTTTCAAGGGAAATAACTCTTCTTTTTTTTTTCAAGGGAAATAACTATTTTTTTCAAGGGAAATAACTCTTCTTTTTTTCCCAAGGAAAATAACTCTTTTTTTTTCAAGGGAAATAACTTTTCTTTTTTTTCAAGGGAAATAACTCTTCTTTTTTTTCAAGGGAAGTCGCTTACAATGTCACATGACCGAATTCGCTCCGAGGTTGCCTTAGCATTTCATTTCCCCTTTAGGTTACAATGTCACATGACCGTTTATAATATAAACGTCTATTTATAGACCATATCACACAACCGTTTACAATTCATTTCGCTCCGAGATAGCCTTACCATATCACATGACCGTTTATAATATAAACGTCTGTTTATAGACCATATCACACAACCGAAGGTTGCCTTACAATGTCACATGACCGTTTATAATATAAACGTCTATTTATAGACCATGCTGCCAACCCAACACTTAGTATTTTCACCATACTATACCTCAATCTCCTATATATACTATACCACCGACCGCTTGACTTTAAAAAGGGTTTTCAAATTTGCATAAATTTAAATTATCATAGTTATACCTGCTTCAAACACACGCTTGTTATTGCTTAATGTTTTGAATGTCCTGAAATGATACCCAACTATTAAAGCTATTATCATAACCGACCCATTTTACTAATGCTTGTTTCTTTTTATAATCACGTCGTATTACTTTTTCAATCCTGAAAATTTCTTGCTTTGCTTTTATCATCTATAATTCATAAAAGCTGCCATCAATGTTTTCGTTGTTTAAATCTTTTATTTTGTATGTCACAGGATTTGTGTTTTGAATTTTATCAACAACAAATATTTCTTCAGTCCAATTTGGCGTATAACCTTTCTCAAACGTTCTTTTATATTTACTAATTCTAACATTATCCCCTATTTTAAACTTTGGCTTAATCTGAGTACTTTTCATCTTTCCATACAAGTTGAAATACACTGTTCCTTTATTTTTGTCATCACTAGCTTCAATTGGTGTCATTTTAATACTCCGATCTTTTGTATTATTGTATTTATCAACCATCGTCTGAAGCACGTCTAAATATGTATTTGTATTGTTAGCTGTAAAATATTTCCACATCCTCTCTTTTAATGTTCTGTTAAATCGTTCAATTACTACAGCTTTTCCGAAATTAAAAGTGTGATACATTTTGATATTATTATCATCAAGGAATTGCTTAAACGTCTTGTTGTAAAACTCCACACCTTGATCAACCCACAACAATTTACACTGTCTTTCTGTACTGATTATTTGTTTGAACGCTTTAGTAATTTCTAAACCAGTTTTATTTGGAACTGGAATAACCCAAGCAAATTTACTAAATAAATCAATAACAGTAAGCAAGTATTTAGTACCTTTATTATGCTTTGAAAACGATTGCATATCAACCAAATCAGCAGACCATATTTTATCAATTTCATTAACAATCACACGGCGTTGAGTGAACTTTCTTCGTATAGGTTTATGAAGTTCATCTGCTAACTTGTCAGTCCATTTCAACGCCTTTTCTAGTTTTTTGAGTTTCCAAGACCAAGTTTATATTTTGTACTAATGACTGGTTTTACTATCAAATTCTTAGCAATCTTTTCTCCGATAGTTTTAGACTTACTAGATTTCAAACCAGCAAGCATGTTTTTATCACACGTTGATTTATTACTAGGATTTTCGTCATAGCAATAATCATGATCTTTACAAACAGCATCTAATTCATTTACCGGTTCTCCGCTATCAAGTGGATTACCAGGACCGCAATATTTATAACCAGGAAGTGTTAGCCCTTTTTTGGGTAGCAAAGGGAGCAAAGCTTTATGAATATCAATATTTCCACCTTCTGTGTTTTTAACAAACTTTGTTTTAGTAATACCACAAGACGCACAAGTTGCTCTTAACATTTTTCTACCATTTTTTGCTGAAACATACTGAGGATTAATATTTTCAGTAACCTTTTTTTCTTTTATGCAATAACTCATATATAATATGATAAGATTAAACTTCGTTTACAAAATATGATTTTATAATGTTTTCATTTTCTATTGGTTTGTATGGTTTTAATAATTTGTAAAGAATATCATACGTACTATTTCCTTCTTGTAACTTTTTAATGAAGAATAGGCAGAAATATCCACACAGAACACTTGTTTTATCTTAATATTGAATGGTGTTGTATTTTATATTAGGTATGTACGCTAAAGCTTCTTTTGGCGGACTCAAACCAAACGGATCGAAGTAATAATTATCATAGTAACAAGTCCAGTGTGTGCCAGGTCCAATATAATCATCCAGATTAATAATGCCACATTTTTTTTTTTTTTTTTTTGTTGGTAATTTATTCTTGCTAAACACTCCCCTGAAGTTCTGTATGCCTAGCTGCTTAACCCATTTTGTTATAGCTAAGTTAGATATAGGTTCATTTTTAAATTTTTTTTTTTTTTTATAAATGGGATACTTCTATATGGCCTGATTTGTGAGTCTACTTGTAAACCATATCCTCTTCTATCTACTTGCAAACCTTTTCCAGTTAAACCACTAATAAGAGATCCAATCAATGGAATTCCTAGTGATGCAAGCATTCCAAGAAATCCTCCTCCGTCCTGCTGTTGTTTTTTAGTTAGTTTAACAGGGCAGCGACCTTTTGACTTTGCTATCTTCTTTCTTTGCGCAGCTGTTAATTTCTTTGATTTTAGAAGTGTTTGTTTTTTATCACTAGGAACAGCTGCCGTTACATCCTGCTGTTTTTTATCACTGGGAGCAGTTACCGTTTTATTACTAGAAGCACATGCCAGTACGTCGTGTAGTTGTTTTTGTGTTAGTTTAATGGTGCAGGAACCTTTTGACTTTGCTAATTTGCTTTTTTGTGCAGCTGTTAATTTATTTGATTTTAGAAGTGTTTGTTTTTTATCAGCAGGAACAGTTACCGTTACCATTCCATTTCCAAATAGTTTACCAATTCCAGTACTTGCCAGACCACTAAGTGCCCCTGTTGCTAAAGGCCCTAATATCTTTGGAGCAAATCTAGCAACTGTTGGTAAAATTGTTTTAGTTAGCAAACCAGCTAATGCACCTAAAAAGCCTCCATTTTTAGACTGGGACCTCATTTGTGATTTTGATATACTTATATCTAATCCCCGCCCATCAGATTTAGCTTTGTTAATATTGTTAATCTGGGTAGCTGTCAGCGACAAGGGGAAATTCCCAGTTAGTTGGTTATTTTTTAACCTGAGTGTTAATTCACTTTTGTTTTCATAAGCCTTTGCTAAACTTTGTTTCTCCCATCTGTTAAATTTACTGAATAATTTACGTAAGTCATATATATTATAAGTTAGATTAAACTATTACCAATTCATTTCCGACAGTATCAATAACTACATCTACTTCATAGAGAACCAGAGCATAAACTTTATATCTAGCGGCAGGAGGTATATTTAATTTATATTTCAGACTTAGTTGTTTTGGATCAATAGTAACTTCATTTTCCTTGTAACTCAAATCGAAATATATCATTCCGAAAAGAGTTTTAAAATTACCTACATTGAGTAAAGTTCCGGTGTTTTTATCATTTTGCTTGTAAGAATAATTAATAACATCTCTGAATATTCTTATGATATTATCGTAACTGTATTCAGTTTCTGGATAATAAACTCCATTTCCAACTTCCAGTCTAACTGATTGTAAATAGCAATTAGTATTAGCAGCATTTACCTTAAACGTGTCCAAAAGATGAGGATTTTGTGTTTGAGAAGAACTCTTGTCAGCCCTTTGCAAATAAACAAACACATGTTTGGGATTTTTAACACCAGCCGTTATTCTAAATACGGATTCAGTTGCTTCAGAACTTCCGCTCTCTTGTATCATTTCACGGAGGTAAGTCCATCTTGTTGATGTCATATGATTTGTCATTACATAACTTAAACCATCTGAGTTAAATATCATTCTGGGTACCCACAAAACTAATTTATTAATAACTACTCGACCATCATCACCACTTGATTTGAAAATTAACACATTATCATTTGTCAGTTGCAAGCTAATTTGAATTTGGCCAGGAGGAAGCATGTTTGTTTCCAAACCTCCAAAGAAGGAATATTTATTTAATGGGATTATAGAGTCAACTTTTCGATTAGTTATGATTAAAGTATGACGAGCAGTAAATCCTGAATTATAACCGGCTTGATCATCTCGCGATTCTGCAGCAGTTGTATTATCTAAATAAAAGTATTCGTTTGTTCCGGTTGTCCTTGCATAATCGTCAGAAATTTCAAGCAAGCTTTTGATATTAACAAATCTGTGAAGATTATTTCCATCATAAACTATTTTTTCCATTTTGCTTTACTTGCATTTGATCAATCAATGAAGCTGCGTCGTTAATTAAAGCAATTCTGTCAGCGTCTGCAAAAGCGGCTCCGTCAGCAACTTTGTTTACTTGAAAACTGATTTCAAAATATGCGTTATACCAATCAAAGTAAGAACTTCTGTCATTTAGCGTAAATTGGTAGCCACTTTTCATTTGTCTGGTATTATTTCCTGGTTGTGTTATGGGGGTATCTAACTGAATAGGTACATGTTCATATCTAGTATTATATTGATTACTTCGAAACATCTATGTATACTAGTAATTAGATTATTTTTTATTAATTAATCGATTAATTCTCACATGAATTCCCCTTCCGGATAGTAATCTGTTAATTTTTGCATTTACATCTTCTTCAATTATATCATCAGCCGCAACTTTAGCTGCATCTTTTGTGGCAGTTTTTATAAGTTCTTTTAAAATTATCTCACCTTTTGGTTTAGGTTTAATAACTGAAACTAACTTATCGGCAGCCATTTTACATACTTCATCTCCAAGTTTTTTAGAACCACTTTCTATGATTTGTTTGCCAGCAGTTTCTAATGCTTTTTTACCTGCTGTTTTTACAGACTCGCTAAATATCTTTGATCCGACTTTTGAAAAAATGTCAAATATGCCAGCTCCAGTTAATCGATCAACTTGAGTATATGTTCCCGTGCTAGTGTCATAAACTTTTTTTAAACATGCCATATAACTTATGTTATATTAATTCCTTTAAAACAAATCGAAATGATGTATGGACATCATTAAGATTAATAATTTTACCAGAGAAATCGGTTATGTAAATATTAATACTGTTAATGATCGTTTTGTTTACTTCACAGAACCCTTATCGGTTCATCTTTGAAAGGATATGATCTCGTGAGATCAGCTGTACTTATTTCATAAATAACATCCCCGTATGATCCATCAACAATAGAATTACTTATCAAATCACAGTGGATATACAATGTATCGATAGAATTTGTTATGTTTGGTGTCACAGTTCCAAATTTAGTTTCTCTGATAACTGCATCTTTGTCAAACCCAATCAAGGTGTGAAAGTTTGATTCTCTCAAATCAAGTACAAATTTATTATGAATGGTAACCAAACATTTGAAACTTGATAAATCAAACTCAAGTCTTATCGGGACAGGCGAGTCATCGGTTAAATCATTGTTTACAGTCAATGTTTCTTTTATGTAATTATCGATATCAGCATAACTGTAATTTCCATTTGTAAAAATAATACTTTTCCAATCTGTTCCATTGTGGTACCTTATCACTTTGTTATTAAAATCCTCACTAATATTATACCACGAGTAAGTCATGGAATTAATCTTATCGAGTCCAATACCATACTGTTTGTTTCTACCTAATATTAATGGTCTGTCAAACACAGTTGTAAAATTACTCGGTGTATTTGAGCTATTAATTATTGACGCTTTTTCTGATGATAATACAATTTTTTGTTCCATATAATATAGAATGGATAATTTTTATTCATACTAATCATTCCGGTATGTAATACAGTTTATAACTTGATTTTTCAAAATTGAAAACTTGTGTAGTGTTGTCTTCTATATCTGATCTGAAAATAATATTAAATGGCGGTTTGGTATATAATTCAAATTGTTCTTTTACTATTCGTTTGCCATTTGTTATTACCGGGATAAGAGACTTTGAAGTGTGTGAATAAATAAAGAATTGTTCTACATCTGCTCCTGTATAAGTAAAATCTATCTCAAATACATAACGACCTTCTTTAAAAATTTGCAACTCCAAACGAAATTGTTTATAATATTCTTCGCCTTTTATAAGTGGATTGGCTGTAAAAGTAAACGCATCAAAAAAAGAGGCTGAACGCCCGGATCTTTCAAGTGGTTTTTGAGTTGGATACGATACAAACATTGATATCATGCCACTGTCATCGTCATAGGGGTCGGCCGCAAAGCTATCTTGAATAATACTTATTCCATCTATTGTATATTCAAACAGCAGAATCCGACTTGCATATTCTACCTTTGCTTTCAACTCATCAATTATACCAAGAATTGCTGTGTGTCGGCTATCAGACTTATGATTAAATTGTTTCAAAAAAGCTATTTCGTCATCAAAAGCTGTGTTTCTTTTTTCCTGGGCAGTTTTCAATTGCTTTGAAGCGTCATCGATAGCAGTCTCAAGTTTATCAGTGTCAACCAGTTTGCTCAGAGCTGTCTCCAGCGAATTGCCGTCAACCATTTTCTTTTTGATGTCTTCAAATTCCTTGTTGATATCGGCAACGTTGGTGTTTATCTGCTCATTTAATATTCTAATTCGGGTTACTTCAGCAGTAAAAGCAGTTCTCATTTGTTTTGAAGCATCAGCAATAGCAGTTTCTAGTTCATTGTTATCAACCATTAGTTTGTTGATTTCTCCAATCCGTGTATTAATATTTTGAACACCAGCTCTTATTTGTTCGCTTAATTTCTTGTAGTTTTCACTCTCTTCCAATCCATCTTCTTTCTTTTCTAACTCGTTCAAAGCATCACTCAAAAGTTTTATTTCATCTTTCAATCCGTTTTGAATTTCAATCATTTTCTCGCGGTTTGCTTGTAACTTTGTTTGTATTTGACTAAGTTTATCATCAACACCTGTTGTCAAATTTTTTATCATGTCTGGAATTTTATCAATATTATAATCACGTATGATTTTTGTTACTCTTCTTACAGTAAATTGCTTTGTTGCTGCATCATCTGCTTTTGTTGGATTGCCAACATTGGTAATTTTATTATTATCCATGTTAAGCTCACTTCTCAAAACATTTTCCTGGTTTCTGCCTTTGTTAAGATAATTAACCAGATGTTTTTGTTTTACATACTCAGACAGCACAATACCAAAATTTGTAATATTGACGCTGCCAGTAGTAACTTCCTCGCCAAGATCATTAAAAAGTCCCATTATAATATAGATTATATTAAATTTCACCATTAAAGTTTCTTTTTACTAACTTCCTAGGCTTGTCCAGATACAGAAAGTCGTACTGCTTGTCAGTTGCTTTTTTATACTGCTCTTTGCTGACATCTTGTTCTTTGGAAAGCATACCCAGCTCGCGATTAACCGGAGTCGCGAAGAAGATGTAATGAGAACAGTTTAACCGAATATCTTTGGGAGTTTTGTAATAAGATTGAGATATATAAATCACGCAGCAATTTTTGTGCCTTCCCTGGATGAAATAATTAATAATATCGCAAACATAATAGTCAAAAATGGCTATCTTCTGATTATCTGACTCTAAAGTATCCACAGGGATAACTTCATCATTTGAACATTCTAATATGTCTTCGACCGGGATTTTATTCTTTTTTGCTATCTTTTCAAGTTTTTGTGATAAAACCTGATACTTGGACTGCTCCAAGTTTTTAGCAAACAAGTAAATCTTGTCGTAGTAAACCAAAGGTTTCAGCAACATGTGAACTAGTGTGTTTGTCTTGCCAGATCCTGAATTACCGCAAATTAACATTCTAAAACAACAGTCTGGCATAAAGTTACCGTTTTCTGTTTTCATATCATAGTTTGGAATTTCCATTATAATAATACTTAGATAATACTTATCTTAACTTATCTTAACTTATCTTATTTTAATCTAACCTAATATTATACATGTCTTTGTTAAAATGGAAAGAATTAGCAGAGAAAAAGCGAAAAGCGAGTGAGCTCGTTAAAGACTATGAACATAAAGTTATCCGAAAAAGACTAGAAAAAGGAGCTAGTCTTGATTTGTATGCAGAAGTATTTAAACCTGTAACTAGCGAAATAAAAAGCCAGTCGGAACAGCTAACCGAGCAGTTAGCTTCTCTTCCGAAAATAAGTCAGCAATTAGCCGCTCTTCCAGCAGCAATAGGCGAGGAAATAGAAGAACAAAAATCGTACCAGAGATTACCCCAATTATTTGCTGAAGAACCCCGTAAGCTAACGCTATCACCTGAAAAAGAAATACTAGGAGAAGAAGAACCTGCTACGAGGCCTAAGGAACCCAAACCGGTGTATGATATTGACTTGAATGCTGGTATGAATAAAGACGTACTTGATAAGTATGGCTTGCCGCTCCCAACTAAAATACCGGGTATTACTGATGGGAGTGCTAATTATGATGAATATATTAAAAGGGCTGATGAGATACATGATAAATTACTTCCTGAGATAAGAGGTATAAGGGTAAGAGAAGAAAACCTCAGCGTAGAAAAACTCAAAGCGGGTCAGGAAAAAGCAACATCCGATGCGACTAAACTTAAATATTTAAAATTACTCGGTGACCTCGATGGCACCGAAATAAAGAGAGATTTACTTATAAAAGAATCTAATAAAAAAGCAGATGAGGCAAATGCTTTAAATTATTATATGGAAAGGTTGTCTGACCGAATTCGAGTAGCTAGCGAAACTGCACAAAAGACTGGCAAAGGGATGCAACAAAATAAAAATTCCTACAAAGTTGACAAAGATGGCCACTATGGAATGTTACAAATTGATTTACCTAAGCTTATTGATTATCACAAACTTATTGCCAAACAAGGAGAAGCAGTTGTGCTTGATCTAAAAGTAGACGATGATTTTATAGACTTGATAACGAAACGTTACAACAATGGAAACACTTATTCAAAGCTGTCTCAGAATGCTTTTAAGAAACTAACAGAATTATCTGATTTGCCAATTCATAAAGGTTCTTCAAAGTTCAAAAAGATTTTAGGAGGTTGTGTTGAATATTACAATAATCCTAATGATTTGATGGATGATCTAGAGTTGGTATGCGGAAGTATCGAATCAGGGAATAATAGTCCACAGCTGATAAATAAAGGTATTAGCATAATCGATGAATTATTAAAAATAGGTAAAATATCACCCAAAGAACACGAACAGCTATTTTCTAAATATCTTAATTAAATTATTATCTAACTGTAATTATACATGAAAACCAAAGAAGAATTAATTGATCACTTGACGCGACTTGTAGCTGCGTACAGACGCAGTTATAAATTGTGCGGTATTATAAACACAACATTACAGATTACCAGTGGAATATTTGGTTGTGGTGCTGTCCTAGCATTAGTTCCGCAATTCCTGTTTTCATAGCTGTAGTTGGCGCAGTTCCTCCAATAGTTGCTGTTTTAGTGAGTAAAACAAGAATAGCAGAAAAAAAGACTTTGTTAAAAACACATCACAAGAGTTTTAAACAACTCCTATCATATGTCCAAACAACAACAGGACTAGAAAATGATGAGGAGATCATAAGGATTGTCTTTAATAAAATATTAAAAATTCAAAAAAATGACAACTTTACAGAACCTCTGGAAATGTATATGAAAAGGTTCAAGCTTAATGGACATTAAGCTAGTAGAGATGCTTCGTAGGAGCATCTGTTCAAGTTAAACGGTCCTGGCATTCAGTCGTAATTCTTGTCTGACTTGTTTCCATATCCTATCGTACTTTTCTCTGGTTGATATTGTTTTAATCGGTTTTATTTCTTTTTCTATTTTTAATATTTTAAATATTTTCTGAAAAATGTATTCAAATTTGATTGATCTTTTTCGACATTCTAGCTTATCCAAAATCTTTACAATTTCGCAAAACAAATCTTCAAATCTTTGTCTATTTTTAGAAGACAAATCAAATGCTACCAAGTATTTATTCAAATGATACTTTCTGTGGTAAATAGATTTCGTTCGGTTGTAGTTGTAACCTGTGATAAGATTGTAACCGTTGTGAGTGCCACAATTAAGGCAAACACGCTCATTATCGAAAACTTCACAAGTATCGTTGCAATTCACGCATGCGTATGTACACTTGTAACACAGCTTGGTTCTCGTGCAATATTTACAAAGCTTTTTTTTTATTAGTTGTGTAAAATAAGATGCAATCTGTGCACACCCCAGGAGGATCAATAATATCTAAAACTCTTTTACAATATTTGCAATTCATTATATTATAATATAGCATTATATATTTAAATATAGGCTTAAAAAATAATATCTTATGTAATATTATAATGGAACAAGTAGAACAGGAAATCAAAAACTTTAAGGAAGATCAAATGGCATATGCCCAAACGGTTGATTTTGAAGATATGAGTAAGCTTGACAAAGAGTTAATAGTTTTTTCAAACTTTCAAGATTTGACAGAAAGAATCATAACAATGACAAAACAACTAAAACTGTCATGGAAAATAAAAAAAGGAGATATAAACAAACTACGTTCTTTGTGCAAAAAACAAATTTCAGAGGCAACCAGTTACCAGCCAAAAGTATACAAAGATTCTTCTATTGCTTACTACAGCATTTTGTTAGACAAAGGAATTAAAATTATTCAAAGCTGTCTCAGAATGCTTTTAAGAAACTAACAGAATTATCTGATTTGCCAATTCGTACGGATGATTTGCCGGCTGGTCGGCAAAGCATCCTAGCTCGCCGGCTAGCC
The DNA here is from genome assembly GCA_037043455.1 of Cyrtodaria siliqua. Classification (NCBI taxonomy): domain Eukaryota; kingdom Metazoa; phylum Mollusca; class Bivalvia; order Adapedonta; family Hiatellidae; genus Cyrtodaria; species Cyrtodaria siliqua. The sequence goes on along the minus strand of JAWPHD010004298.1, from coordinate 88,033 downwards.
GGTGAGGTATGGATAAATAAAAATAATGTAATCTATAGTATATGAGTATTTACAGTCATGCAGAAGAAGAAAGAAAACATTTTGAAGAGGAACAGAAGGTTTATGAGAAAGTAGCTGCTTACGAGCAGGCTCTTTTAACCAAGACAAATGAACTTATCAAAGAGCTTGAGACAGTTCACATGCAACGATTGTCAGATGATATTGCAGCTTTTAAAAAAGATTGGGCAATAAAAACTGAGATTGAGTGCAATGATGCTGTAAAGCTTCTCACAGATCTAGCAGAAAAAGAAATTAAGATTTTTAATGAAACACAATTAAAAGTAATGTCTGAAAATGTTGAGTTGTTCAGAAATAATCTAATCAGCAATTTAGAAAAACCTCATGTGATTAATACTGATATCGGATGTTACGAGGACTTTGAAACGTTTGTCAAAAGTTTAAAAGAAATGATTGATGCAGAAGTTTTTGATAAAGACGAGTTTATAAACTATTGCAAATACAGGATAAAACTAAAATCACTGGCAGCTGGAGGTGATCTTGAAACTGTTGATTTCGATAGATACTGCAAATGGTCACATACCACTATTGTTTTGGGGCTGCTGATTGGCTGAAAAAAGTATAGGGTGTATTAGGGTATATCTTTTTCGAAAGAGCTATTTTCTGTGTGTCTAGGATAGTTCTTGAAAATAAAGTAGCCTAAAAGGTTCCCTTGGGTATGTAAAATGTGTTTTAGGGCCAAAAGGCTTTAATGTAACCCTATGTAAAATGCAATAGTGGTATATGACCTAAAGCTAGATTCTGCATGGGGTAAAAGTGAAAGTAGACTTACTTGTTTTCTAACACACCGATTTGAAAGTGTGAGAAATGTTGAATTATGTTGTATTTTGACTTTTCTTGTAACCTTTTTAATGATTTTTAAATATTTGAAAGTTTTATGATGCAATATAGGTAATTTAAATTATTTTATTAGTGTTGTGGGCACAAAATTAGCCATACCTGACACCTGGTATACACAATTGGCCTGTAATGCACCTATTTGACACAATTAAAGGTATATCTAGTAAGTTTTATTAATTTCTGAGGGCTTTGCATACATTTTTTGGCAAAAATGTCAGAAAGCGACAAGCTGCGTCTGTCTGCTAAGAAGTCGAAAAGGCGCTTATGTCTGTTTTGAAAAAAATGTTGAGGTAAACTCTGACTCTGAGTTCATCGCGTCTTTACGGTTAGTGTTGATATGCAAATATTTTATGCGGTTTAATACATTTTACAAATTAAATAGTTTAGTTGGCAAAAAATATGACATTTTCCATTTTTTTTTAAAGTTTTTTTCTGCCCCACCCCCTTAATTTTAATGAATTTTCATGGATCTGTACTGTCAACAGTGCTTTTTGACTGCATGGTTGCATGAAAATGACCTGTAAAGGTGGCACAAACAATATCTATTAAAAAATACATTAAATTGTACAGTTACATGCAATCTTGTGCAATGAGCATATTGTAAAACATGGCATGGCCTTAAAAATGGAGTTGGGGAGGATATTCTCAGCAGTGATTTTTTTACCTCTGCGACCTGCGTCCAGGACGCACAAATATTTCCGTGGACGCAAATTACCAGAACATGTGCGTTCTTGGGACGCACATAAATTGCAAGTAAAGAGTTCCGTAATTCATATTTTCCCTTTAAGAATTCAATCCGTCGCTTTTTTCTCCGCGTCTACCGCCATATTTCCCCTGTAAGAATTCAATCCGTCGCTTTTGAGTTTGACCATATTTTGACCATATTTGACTATTCGATGAGGGTTAAATTTACACTCGCACCGTTCCGCATAATTTTGTAACGTCGATTATTATTGGATAATGGTCATACGATTAGCCAATGGAATCGGCCGTGAGGTAAAACACGAAACGGTGCGGAAGTAAACATTCCACGAGTTGGCGATGCCTCGTCTGCAAAATGGGGCCCAAAGAGAAAACTAAACAATGACTCAAAGCAACAAACACTCTCGAGTTTCATTCAAAAGGCCAGTACATCCTCCAATAATGACGCTCAAACAACCAGTATATCTACGGCAATTGAACCACCTACCAAAATCCGCAAATACAACAGTTGTTGGGAGAAATTGTTCATTTGGCTCGGGTATGACGATACCACAAAAAGCATTTATTGTACTTTGTGTACAAACGCAAACAAATGTGATGGGATGACTAAAAGTGCACACTTCACAAACTTTTAACAGTCAACTCTCGGTCGACATGCTTCTTTATGCGACTGCGATTGTTATGCTCTCACCGTATGTATGCCTGATTAAAGTTATCAACACCATGTTATAAAATAGTGCTTGAATTTGAAATAAATTACTACTAAAACCTGGGACTCACTCCTTTAGTTTTGGGACTCATAGATTTTTGGCCCAGCAAGTCCTAGGACTCGTACAAGTGAAATTGTAAAAAAATCACTGTCTCAGAATTATTTTTTGTCATTTTTAAAGTGAAAAGTTGCATTTTCTTGATGGTTTCACATATAGAAAGTGCTGCATAATGTTAATTAATCCATTTGAAGGCAGATTTTGAATATATACAAAAACCGTGGCATTTTTATGGTAAAATCTGCTATTTTGAGCCCTGAAAATCACAAATATCATTTTTCAGTAGAAATGATTTTCAAGAGAGCTTCAACTGGTTGAAAACCACATGTTATTGATGAAATCAATTCAAAATCAAGTTATTTGAAACAAAAGATTGGAACGGTTGTCGAGATATGGCATTTTGAAGATTCTGGATTTACGCGTAAAAAATCGCATGAATTTGACATCAGCCAAAGCCCTTTAAAGCTCTCATATTTTGTAAAAAAGTATTTTTTTCTAAAAACAAAAGATACCATTTTCCTCAGAATGAATGTATGAAACAATTTAGCCAGAAAAAACAAACTTCAGTTAGGTTTGAATGTCTATTTAGGTCACATACCACTATTGTTTTGGGGCTGCTGATTGGCTGAAAAAAGTATAGGGTGTATTAGGGTATATCTTTTTCGAAAGAGCTATTTTCTGATTGGGTAGAATTGCCTTAATCATAACTGGTGTACATAAAATGTCAAAATAATATGTGTAGGTGATAAAAAAAACAACAACTGTATTTGTTCTTGCATCTGGGCTATTTTATTGAGAAAATTGCAGGTATAGTAAATTGTCAGAAATTCACATTTATTTGCTGCGAGCCCGACGGTCAGCACCTTCATCAAACCGAAAGTAGGTGAAAGCATTACAAAACCCCCAATTATTTTCAGTGTGTCTAGGATAGTTCTTGAAAATAAAGTAGCCTAAAAGGTTCCCTTGGGTATGTAAAATGTGTTTTAGGGCCAAAAGGCTATAATGTAACCCTATGTAAAATGCAATAGTGGTATATGACCAAATATCATGTAAAAATAAGTCAGATGATAGATAATAGAGTTCTTGAGGAAAAATGCTTTCGGAAATACTTAGACATTCTCCTGGATAATGAAATAGATGCTCTCTTGGATGAGGTTACTAACGAGGACATCAATGAACATGTTTATGAGGTTACCGATGAGGGCGCTGGTGAGGGTGAAAATAATGTTATTTGATTAATTAATTAATTAATATAGACTTTAAAAAATAATCTCATGTAATATTATATAATGAGTATCCGAGAAATTAAAACATCACCAAAACAGTATAGCAAGGTTTTTAAAGTAGATATTTATAGTAGTAATGATCCGATTGTTCAACTACAAAAAGTACACTATCCTGCTGTAAAGTCTCAAAGCAGAACTAAAAAGAACAGGCGGATTTAAATTAAGCATTGATGTAAAAGTTACTTTTAAAAAAAAAGTACCAATGGATAAAGAACAAAAAGGAGGTTTTCATATTATATACAAGACAGCTTACTTTGCCTCAAAGGCTGTAATAATGTTAAACAAAAATCAAATATCAGAAGCATTAGACAAAGCACAGGAAGAAATTATAAATAGAATTGGCAATTGGCTTTCTGAAGGAAGTGGTTGGGTAATTGAGACACTAGACGCACACTATTCAAATCGAATAAAGTATAAGCCTTTGCGAGGTAGCTCTTATTTGGATTTACCAAAAGAACTTACTAATGCTAAAAAAAGATTAATAAATATAAAAAATGAAAAAGATAACGAATGCTTTAGATGGTGCCATTTAGCTTATAAATTTCCTGTTAAAAGAAATCTTCAAAGAATAACAAAGTACAAAAATCATATTGGTGATCTTGATTACAAGGGAATAACATTTCCTGTTACTATCAAACAAATCCCAAAAATAGAAAAACAAAACAACATTTGTTTTAACATATTTGGATATGAAGATAATCAAGTATACCCTTTGTACATATCAAAAAATAAAGCAGAAAGAACGTCCAGAGACGCTCCAAGGAGCGTTTGTGACATGCTTTTGATTACCGAAAAAGAAAAAAATCATTACGTGTGGATAAAAAACTTTAACAGTTTGATGTCTAATCAAACAGCACACAATGGAAGAAAATGGTTTTGTAAAACATGCCTACAATGCTTACATTAGAACGTGTGCTAAAAAAGCATGAGCCTGATTGTCTTTCACTTAATGGAAAACAAGCAATAAAAATGCCAAACGAAGATGAAAAAGTTAAGTTTAAAAACTATGACAGACAGCTAATGGTTCCGTTTGTTATATATGCTGATTTTGAAGCAGTAACCGAAAGTATTTCTTCAGCATCAAACAATCCTAAAAAATCACATACAGAAGCATATCAAAAGCATACTGATTGCAGTTATGGGTATAAGGTTGTTTGTTGTTATGATGATCAATATTCAAAACCAGTTGTGACATACAGAGGACCAAATGCTGTTTACAAGTTTTTGGAAAAAATGATAGAAGAAGAAAAGTGGTGCAAAAAAACTATGAATGCAAACTTTAAAAAAGATCTAGTAATGTCACAGGAAGAAGAAGCTAGATTCAAAAAATCTAAATCATGTCATATTTGTGGTAATGGTTTTGCAACAACTCTCAAAAAAGGCGACGCGGGTTATACAGTGGCATACAAAAACTCCATCAGAAAAGTCAGGGACCATTGCCACATAACTGGGAAGTATAGGGGAAGCGCTCATGACATATGTAATATTAATTTCAGGTTGACTAGAAAAATACCTTTTGTTTTTCATAACTTGAGAGGATATGATTCTCACTTTATAATGCAGCACATCGGAAAGTTTAAACAAAACATAAATGTTATACCGAATAACATGGAAAAGTACATGGCTTTCATGTTAGGAAAAAGTTTAGTGTTTATTGATAGTTTTCAGTTTATGTCCTAATCATTAGATAATCTAGTAAAAAACGTTCCGTCGTTTCAATACACATCTCAAGAATACAGCGGTAAAAAGTTAGACTTGCTAAAAAGAAAAGGCGTTTATCCTTATGATTATATGAACAGTTTTGAACGCTTCAAGGATATCAAGTTACCTGGCAAAGATAGCTTTTATTCCCAATTAAATGATGAACACATTTCAGATGCAGATTATGATCATGCTAAAACAATATGGAAAACATTTAAGATTAAAAATATGGGAGAATATCATGATCTGTATCTTAAGACTGATGTGCTGTTGCTGACAGATGTTTTTGAAAACTTTAGAAAAATGTGCATTGAGTATTACAAATTAGATCCTTGTCATTACTTCAGTAGTCCTGGGTTAGCCTGGGATGCATGCCTCAAGATGACTGGTATCCAACTTGATTTAATAACTGATATTGATCAATATTTGTTTGTGGAAAAAGGATTAAGAGGCGGTACGAGTTATATTGCAAACAGATATTCACAGGCTAACAATAAATATATGAAAAACTATGACAAGAAAAAAGAAAGCAAGTACATAATATATCTCGATGCTAATAACTTGTACGGGTGGGCTATGTGTCAACCGTTACCTACTGGCAACTTCAAGTGGGTTGATAAGTTAGAAAAAGGAAAATCAAATTACATTGTTGAGTGCGATATCGAGTATCCTGAAAAACTACATGACTCGCATAATGATTATCCTCTCACCCCAGAAAGTTTAAATATAAAAGATGAGTGGTTGTCAGACTATTGTAAAAATTTAAAACAAAAGTTTAATTTAGGATCTAGCAAAGTTAACAAACTTGTTACGACGTTGAAAAACAAAGAAAAGTATGTCGTGCATTTTAGAAACTTTAACTTGTATAAAAAGCTTGGATTAAAGGTAACAAAAATACACCGAATACTACAGTTCGACGAATCACAGTGGTTAAAGACATACATAGACTTTAATACTGCTAAGAGAACAGCCGGTAAAAATGCTTTTGAAAAGGATTTCTTCAAACTGATGAACAATTCAGTTTTTGGCAAAACTATGGAAAATTTGAGAAAAAGAATTAATGTTAAATAGACTCACGACGAGGAGGTCCTTTTAAAATATGCAGCAAGACCTTCATTTATTTCTTGTAAATTGTTTAATGAAAATTTATTTGCCATAAACAGAATAAAAGAACGATTAGTTTTAAATCGCCCTATTTATGTTGGTATGTGTATTTTAGACTTGTCAAAATATTTGATGTATGATTTCCATTACAACTATATCAAAAACAAATATGATAGAAAAGCTAAGTTATTATTTACTGATACCGATTCCTTGTGTTATGAAATAAAAACAAAAGATGTGTATGCAGACTTTTACAAGGATAAAGAACTGTTTGATAATTGTGATTATGATCCAAAAAGTAAGTTTCATTTTAATGATAATAAAAAGGTTATTGGCAAGATGAAAGATGAAACGTGCGGTATGCCTATTGTTGAATTTGTCGGGCTGCGTAGTAAGTTATATTCGTATATGTTAGATAATGAGGTTAGCGCAAAGAAATGTAAGGGTGTTAAAAAGTGTGTTGTTAAAAAACAGATAGCACATGATGATTACAAAAAGATTTTGTTTACGGCAACAGAAGCTCACCATTAGATGAAAGTTATCAGATCACAAAAGCATAACATAAGCAGCTATGCAATAATTAAAAAAAGTTTATCAGCTTATGATGATAAACGATATATACTAGATAACGGACAAGATACGTTAGCATACAGTTAATTGTAATAGTTGAGTAGCATTCAAGGGTTTAAAAATAATTATATATAGTATTATATAATGGAACAGGAAAGATTAGAAAAGGTTTGCAGAAAACTTAACCATTTAAAAGATAAATATAGAAGAGAATTGATGAGAGGTAAGCAACTCCAAGTAGAATATGAAGTAGTTCGTGATGATTTTATGGACACCAATAAAAGACGACTGCTGGTTGAAATGGATAATTATGAACGTGAGCTTGATAGAAACAGACAAGAGCTTCTTGAAATGAAATACAAAATAGCAAAGTGTAGGAAAATAAGATACTCCATGGTAAAAGATGATATGCAGAGCGATGATGAAGACTACTGCCCGGTTCCTTCTGACTTTGCTTGACGAGTTGCAAATGTTATGTTATTAAAAATGACAACCGGATTGATTAGTAGTATAGATACTGAGAGTACCAGCGGAGTTTTCCTGAGCGGGGTGCTTGAGAAAACTGTTGAAATATGTTGGTGTTGATTTAGGCGTGACTTACATTTATGAAAGTTTCGCCTGAGTCCCCCCTGGCATATTTCACTAGTTATTCTCGTTCCCCGCGAGGGGAAACTGTGCTGGTACTCTCAGTATCTATACTACTCATGTGCAATATTTGCAGGATTGACACTGACTCTATGACTATTATTTTCAATTGTACAAAATAATAATATACTCTTAATTGGTATAATATGTTATCATTATAATGTAACTTGTTTTCTCATTTGACAGCTTTATTTTACTGACGAGCTTATGTGTTATTGTTTGTATATCTTGCCGACTCAAAATAAAGTTTATCTTATCTTATCTTATCTTATCTCGTCTCGTCTCGTCTCGTCTCGCCTCGCCGCGTCTCGTCTCGCCTCGCCTCGCCTCATCTTATCTTATCTTATCTTATCTTAACTTATCTTATCTTATCTTCTTATCCTTGTTGAGCATTTATCACTGAGCATGTTAGCGAGCAGACCTCTGTATAAAGTCGCATCCGAAGGACTGCTACCTAAGGTAGGAAATACCACAGACCAGGAAATATTCATCCCAGCACAGACCTAAGGCTAATAACAAACATATTGGTAACGTCCTATCAAGCCAAACTATCATGTGGCACCTTAACTTTTCCTTCTAACTCCTCTCTCAGAAAATCATTTATTTTAATGAAAATACATTCACAGTGAATTAGTAAAATGGGATTATACTTTCAAAATTTATTTTCCAAATAGATCTAATCAATTGTATAAAAGGCTGTTTAAAGTTAAACGAAATATCACAATTGTTTGGCTTTTGCCTTGAAAACCAAGCAAATGACGTAGTGAAACCTTCCTTCAAACTCCTTTTTTGCTTAAATGTTAAAGTAAGGAAAATACCATCATTAAAAAGAAAATAAAGTTGTGATGGGAAACAAATTACGGACGATTCGGATCAGGACATTTCGGACAATGTATTGGACGTTTTCGGACCATGTGCTGTGACTTTTTACAAAAGCCACATTTTTTCTCTTTCTTAATGTTATAGATCTATTTATAATAACACAAAAAAAGAAATAAAATTGTGAAATTTATTGACATTCAAACTCATTTTTAGCTCGACTATTCGAAGAATAAGAGAGCTTATGTAATCAACCCGGCGTCGGCGCCGGCGTCCCACATCAAGGTTTGCGTGTAAGCTGTGTTTACAAGTCTATATCTCTTACATTTCTTATCCTACCACAATCAAATTTGTTCATGGGCTTCCTTGTAGCATTATCTTAAGGGCTGCATAAGCAATTTTGGTTCCTGTAACCCATGGGCTCCCATGAAACGCAAATTATGATAGCCCATAAAATGTGTCCCATTTTACATCAAATTTTGCGTGTAAGCTGTGTTTACAAGTCTATATCTCTTACAATTCTTATCCTAGCACAACCAAATTTGGCCATTAGCTTCCTTATAGCATTATCGTAAGGGCTGCTTAAGTAATTTGGTTCCTGTAACCCCTGGGCTCCCATATGGAACCCAAATTCTGATAACCCTTAAAATATGTCTGTTTCACATCAAATTTTGTGTGTAAGCTGTGTTTACAGGTCTATATCTCTTACATTTTTTGTCCTAGCTTAACTAAATTTTGGAATTGGTTTCCTTATAGTATGTTGTAAAGGGTTGGATAAGTAATTTTGTCTTCTGCAAATTCTGGGCTCCCATGGAACCCAAATTGTGATGGCCCATAAAATGTGCAATAAATGCAGATTTAGGTTTGCATGTAAGCATGTATATATCTATAATTTTGGTTTGGGATTTGTTATAGCATTATGCATCTTATTACTTCACCCATATTGGGTCATGGGCTCCCTCCTCCCCCCCCCCCCCCCCACCACACCTACCCCCGCCCCCACTCCCCTCCACCCTTTTTTTTTTTTTTTTTTTTTACATATTTCTGTGTTGTTTTAGTCAATTCTTACAAATATATGTTGCAACCCTCCCCGCCCCCACTCCCCTCCACACTTTTTTTTTTTTTTTTTTTTTACATATTTCTGTGAGCTTTTGTCAATTCTTACACAAATATGTTGCAACCCTCCCCGTCAACACCCGCCCCCCCCCCCACCCCACGCCTCTCACCCCATCACCCCACCCACCACGCCCCACACTTGAATTTTTTTAAAAATATTTCTGTGTTGTTTTAGTCAATTCTTACACATATATGTTGCAACCCTCCCTGCCCCACCACCCCACCCCCCTGCCTCTCACCCCATCACCCCCACCCCACCCGCACCCCGCCCCAGACTTGAAACTTTTTTCTTTTTTTTTTACATATTTCTGTGTTGCTTTTGTCAGTTCTTACACATATATGTTGCAACCCTCCCCACCCCCACCACCCCACCCCCACGCCTCTCACCCCAACACCTCCCCCCGCACCCCACCCCGCCCCAGACTTGAAACTTTTTTTTTTTACATATTTCTGTGAGCTTTTGTCAATTCTTACACAAATATGTTGCAACCCTCCCCGTCAACCTCCACCCCCCACCCCCACCCCCACCCCCGCCTCTCACCCCATCATCCCACCCACCACGCCCAACACTTGATTTTTTTTTTTTAAATATTTCTGTGTTGTTTTAGTCAATTCTTACACATATATGTTGCAACCCTCCCTGCCCCCACTACCCCACCCCACTGCCCCTCATCCCATCACCCCCACCACCCCACCCCCACGCCTCTCACCCCAACACCTCCGCCCGCACCCCACCCCGCCCCAGACTTGATTTTTTTTTTTTTTACATATTTCTGTGAGCTTTTGTCAATTCTTACACAAATATGTTGCAACCCTCCCCGTCAACCCCCATCCCCCACCCCCACCACCCCCCGCCTCTCACCCCATCACCCCACCCACCACGCCCAACACTTGATTATTTTTTTTTTTACATATTTCTGTGTTGCTTTTGTCAGTTCTTACAAATATATGTTGCAACTCTTCCCCACCCCCCACCCCCCCACCCCCCGCCTCCCGCCTCTCACCCCATCACCCAATCCACAACGCCCCACACTTGATTTTTTTTTTTACATATTTCTTTGTTGTTTTAGTAAATTCTTACACACATATGTTGCCCCCCCCCCCACCCCCCCAAAAAAAAAAAAAAAAACCCCAACGCACTCCCGCCTCTCACCCCAACCCCACTCAAACTCGATTTTTATTTATTTTTTCTTCATATTTTTGTGTTGTTTTGGTGAATTATTACATAGCTTCTTACACATATATGTTGCCCTCACCACCCCCACTCCCCCTACCATCCACCCCCGCCTTTCTCCCACCCTCACCCCGCACCCCACTCAAAACTCGATTTATTTTTATATTTTTTTACATATTTCTGTGTAGTTTTGGTCAGTTCTTACACATAGTTATGTTGTGCTCCCAACCCCACCCCACATTGTTGTAGCCTTGTTTTCTGATGGTATATACTAGCTATAAATTTATTATTCTCCGAAAAATCCATTAGTCGAGCTGCGCTGTTCTCCGACAGCTCTTGTAAGTAAAGTAATAGTAAATTAATACCCAGCATACAAAGTAATCAGTTATTTAATAATCCGGTGAACGATCAAGCAATTAAAAAATCAGTGACATAACTAGTCAATTAAAATCAAACGTTCAAATTAATTAAATACTCAATACATTTAAACGAGTAAAACAGTGTCACATTCGCAACGTCTCGTACATTACTTCGCAGCATAACTCGAATGTCAATCGAAGCTTTCCATATATTGTTTACGTCAGGGACTGTACATATAATAAACAGGTCCTGGTTACGCCATCCTAGCATGACGTGCCTTAGATTGCCGCCAAAACAAATTGAATTCAAAATCAAAGTTATCATTAAACTTAATTGCTGAATTTATAGTTTATTTACATGAAAACAGTGATAAAACCTTCATCTGTATTGTAAAAAAACACAACATGCATGGAAAAGTATGCATCAACAGCTAACGGCTATATTGTTTACATAGAAACAGCAAGGAACAGTGCACTATTTTCTGTGCCATTGCCTTCCGGCGATCAAAATATCAAGATTTCGAACAGTTCACCATTAATTTGGTGATTGAAATTAAAAAAAAAATAGAATAAAAATAATAAAATAGAATAGAATATATGTTTATTGCACATGGGCCAATACATACAATTAAATGGAGAACACTTTCCATGCAAATACATAATGATTAGAACAATTGTACAAGTTAAATGCAATGTACATTTATAAAAGTTGATCTCTTAACTGTAAAGAGTCCTGAAGAAAAGTGCACAGCCTATGTATAATATTACTGTTTCCAGTAGTCATGATTCATAGAAACATTTGAATAGAGTAAAGATTTGCAACATTTGGACCGTCAATAAGTATATTTGTAAATAAAATATCTCTAAATAATGAGTAACAGCTACAGTCAAAAGAAATGTGCTTCATTTTCAATTTTAGCATCTGGACACATTTTTCATAGTCTACGTTCAACAGGGATAAATGGTTTGGAATATCTACCTGTCTCTGTATTAAGATTGTGAGCACTAACATTAATTTTAGTAATAAAGCGTCTTGTTAAAGTCTTTAGTCAGGTATAAGTAAGGCTTCATACATATATGTATAAGTAAGGCTTCATACATATATTATTTTTAAATTGAACATACCGAACATGAGGCGTGATCCCAAAAAATGACGGGATTAGTCGAGTTTTCACGATTAACAGTGTCAGTGAGCTTGGGAACCAATCATTTTGTCTACCTCTGCAATATAAAGCTAGATAATATGTACGAGTCCTATAACTATCTGCACGAAATACCGTATTTAAAAAGGACAATATTGGATTTTCATATTTAATTACGTTAGTCCTACAGGCTATTTCTAAAAATCAATCGTAATGATCGAATATTTATTCAGAATATTATATGTTACATTCATACATTCCTACCGGCGAACTGATGCTTCACATAAACATTTTCTTGTTATTGTATACGATATGTTGTATCATAAATGATATAAATAGAATAACCACTGTCATCATTTGTCTACATAACTTTATTATCCTCGATAATCTCCGTGACATTGTGTGTATTTTTTGTACGGAATGTGCGGTACGGTACGGCTTTTGCCCAAAACTTTTTCTTTTTTTTCTTTTTTTTTAAAGAGAACACGCACATACAATCACGGGTAAGTTTGAGGAGGTTGCGCCTGTGTTTGTTAGTAGACAAGCTAAAACATTTAAAAGTAATAAAAGGTGAGGAAATAGCGCCAAAAGTGTGTTAAAATCATATAGTGAGAAAAAAATAAAATCAGAATAAAAACAAAACTTACAGCATTTATGGTTTCATGTGGTTGATGCTGCTTGCTCTTTTTCAAGTCATGCATCATCAGCACAACATCTTCTGGAAGGGCATATTCCACTGTACTATGGCCAAATGAAAAAAGGAATTGTACTGCTAGGTGCGAATTGAGTCTGCCGCAAATTAACTACATTGCAAAGCTAAGGAAATCATAGCTGTATAGTAGGTACAAACCATAAGCGCTATGATTATAAAAGCTAAATTTACATGTACTGCATGTAAACCACAAGCTCCTTTCCTGACGAGGATATACAGTTGGCGATCGTTACTTGATCTTAGAACTTGTGAAAATACATTTATTCTTTACTAGACCAGATTTACAAAAATACTCTAACCCCACAGAATGTTTTAGGGGGAGAAGAGTTAAGAACACTCCCACAGTCCCCGTCCCCACCCCTTCCCCACCCCTTGCACCTGGGGTGGACACTGTTTACTACACGATTAAAAACCATATTGACATTAACGTTGTTTTTCGTTTATATCCCCACCCCCTCGACACGTTTATATCCCCACCCCCTCCACACCTTTATATCCCTACCCCCTCCACACGTTTATATCCCCACCCCTCCACACGTTTATATCCCCAACCCTCCACACGTTTATATCCCCACCCCTCACTCAGTTTCTATCCCCACCCCTCCACACGTTTATATCCCCACCTCCTCCACACATTTATATCCCCACCCCTCCACACGTCTATATCCCCACCCCTCCCACAGTTTCTATCCCCACCCCTCCACACGTTTATATCCCCACCTCCTCCACACGTTTATATCCCACCCCTCCCAAGGTTTCTATCCCCACCCCCTCCACATGTCTATATCCCCACCACCTCAACACGTTTATATCCCCACCCCTCCACACGTTTATATCCCCACCCTCTCCACACGCAGAAGCTACTACACTCCTCTCTATTTTTAAATCCATGAATGAATTCCCATCTAACCATAAAGAAACAACACACAGTTTGTCCTTTTAACTATTTTGATGAACATGTGATCAAACTTCAGTATTTTCACTGATGCGAATGCTTCGCATTCGTGAAAGGGGTGTTACGTGTGGAGGGGTGTTTTATCACTTGTCAATGAACTTTTACCCAAATCCGTATGTGAAAGTGGCCTCCTCAAAGAACTGTTTGTAAAGCATTGAATTAATCATCGTGTTAATTCCTTTCGACTAAGCGGCTCCAATATGCACCGATTTTATTAAATGAACACACGGCAATATTGACGTTGAACAAGCACCAGCACACATTGTCAATTGAATTGAATTGAATTGGGTTTTAAGGCGCAGAGGAATGAACGTCCCAGGCTCGACCTCTATTTACTGTTACATCGTGTTAAATCATGCAAAATGGCACTAGAATCTTTTACTTGCAGAACTGCAGAGTTGCTGCAAATTCTATAGTAGACACTGCATTTATGATGGAGCCACGTTGTTATCAAGCATTAAAAAAAAAAGTGTGTGTGTGTGTGTGTGTGTGTGTGTGTCACTGTGTGTGTGTCGTTCTAAGGTTCAACGTCCCCCCACCCGATAACCCGATAAGACGTCTTAAAGGGATGGGCACAATAGAGTCTGGGCAGTCAAGCATTAAAAAACATCGACTCGATTTATTAATCCAGTCTTATTTTGACTTTAAACCTGCTTGTATATTAAATATTTGTTTTGAGTTTTCTTTTTGTCTTTTTATTCTACCATAGGTTTAAACGTAATATTGGTGCAAAATAATCAACAGTTAGTAATATGCTAAAACAAGTTGCTTTATACTATTCTTATTCTATGCATGTAAACAGAGGACATTGTGATAACTTCAATGACATGTTCAATGGACTGAAAAGTTAAAGTTCAGTTAACACTGTTGAAAATGGGATCGCTTGGATGCAACGTACATAATGTAGCAGAACTACTTTCATGGTAGACCACATACTCACATGGTACAGCGCACTCTTTTTATTATATATATACATTTTTTTATTAAATTACAATATTATATAATTTGTGTATGTTGCTAGCTTACTACGTTAATGTAATATAGCTGTTCATTGTAGGAGTACATTCGGTTTTGAAAGAAACAAACGTTCGATGGAACGACTGCTTTTACAATACAGCTCCAAATAAAACAATATACGAGTATCAACTTCGTGTAATCCTTACGTTAGCATTGCGAGTTTTACCTGTGGTTTTCCTCACCAACACATGTTATCGTTTATGAATATAATATAATATAATGTGGGGTGGATGGGGTGTGGGTGGGGTATACCAAAGGACTTTAAGATGATGAACATATATGTAATACCATTGCATATCTTCTAAAGATAAATAAATCTTCGCTAGAACAACAATACAACTATTTTATTAGACATGCTTTAGATTCTAGATAAAAAACCATCTTTAACATCAACAGGGTTAAGTACATTCTTGAGAATAGCAAAAGCTGCATCAGATGTTGGATACAGATAGGTATTATATATAATGCACTAATTGAACAATATGGGTCTAAGTTCAGTGAATTTTTCACACACAAAATTATTTAATACAATGTTCTTCATCTTTAATGTAAATTTTTGAGATAGAGTATTCTATTTTCGAGTTTCATTTTAGGCCTTAAACGACGCCCGCGTTCTTTTACTTGATAAAGTTTTTTGTTAGCACGTTTTTCCGAGACGTTCTATTCGTAGTAATAGTTTTACCGTACCGTTTCCGGTATCACTGCGCTTGCGCAAAACTTTAAAGTCCCCGGATATGAGCATGCGCAAACCCCTTGTCCGACATTTTGCGCCAAGTTTCCTGAGGATTTTTTTTGGGAAATCAGAAAAAATCGCAAAGCGGGCGATCAGTGAATTGTGCATTATAATGACACCATGCAGGCTCTTGCTATTTAACTTGACTATCATATGAGCATAGCTCTGTGGTTTTAGCGCTTACACTATTGTCATAATTCTTGGAGAAACTGGCGAAATCCAAATCTTTTTGTGAGAGTTGACAAAACTCGATCACATAATTTATACAGCCATAGAGTTTCAAGATGAGCGGGTGTGAATACGATTTGGACACATCCGGTGGAATGATGGAGGTACACATTTCTTACCACACAATCGTTTTGTTGATATTCGTATTTACTGAAGTAAAATGAAATAGAAATGAGAACAACAAAAATGCCCCCATCATTTCTCTTGTTTGCCTACACTGTCATGGCAGCCATAACATAAAGTTGACCTAGTTAGGAGATCACACAATTAAAAATCCCAAACATGATGTGTTATTCAGCTCAAGTATATATTGAATGGAATGAAAATGATGGCAACATATTGCGTTTCATTCTTCAAATACATTTGCATACTACGTTTATGTGTAGTGCTACTGTTCAGCTTTTAATATTTGGCATGTCCTGTGTTCTCCTAGTGCATGTAAGAATGTGTTTTGAATAAAGTGTGTACAAGTTCTAGGAAATGAATAAAACATTTTGTAAAAAAAACAATTATCTTTTCCTAAATTCTAAACAAACACCATTTGTTTGCAGGAAATACAGAAGTTGATTGCTCCACCAGTCAGTGAGGATGCTTCGAGGCGACAGAAGAGGGGTCAAAAGGAGTTCAAAAAGCACGGAAAGGCTATCAATCATGACTACTGTGACAGTTGTCAGGAAGGCGGAGATTTGGTGTGTTGTGACAGGTGTCCAGCCTCCTTTCACTTGCAATGCCAGTATGTAGTGCAATATGTTTTCCTTTTTGTATGCATGTTGTATTGCAGGACAAATAATGGTCGACAGTTAACTTTCAGTCCTATGCATCAATGTTTCTGCAGGTCTCAATTTTTTAGGGGTCATCCTAGACCCCCTATGGAATAAACTGGGGGTCATTTTGCAAATATAGGGGTCATATTTTTTTTATAAATCCTTTCCGGGCCTGTCTCATTTTGCAGAAGGCATCTGGGGTCTTCCTCCACCAATGGAAGCTGGAAAGTCGCCATATGACCTTAGCTGTTGGTGCGACTATAAAATCCAATTCAATTCAATTCATTTTGCAGACAAGAGGCCTGTCGGACCTGTCTTAAAAAATAAATCCCCAAAATCAATTTTACTTGATCTCAAGATCCACAAGACAAAATACTCCCATGTGTACTGTGAAAACACTTGCAATAAAGTAATTAAAATGTGTTATACACACATTGAAACAATAAAAAGTTTGAATATTGAGCCTGGTTTCGTGTCGGCAGTTTGTCACAACTTTTGAGATCGACAATTATTGACATAAAACTACATTATCCTGCTATTAGGGTTGTGTTTTCTTTCGTAAAAAATACCATTTTTGGCATTCAAAACACATTAATGCATGAAAATTGTAATTGATGGTATTTCGATTGAATGTTTGTGAAATTTTCGGGATGTAAAAGAGCGGTGTCAGTAGTTTGGATGGTACATGGTACATAATTTCGGATATTTTTTTTTTTTTACATAATCAAATAAGAAAAACTGTCCTTTACAAATACATGTTGGTGGAAAATATATATATGTATAGATACAGATATAAAGTATATTTCTATTCATTATTTAAGGTATAAGGAGTTCCTTTAATCCTACTTTAAAATGCATTCTAGTCTAGGCTCCTAATTGTTTAACTTGTAGAAAGTGGTGACAAAAAGAAAAATATAGCCAGAGGAGGCCGTGATAGTCTAATAAAACCTATTAAAAAATTGACTCCCAAGATTTGCTCCAGTTTCACCAAGTCGGCTCTGATTATTATCATTTGGCAAAAGTGCTAGTACTCTCTTTTGCATCAGTTATACATTACTATGTAATATTCTATTTTAACTTATTTGAAACAAAGTAGTAAATAAGTCCACTGACTAGGAGCATAAAGTGGTAGCAAAAAGAAAAATATAGTCAGGAGGTTCTGAGTTTGATTACTACATGTATACGTAACAAATGTGTGGTATAAAAGCGAATAAAGAATCATTTCCAATAAGGCCAAACAAAAAAGGTGTGTTTCCTATTGCATGCTCTTAAAAAAAAGGGTCGGTAGGTAGGCATTTTTTTTATTTTTTTTATTTTTTTGGAGCAAGATTTTACATGTATTTATCTCATAAACCCCATACAAGTTGATGATACAGCTGAAAGTTGCTCTGTGATATCAGTTTACCTCGATATATTGTGATAAATCATTGTTCAGAACAAATAAAACAAATATATATATATTTTTTTATTATTTTTTTTTTTTTTTCATAAAAAGTTTTATGGTCGGCCCCTTAAAAATAGGGTCGGTCGGGCCACCGGAAACACAGGTATTTTTTCGTGTGGCCTAAGGAAAAAATATTGGACCTTTCCATTTTAAATCAGGGCCTGTCCATTTTAAATTGGGGGCCTGTCCATTTTCAGAAGCAACAAGCCCTGGGTCTGTCTCTTAAAATAATTTTCTGTGAGCACTGGTCCCTCTAATTAAACCATCCAAAAACAGGTGCGCGTTCCCGGTGTTTTATTAAGCAGCTTACGTTTGTGAATGAACGTTTGCAGACTTGCTAAAAATTGAACTAAAAATAGTAAGTATACAGCAATTCATTGAAAAATATGAATGTTAAATAGAAATCACGGTTCAAACAGTTAATATTCGAGTAATTTTTCTTCTTCTACATGTCCAACGTGACAAATTCGCGTGAACAATGTCAATTATGATAGCTGTAATGCGATTGGTTCAAATCGTGTAATCAACAAATGAAATACGCGCTTTCAAATTGATGAACTAATCAAAGGAGTGATTTATTTTCAACAAATAACATTACGGCTTCAAATTACACGCTATTAAAGATGATTTCTGGTTGAATTTTAGTTTGCAGAGTTTGATTGTCCCGATACTTTTTGACTAGCCCGATGGGCAACCATTTTTGGCAGACAGACTAGCCCGGATTCAGATTGGACTAGCCCCGGGCGTCAAACTATCCTATTCTTGGAGCACTAGCATGTGGTAAAAATTACGATAGCACATGGAGAAAATTACAATAAGCACACATCTGTTAGTAATCATGAATGTTGATAAATGTTTATCTAATATGACTTTAAATTTCAGTGATCCACCACTAGAAGAAGATGATATACCACCGGGTGAATGGATTTGTAATAGGTGTAAAAACACGCCTAAAGTTGAGGTAGATACCTGTTTTTAAACTGCACCCTTTGCTGAGATACTTGAATATATGCCACACATTAATTTTCCCATTAGAAAATTGTTTCATTAACGTAAACAATGTTAAATTATAATTTGAAAGTTAGTTGCCTTTTCAGGGTTAGACACTAACTTTTTATGACTACTAGCCTACAGGGCTAGTGCCTTCTTATTTTTACTAGCCCTTCTTAAAACCAACTAGTCCTCCTTTTACTCTTTTGCGGAAAAATAAAAAGATACCAGAATATCATGGCTTGGTAGCTCCATGGATAAGGCCTTGGCTTTGGAGCTATAGACAGACATCTGACCAGCGTGGGTTCGCTCCCTGGCGAAGGCATGTCTGAGGGGAAACTTCATAATCCGTCTCTATCTATAGCTGAGGTTGCATTTCCTATATGACTGTACTGCTTTTAAATATTGCAAGACAACAGCTTTGTGACTAGGTCATAGTCAAATGTATTTATAGGCCACGGCCATTATACCCTTCTTTGCAGCGGCCTGTATGATAAAGGCATTTTCTACAATCAAATTTCTTTTAAAGTCATGCCGACTTACCTTGGAAATTTCATTCCCCGTTTATGGATTTTTTTCCCCAATTAAAGGCAAAAGGCCCCTTCCCCAAAACTGTGAAAAGGGTTCTGTAGGACTTACACAATGGCTAAAATACACGTATGTGTTTATTTGAATCATGTTGTTTTTTGCTGATGACGCTTTTCCTATTCTGTTTTTCGTTTGTTTCGATGGAGACAGTTGCGTATTTAAATATCGCCACGTTTGTTTACAATGTGAAGGTCACATTCATCTTGATGTTATGTGGGGATATGTATAAACCGCGGGTTATTTTTAAGCATTTCGCGCCATCAAAGAAAAAATGGCCTATCAGTGATGAGTATTTTGACACACCTGCACATTCGCAGGTGCTTGTCTTGGTCTATATCATACCCTACTTTACATTACGATATTGAAGAGTTTGAATAGCAAAAAATTGAAACGATTTGGCAATTTTCGACATCAGGATCATATAAGATCATTTAAATAATAAAAACAACTAGCCCGTCGGGCTTGTCAACTGTGAGTTTTTACTAATCCTTCTCGAAAGTGACTAGCCTCGGGCTAGCGTTAGTGTCGAACCCTGCTTTTGTTGGTATTACAGTCCACTCTCAGTAACTCAAACTCGCTTACTTCGAATTTCCTTGTCTCAGATTTTCGTGGTAAATTAAGGCTTGTTATCGAGGAAGTTTGTTTGCGATAACTGAAAACAAAGGCAATCATGTGGGTTAAAACAATTATAAGAATTATATTAATTTGACATGAACGAAACATATAATTTGTGAAAATATTGTGTCATTGTATACATGTCTTTCTGTGTTTAGCTCTACTCATCAGAGATCAACAGAGCTTATGCCGTGGTGCAGTGTCCGTTGTCCGTCCGTCTGTTCGTCCGTAAACTTTTTTTTGTAGCGACTACTCCTCTGAAACTACTGAATGGATTTACAGAAATGTTGCCCATGAAGTCTAGTTGATCCTAGCAAAAATTCATGTTGATGTGAAATCCAAGATGGCCACCAAATCTAAAAATAGATTTTTAAAAAACAAGTTTGTAGTGACTACTTCTTGAAAACTCTAGGTGATATTGATATGGGACTTTTTCTAAAATGATCAGCATGACATGGTGTTGGGCCTTGTCGAAAATCGTTTTGATTCGACGTTAAACATGGCTGGCAGTGGCCATCTTTGTTTACATAGAGTTATTTAGTAAAAACTTGTAGCGACTACTCCTCTGAAACTACTTGACGTATTTTCATGAAACTTCACACCAATGTCCAATTGATCCTAGCAAAACTTCAGGTCGGCCTGAAATTCAAGATGGCCGCTACGGCTAAAAATAGACGTTAAACATGGCCACCAGCGGCCATCTTCGTTTACATAGAGTTATATAATGAAAACTTGTAGCGACTACTCCTCTGAAACTACTTGACGGATTTTCATGAAACTTCACAGGAATGCTGATCTAGCTATCAAAAACGTATCAGTAGAGCTTCAAGGTCATTGACCTCTTGTTTTAATAAAATATGAATCATAAATATTTTGCTGATTGATTTAATTACCAAAACGTTTTCTTAAACATGCTATGCCCAAATATACAAACTGACAAAACGAAAGTAGCATGCTGCAAAACAGGTCTCAAATTTGAGCGTGGTAATAACAATCATTAATTTATGTAATTGCAATTTCCCGTTTGATCTGAATGAAATTATAACAGTAAAGAAACATATTCATAAAAATATATGAAGGAAGAAAACATGTATTTCATTAAAAGTCGGCTAATATCGGTCATAAATATGTTTAGTGTAAAACTGGTGGGTGGGGTAATAAACTTGAAGACAAGTCAGCCAAAATCGTTTAATTTAAACTTCGGATAACTCAAACTTTTCTCCCGGTCCCTTGAAATTCGAGATATTGAGTGTGGACTGTACCTTGAATACATTGTTTTCATAGCCAGCTTGTAATATGGTCAAGAAAAAAAGAGTTGTATTTGACTGAATTTTTTTCACTAACCACAAAAAACCATTTTTTATAATGTTTCTGATTCTTTTTTTAGCAATTGTAGAAATTACACATTAGAATAATAATATTTTTTTGCAATTAATTAGGTATTAATAAAAGATGATGATGCGTCCTCTACAAAAAGTGGAAGTTCCAGTGCCAGCAGTCGAGGGATACTCAATAAGTATTCTCCGCCGCCCATCGTTATACCTGTCCTGTCGGCAAACCCACTACACACACTAGCTGAGGCTGCTAAAGTGCTTAATCCTGTACAGTTTGAGCTACCAAAGGACTTGGCCTGTACCACTCCATTACCGGGTAAGTGTTGACTATAAACTTTTAACAAAGCAGCGGTCAGTGTTTCAGTCTCGTGGTATTTGCCATCTATAATTAAGTCCTTGGTGGGTTTCATCTGTTGTGCTAACAGCAAGCAAACCACAACGTCAGGAGTGTGCAAATGGTGTTGAACATGTGCTTCATTAAAAGTCAGACTTGATGGAAATTAAAAGAAAAAGCCTACCTTATTATCCTTTGTTTTCAGCGCTGTAACTACATGTACTATAAATATTTTATATCACATTGACCTGGGAATTAGAAATTTGATACACCAGAATTGGGGAACAACATACTTTATGCAATTGGGAATGGGCCCTTTTATCGGTACCACTTATATAAGGAGAAAAGCTGCCGAGTACATACGTGCATACAGTAGTAACAAAAACAATGTATCCTCCATTTTGTTATGCAGGCTCGTACAAAAGGAAGTGGTGGGGTAAGGACAGAAACATGAACACCAAGAAGCTGGCCCATGAATTAGACAATGGATTAGTTCCGCTGCCCGCCAAACTGTGTTTTGTTTGTAGCAAGTAAGTATCAGTTCTAAGGAGTCTACAGTTTGACAATTGGGAATTGTAGCATACCATTTTGCTTAAAATTTGCTAAGTGGCATTTTAGAGCTACATGCCTCGGCTCGATTGGGTTTGCTTCCTGGTGGAGGCATGTCTGATGAAAAACTGCATCCTTATCTCTTCTCCCTCTGAGATTGCTGTCTCAATATGACATATGTGTTGATGGCTTGATGCCTCATTTGAGTCCGCTCCATAACTCTTGCATGCATGAAGGGATTTCAAAATAACTTTTACTCATCAAGCTGATGTGCAGAACCAGAATCATGACCTCTATTGATTTTGAGGTCAGTAGGTCAAAGGTCACTGTCCCCGATAATGGAAAACCTTGACCGCACCATAACTTCTCCGCCTTAGGCCAAATAAAATTATACCTGTTTTTACTGTAACATTGCTGAAAAAAATCGGGGTAGGTAGGTAGGCATTTTATTTTATTTTTTTATTTTATTTTTTGCCGAAATTAATTTAAAGTGGCTTTGATGAATGGGAAAATGTGGTATTTTAAAAACTACAATAGATAACAAATGAAATTGTGTATGTGTTATTGTTTCCTAAAAGGCATGGAAACAACTGGCTCTTTTCCCAATCACTTGCAATTATTGCAAAGGGGTAAAACCGTTTAATTTTATTTTTCGCAAGTCCGGAAGAGGGTCAGTTCCAACAGCAGGACAATGAGCACATGAGTCGGCCTTGATCGAGTGAAAATAATAATTTAATAAAAAAAAAAGGAGTCGGGGGTGTTTTCAGCGGGTCGGTCGGGTTACAGTAAACTAAGGTATAATTTTATTTGGCCTTAGGCAAATCTCATGAATCCATAGGTGAACTGCTTGTGTTGAAAGGATGACCCCTATTGATTTTGAGGTCAAAGATCAAGGTCACCAGGACCTAATGAAAAACCTTGTCCGCTTCATAACTCCTCTTCTCCTGAAGCAAAGCTCATGAAACTTCATAGGTGAACTGCCTGTGGTGAGAGGATGACCCCTATTGATTTTAAGTTCAGAGGTCAAGGTCATCAGGACCCGATAATGATAAGTCTCATGAAACTTAATTGGTGGGCTGCCTGTGATGAAAAGATTGCCCCTATTGGTTTTGAGTCAGTAGGTCAATGGTCAAGGCCACCATTACCTGATCTTGAAAATCCCATTACACTCAATCTTTACTTAAGCGGTAGGTGGGGAATAGGGTGTGGGGGACTGGTAGTAGGGGTATATTTGTCCCCCTTAAAAGGCGATAGCTCTAGTTGTGTCTGCTCTATAACTCTTGCATGCATGGAGGGATTTCAGAATAATTTGACACATTTACTCATCAAATGAAGATGATGTGCAAACCCTCCACATTTGTCAGTATCTTCCAGGTCATTCACTCATTAATTGCCTATGGTAAGACCAATTTCGTGTTCTCTCCATAACTCTTGCATGCATGAAGGAATTTCAGAATAACTTGACATGTTTGCTTATCGCATCAAGACGATATGCAGAACCCAACGCCTATTCAGGTTCATTTTGTGTCCGCTCCATAACTCTTGCATGCATGGAGGAATTTCACAATAACTTGGTACATTTACTCATCCAATCAAGATGATGTGCAAAACTCTCCACACTTGTCACTATCTTCAAGGTCAAGGTCACTCTGAAGGTCATTCAATTCATATATGCCTATAAAATAAGGCCTGTTTCGTCCATCACTCTTGCATGCATGGAGGAATTTCACAATAACTTGGCACATTTACTCATCCAATCAAGATGATGTACAAAACCCGCCACACTTGTCAGTATCCTCAATGTCAAGGTCACTCAATTCAAATATGCCTCTGGTAAGGCCTGTTTCGTGTCTGCTCCATAACTCTTGCATGTTTGGAGGGATTTAGTACTACCTATCACATCAAAACAATATGCATAACCCAACACCTATGTTTGTATCATCAAGGTCACTCTGAATCAAGGTCATTCTGTAGGTTCACTTAACTATATGCCTACAGTTTGAAGTCTAAAAATAATCTATATATCTCTTCAAGTTTGTGTTAAATAGTTTATTGTACTTCATTTTAAACAAATTGTTATATTAAATGTCGGAACTGTTTTCAGGAGTTGCAGAGTTGCACCGTTATTACCTTGTGACTACTGCCCATGTCTGTACCACCTTGACTGTCTCAGTCCGCCCTTGACGTCGGTACCCACTGGTCGATGGATGTGTCCAAACCATGCAGAAAATCTTGTTGTGAGTGCATTGTTTCTACTTACCAGTTAACGTTTTCTCTCCTATATCCAGTGTTCTTATGACCTCGCCATTCGAAGAATGGTGAAGGGGCATATAGTGTTACCCCTGTTCATGCATTTGTCCCTCCGTGCAAAATGGTGTCCGCACGCTAATTTAGGTAATTATCTGATCTTCTCCAAACTTGCTCAAATGGTATATTGGCACAATGCCTCGATCAAGTTCGATATTCGTCCCTTGCAATATTAAAAAATCATGAAATTAATGGTGTCCGCACTCCTTTGGCCAATTGTTACTGGATCTTTTCCAAACTTGGTCAAATGAAATGTGAAATAAAGTAAACTTTACTAACCATGACTTGTATACTGTGATTTCAAACATAGTTACTCTAAAAAATAATGTGACAGTATACAGCCACCCCAATTACACATCATGATCATTAGCATCAGTTGAAACCCAGCTAGCAACACAAAATTTACATTATTTTTCTTCTATAATTGGTACCGAAAAACGGTACCATTCCCAATGGCAAAAAGTAGTTTTTTCCCCCATTGCAGTGAAAAAAATCCCAAATCAGTTTTTTTCATTTTTTTAAACTTTATTTAAAAATGTTTTAGAGGGGAACTTTAAACAGAAAAAATGGGGGGAATATATACTTTTAGGGGAGGGTAATGAAATACTACAAGAGAATGTATCGGTGGCAATATGTTTGCATAGTATTTAAGCATACAATATTGCTTTTGATAGTCAAAAATTCCCAATTAAAAGCAGAATGACATAAATTTTCCCAAGTGAATGGGTAGTGTTCGATTCCCAAAGGGGTGAAAAAAATCCAGAGTTTTTTTTTACCGAAAATATTCGGCGAAATTCGGCCCCATTCCCCTGCCAAATAATATATTTTTTCTCCCTCGTTTGAGAAAAAAATTCCCCTCAAAAACAAGTTTTACTTTTTAAATGTTGTTTCTTAGTTGAAATTTTTGGAAGTACACTGTACGCCTTGGATGTAAATTTTCGCCGTACAACTAAGATTTTTGGACGTAATGACACGGCCGTTCGCCCGTTAACGGACGCCCTGTCTATTGGCGAATAAAAATCATAAAAAATCATAGCAAATTCCCGACCAATTTTGTCTTTAAAAAAAAATCTACCAAAACCTGGATTTCAAAATTAAATCGTCTCATAGAGTAATTCACATAATCCGGTTGTAAAATAAAAAATAAAGAAACAGCCAGTATATACTTCATTAAAAGCTTTTCAATTCAAGTAAATACCAGATATATCGATTTTATGGATACATTTCCGTTTTGGGACATTCTAAAATGTGGCTCCCGTTGTTGTTAGTTCAGGGCGTCTAAATGCGGTAATAATTTAAAGAAAAATATATTAATGATATGTTACATATTAATGATATGTTAAGTTTATTTGCTCGTTCATAACAAATTTATTTGTACTTCATTTTTAGAAATGGTAATAAAAAAAATGTAGAAAAAGTCGTGTCTTAATTATAAGCAGAATGCAGCATGCATATATGAAAAAAATGATTCCCAATAGGTTTGTGTTTTACGTCATTTTCAGCACATTTTAGGCTACATTGATATATGACGTTTTTTTCCTAGAGGCAGACCCACCCACTTATTCCTGGGTAGAACCAGTACTGTATACCTCCCACCATATGTAAGAATCGACAATTTCTCGCTGTTCGAGCTCCTAGTGGATTTGAACCAGAAATCTCATTATATATACTAGTATATGAAAAATCTTTCATACCTGTTATATGAACTAAAGAATATCAATAACACGCTCTGGTGGAGAATTTATTCATTCCCTCAGTCTAGAAAATTTGGTCAAATATCAAACATTAATACACAGTAGGAATATTTAAATTCATATCAAACAAAAAGCTGTCCGAAATTTATAGTAAGTACATGTAAGGGACTTTTTATTATAAGGCTGATATCAATTGCTGTGGGTCATATACTAAATACAAAAAACATATATGATAAAAAGATTGTTAGGTCAAAAATATTTTTTAGATGTTTCCGGTGGCCCAACCGACCCTATTTTTAAGCCAAAACTTTTTATGCCAAAACGAAAAAAAAAAAGTGTTCTTTAATAACAATGATTTATCACATGGCTTACATCATCATGAACATGAAACAGAATACCATTCTATGCTTTCTGTTATTCACTGAGCACTGGTGGTATAACTATGTTTAAAGTGTCCTATTATTTGTAACAAGAACGTGTAATTTTGACGGTCTTATATTGAGGTAAACTGACAACATCACAGAGAAACTTTCACTTTGTATCATCATCTTTTATGGGTTTTATGTGATAAATAGAATCCACAATATCTTGCTCAAAAAACAAAACCTTTTGGCCTTATCTGTGAGTATTGGGGCAAAGATAAAAAAATCCTGTTGGGCGGTGGGGTGCGTACAACAACAAATTCTATGGGTGGTGGGGTGAGTAGGCAAACAAATTTTACGGGTGGTGGGTGTAACAAAAAAGTGACACACCCCATGTACTTTTTTTCTGGAACAGCCCTTAGGCCAAAAAAATAAATAGGTGTGGTTCAGGTTACACTGGCAAAAAAAATAGGGTAGGTAAGGGTAGGCCTTTTTTTAGCTCTACTTATGGGATGACGAGTTGTCCGTCGTCTGTCCGTTGTTAAGTTTCGTCTTGTGACAACTCTGGGGCCTTCATTTTTCATCTGATCTTTACCAAACTTTAACAGTTGTTAATATCAATGAAAGCTCGGACAAGTTCGAAAACCAGCCAGAACGGAATAATTTCACCGGAGTTATGGCCCTTGTTTTTTAGCTGAAAAATGCCATATTAGGCCTTGTGAACACTCTAGCACCTTCATTTATTATTTGATCTTTACCAAACTTGCACAGATTGTTAATATCAATGAAAGCTCGGACAAGTTCGAAAACCAGTCAGATCAAATCGGATCAGTAACACCGGAGTTATGGCTCTTGTTTTTTCTGAAAATTGCGATTTTCTGTCTTGTGAACGCTCTAGCACCTTCATTTATTATTTGATCGTTACCAAACTTGCACAGATTGTTAATACTAATTATAGCTTGGACAAGTTCGAAAATCAGCTGAATTGAGTCAGTAACATTAGAGAAATGGCCCTTGTTTTTTCTGAAAAATGCCATTTTCTGCCTTGTGAACACTCTAGCACATTCATTTATTATTTGATCTTTACCAAACTTGCACAGATTGTTAATATCAATGAAAGCTCAAACAAGTTCGAAAACCAGCTAAATTGGATCAGTAACACCGGAGTTACGGCCCTTGTTTTTTTTGAAAAATGCTATTTTCTGCCTTGTGAACACTCTAGGGCCTTCAATATTAATCGGACCTTTACTTATCTTTGCCAGTGTCTCTATATCAATGAAAGCTCGGACAAGTTCGAAAAAGTAAGATCAAAATAATTTCACCGGAGTTATGGCCCTTGTTTTGCTGAAAAATGTCATATTAAGCCTTGTGAACACTCTAGCACCTTCATTTATTATTTGTTCTTTACCAAACTTGCACAGATTGTTAATATCAATGGAAGCTCGGACAAGTTCGAAAACCAGCTAGATCGGACCATTAACAGCAGAGTTATTGCCCTTGATTGTTAAAAATGCTACATTTTGCAGCATTAATACGATAGGGCCTTCATCTTTCATCCAATCTTTACCAAACTTTACCAGATTGTTAATTTAAATGAAAGCTCGGACAAATTCGAAAACCAGCTAGATCGGACCATTAACAGCGGAGTTATTGCCCTTGATTTAGTTAAAAATGCTATATTTTGCCTCATTAATACAATAGGGCCTTCATCTTTCATCCAATCTTTACCAAACTTTACCAGATTGTTAATATAAATGAAAGCTCGGACAAGTTCGAAAACCAGCTAGATCGGACCATTAACAGAGTTTATGGCCCTTGATTTAGTTAAAAATGCTACATTTTGACTCGTTAAGACGATAGGGCCTTCATTGTTCATGCGATCTTTAATTAACTTTGCTAGATTGTTAATATCAATGAAAGCTCGGTCAAGTTCGAAAACCAGCCAGGTCAGACCAGTAACGGTGGAGTTATTGCCCTTGATTTTGTTAAAAATCCTATATTTTGCCTCGTTAAGACGATAGGGCCTTCATCTTTCATCCGATCTTTAAGAAACTTTACCAGATTGTTAATATCAATGGAAGCTTGGACAAGTTCGAAAACCATCCAGATTGGACCATTTACATCTAAGTCATGGCCCTTGATTTTCTGAAATATGCATATATATCTTGGCCTTATTAAGACGAAAGGGCCTTCGTTTGGCCGGATTTCAATGAAACTTTGCAGGGATGATCAGTACCAAGCCTAGTTGTACATAGTCACCGTGTTCCAGTTGATGATTTTGGCGGAGTTATAGACCTTTAAAGGTTTTAATACACAAACTTTGTTCTGACTAGTTCTCCTGAACCCCTGGCCGGATTAAACGAAAGTTTTAGGGATG
Organism: Cyrtodaria siliqua; assembly: GCA_037043455.1. Lineage (NCBI taxonomy): Eukaryota > Metazoa > Mollusca > Bivalvia > Adapedonta > Hiatellidae > Cyrtodaria > Cyrtodaria siliqua. The sequence continues at coordinate 58,748 of JAWPHD010004298.1, read as the reverse complement.
ATCAATTCCATGTCTAGTTGTGCAAAGCATTGCCGTATTCCGGTTGAATGACATTTTGGCAGAATAATGGCCCTTTAAAGGTTTTAATACACAAACTTTGATCTAATTCTCCTGAACCACTCGCCAGATTTCAGTGAAACTTTGCAGGGATGATCAGCACCAAACCTAGTTGTGCATGTCATCGTCACGTTCCGGTTTACAGATATTTGGCAGAGTTATGGCCCTTTAAAGGATTTTGATACCACAATTTTTTTCCGGGCTAGTTCTCCTGAACCCCTGGCTGGATATAGACGAAACTTGACAAGGATGATCAGTATCAAGCCTAGTTGTGCATATCATCGCCATATTTCGGTTGAATGATTTTTGGCAGAGTTGTGACCCTTTAAATCTTTTAATACACAAACTTTGTCCAGATTAGTCTCTTCTGAACTCTTTGCCAGATTTCAGCGAATCTTGGCGAGAATGATCATTACTAAGCCTAGTTGCACCTGTCATTGCCATGTTCTGGTTGAATGATTTTTGAAAAACTTATGGCCCCTTATACATAAACTTTATCTTGAGCCAGTAGAGCGTCCACAGGCCCCCGTGGGCCTCTTGGTTTTCTTCTCAGTAATGAATTCAATTTATGATAATGAATTATGTTAATATACCTTGAGTGTGATTTTTTTGCATTACCCCACCCACCAATATACAGTGATTCACAATTTCGTAACCTTTTCAAAGTACAGGTGCTCCAGGGAGGCATTTTAATATGCAGACATTATTGAAAAGTAGATAAAACCGTTTATTGTATATAAATATAACTGTTTTTAACATTTATTGTCAAAGCAGTTCATTTTTGTTCTCATAATTATTCAATTTCCTTGTTATCAGATTGCGAGAGTGCTTTCCCCTAAGTTGAAGTTTATTAAATGCTTTCTAAATATGCATGCGTTATTCTTTGTAACTTCAACAAATAAAAATAAAAACTGATCACAATAACATTAATAGAAAGAGAAATTATACAATTTTTAATGTGACAATGAGTAGTTCCAACTTCACGGTTTATTATTAATCTAAAGCCATTTGGCTTCGAGATTAAGGTATACTTTCGATTTTACACCATGTGCTATATTTTAAATTTTCACAAACAACATACCTCAGTAAGTCATCAAAAAAACAATGCAATTTCTTAAATCTGAGTGAAATAAGCAGACAATTATCACCTTTACATGTATGTTGCATTCTTCGACTTAAATTTTCCAAGTCACTAGCCCGAATTCTTATATACTCACTGAAAACTTGAATTTTTATTTAGCCGACTACATAAATTTCCAAATTTTCACTAGCCTGAATGACGGTTTACTAGCCCCGGGCTTCGGGCTAGTGGGTTGATTCGAAGACTGATGTTGGTAATTTTTAATTTGCACAGTGATTCACAAATCAATATGTTTTAAAGCGTTGCACTCATTGGCTAGTACAATTGTTTCTTTATGTGGTTGAGCTGTTTTGATCGATTCCATTGGCCAATAAGGCACATTGTGGGAGTGGGTTTTGTGTTGACAATCGTGTGTATTTCAGTAGTGACACATACTCGTGTTTTCGTACTCACCGTGTTTCGTACTCCTTATTGATCGTACCTAAGAAAATGAGGTGGTCAGCCTCTACCACTAAAAACAATTTGATATATGGCCTGAAATGTGTTAAAAATGACGTAAAAAACCATTCAAACAAACAACGTTTATTTGACGACTTCCATTTTTTTGTTATTTTTCTGATTTTACCAATTTTCAGCAATTTTGTTTCTTGAAACACATTGGCCTTTCACTTTTCCATAAGATTACATCTAGTGAGTTATGTTTAGAAATGTTGAAGAAGAACATCAAATATTAGAACCATGTTAAGGCCAAATAAAATTATACCTGTGTTTACTGTAACATTGCTGAAAAAAATAGGGTAGGTAGGTAGGCATTTTATTTTATTTTTTTATTTTATTTTTTGGCGAAGTTACATTTAAGGTGGCGATGGGAAAATGTGGTATTTTAAAAACTACAGTAGATAACAATATGAAATTGTGTATGTTTAATGTTTCCCAAAAGGCCTGGTAACAACTGGCTCTTTTCCCAAACACTTGCAATTATTACAAAGGGGTAAAACAGTTTTAAATGTTTTCCGCAAGTCCGAAAGAGGGTCAGCTCCAACAGCAATGAGTACATGAGTCGGCTGGGATCAGTCCAGCTCCATACAGTGTGATCTCCAGTGGGGCCTGACATGTTATGAGTGGCTTGACTTACATGCTCTTCCTGAATACCGGTATATGACCCTCAGGAAGGATGGTGGACCCACAGGTGTAGTCAAATTCTGCGGTTGACATACATGTACCGTATTTTACCTTGTATAGTACGCACCCGTGTATAATACGCACCCCCCTCTCGGAGGTCAAAACTGGGGTAAAAAAGTTGTTTCCGTGTATAGTACGCATCAAAATATTATGCTTTCTATTTCAGATAAAGGTGAAGTCATTTGTTAAGAAACATGAACAGAAGAAGCTTTTCATTTTCATTTGTATTTAACGCATATTCAGACTGTGATGTATTGTAGTAATAGTGGTAAAATAAACTAGTGGGAGGGGTGTGGGTGTGTTTATTTATTTGTGTTGACAGTAGTTTTCCTAGATGAACCATTCAACGAAAATAAAAAAAAAAATAAAAAAAAAATAAAAAATCACGATCGAGATAATTAGCGTACAAAAGAAAATATAATTACTTCAATCATTAATTGCCAATCTTCAGGGGAGTACCTATCTTGTATCATCTCATCAAAAAGCCAATTATAATGCCGCAGATAATTGTCCGTAATCCGATAATTACATCTACTAAAACGCAACAAAGTCGTTGGTTACCGCAGGGCTTTATATGACATAAAAAGCCCTGGTTACCGTAATCCATTAGGCCGATTATACTAACATTGTGTATTCACGGGAACCAGAGTTTATCATAAGTGAATCAGATGGGTAACGCGTGATCAGTTACCTGTACCACATGGCTAAATCTGGTAAAGGTCACACGGCGTGTCAAAGTGCATCCTCAGAAATAGTCGATACTCGCGGCAACTTCAAAGGATTATAAAAATAGAATAACACATTCTACCCATGTTTATAATGTGTCAAAACTGCAGCCGAGGTGCGATATTGTTTGACCCAATTATCAATCATCAAATGTGTACCGGTAAGCATGTTTTCACAAGCATTATTGAATAATTGCCATTTCAAAGTAGGGTGATTCTGCCTTTCTACGCCGTCTAAAATATATTTCAAAATAAAGCAAAAACTTCATTAATTTTTTATAAAATATTAAATAAAATCCTATAAATATAAGAATAGAATAGAACTGTAACAATATTCCATGTACCAGTCTAATGTCTAAACAGCTGGAAGTCACGTGATATTACGTCACGCGATATAAACAACAAAATGGAAGGACGATTTTTCACGCAATTTATTGAAGTTTTACAACAAACATGCACATATTTACAAACATTTACACAAAAACAAGCATCTTAATACACTTTATTCATTTTTAATTCGAATTAAGTCATTATATTAGTTATATGAAGCGAGTAATTTACGAAAAAAATGTGTATTATCGGTATTCACAATTTACTGTCTCGACGTCTGTTCGGCGTCAAGGTTTTTCTTCCGAGATTTCGATTTTCTGCAAGAGAAAAAAAAGTTATTTTTATTGTTTCCTTATATTGTACGCACCCCCCTTTCGAGAACCGTAAAAGTGGTCAAAAAAGTGCGTACTATACAAGGTAAAATACGGTAACCAAGAGCAGTTCTTGCCTCCCAGACAGCTGAAAAAATATTCAAAGTTAATTGACCATTTGAATTGTTTTGTAAAAGTGTTGACTTTAATACATGTATATAACTTCTCTAACATCAGAAAGTAATAAATATTTATAAATATATGAGCCTATATTGAGGTTGAGTTCAGAACATTATTATGGAACGGCATACTTCTTCAAGAAGTTATGCAGTAGTAGTCGATGCCAATGCTTAGTGCTGAGAAGCAAGCAAACATATGCACATTAATATTACTGTTTTAGAAACAAACTTACGACAGGTGGCCTGGGACTCAGGGCTTTTACCGACCTGTTTGTGGTACTTGTCAAACAATTCAACAATCGATTCTTTATGGAGAGTGCACACCATAACATTAGCGCTTCCATGTGCTGACATTTTTGAAACTGTACAGCCAAAACAGCACTGGGCGACGCCATTTTGACTGTTTTGTACCAGTCCTGTGCACAGTATACCATGAAATTCACACACTTTCAAAACCGCACCGCGAAATTGAAAATTGCACTGTGATCTCAGGCCACAATTATTTTTTTTCTTGGTTTACGGATTTTTTCTTATTTTTTTACGCTCGGTCGGAAGGGAAAAAAATAAATAATTTAAATCTGTTTTTAAGTACAAATTACAAACATGGTGACCATGTTTCTCATATAAAACCGTAAGTTTATACAACACAACATGCAGGGGTCTGGAAATATTTTGAAAATCCACTTGCCCAGGGCAAGCAGATTTTCAAAATCCACTTGCCCTGCCCAAAATGTCACTTGCCCCAATTTCAAAAGTCACTTGCCCCAAAATTAAGCTACGTCGAGATGGCACGCTAAGTTAAATCCTTTTCTTTTACTTTTTTTTTTGTCATAATTTTTTACATAATTTCGTTGTAAAATTAATGACTTAAACTATGAAGGATCAGAGCTACAGGTTGTTACAATTATGCACATATCAGTGTTTTCCTCCATCGGTGGGAGAGGGGAAGTGGGGTGTCAGTGGGGATATCCCTAGGATATAACATCACTGATGAACCTTGTACCAAATTGTTAGACTCTAATGCCTATGGAATTGCTTGCTCCTAGTGCAGTAATTGCAAAAGGGCTTTTCTACTTTTACTTTTGTTATAGACTACACCAGATAAAAATAATGAAAAGAATGATGCATTAGGTCAAACAGAATTTTTTTCCTACTTTCACTTTCGTTATATAATTCATGTAGATACATCTTATGTGTTGGAAATTATTAGTACGGTCTATGCCTAAATCTGTCTGGTACTGTAGTTGTTTTTCTGTTAATATCTTTTGAGATGCCAAATTGCAATTCTTCGAATAATTATCGAAATTAGCCAAGGTCGAAAGCACATCTTGGATAATGGCAAACTTTGAAGTTCAAAACAAAAACACGCCATTCCGTCATTGGTCTCGGATTCATTCAAAACAAACATGGCATTTTGAAATAAAAATAGATGCATGCACACCTATTCATTACGACATGCGTCGATCACGACATGCGTCGATAGTATCTTTGCTCATCAAACAACGCCGTTAAATTACTATAATCGTTTAATTGCCCTACTTGTTTACAAATTGGTTTGATTGAATCGCCATTGTTTCACTTTAACACGTGGTAGTGAACGGGAGTTGTTTCATTGGCTGATAAAAATACATCGGCTATTTGATTGGATAATATGGATACAGTACTAGGTCATGTTGCGTCATGATTTTTAATTATTGAACAGAATATTACCTACGACACACCGACCGACATACAAAGCGACAACACCATCTCAATAACTGATTTACACACTGATGTGTATTTCACACTAATCTGGCGCGTGACTTACTTCCTGCATAGAGGGGCTCGTTACGGGGGTATATTTCACACGGTATACGTATTCTAAAGATTGCGCGTCTTCAATTGAGATTGGCACCCCAAGCGTTCCTCGGCCAATCAAATTCTGATAAACTGTCAAGTAGGAGGGATTAAACAATAACGAACAACACAGGTCAGTTTTATGACACTTATCAGTAATTGCTCGATGCGAAAACGACGGGTGGTTAATTACTACGCAATAATCGGCAAACTTCACAGTCCAGGCAAATTTTCCCTTGATTTTTATCTAATAATGAAACGTCCATCGGGCAAGTGACGGACAACCAGATTTAAGAAGGTCACCTGCCCGCACCCAAAATCCACTTGCCCGGGGCGTCGGGCAACCATATTTCCGGAGCCCTGACATGTATTTAAATCGTTGAATATTCTTTTAATATTCAGTGCTCAAAGAAAATTATTTTTAGAGACAGGCCCAGGGCTTGTTGCTTCTGAAAATGGACAGGCCCTGATTTAAAATGGACAGGCCCAGATTTAAAATGCAAAGGTCCAATATTTTTTTCTTAATGGAAATGTGTCTTTATTCGCTTTTATAGCACACATTTGTATGTATTACTAACTCAGAACCTCCCCTGACTATATTTTTAGATCACCTGAGCCGAAGGCTCAAGGTGATCTATTGGGATCACTCTGCGTCCGTCGTCCGTCCGTCCGTCGCCGTCGTTAACTTTTCTTCAAACGACTTCTCCTCAGAAACCGCTTGGCTAATTTTGACAAAACTTCACTGGGATGATCCTTAGGTAAATGCTTTTTAGATTTGTTAAAATTAGGTCAGCGCGACATCCAAGATGGCCGCCATTGCCATATACGGTCGAAACCTTAAAAAATCTTCTTCTCCAGAACCGCAGGACAGATTTCAACAGTTTTTCTTTTAAAATGATCGCCAACGCCTACACTATCAAGTTTGTTCAAATAAAGTCCCCGGGGTCAAAAATGGCCGTGCCCCGGGGATCCAAAGTTTGTATATTGAGATTTTGCATGTTTTTCATATAGACAAATAGGAAAAAACTTTAAAAAATCTTCTTCTCTGAAACCACAAGGCACAGAGCTCTCATGTATTACATGTAGCATCAGCTTATGGTCCTCTACTAAGTTTGTTCAAATGGTGACCCTGGGGTCAAATTTGTCCCCGCCCCGAGGGGTCACAGTTTTACATAGACTTATATAGGAAAACAAAATAAAAAATCTTCTTCTCGGAAACTACAACAGCCAGAGGTTTAATGTTTTGCATTTACTATAAGTATATGGTCCTTGAGCAAGTTTGTTCAAATGGTGACCCCCGGGTCACATTTGACCCCGCCCCAAGGATCACATGGTTTGCATAGACATGTATAGGGAAAAACTTAAAAAATCTTCTTCTGCAAGAGCCAGAGGTTTAATATTTTGCATTTGCTATAAGCTTATGGTCCTCTACCAAGTTTGTTCAAATGGTGACCCAGGGGTCACATTTGGCCCCACCCTGGGGGTCACAGTTTTACATAGGCTTGTTTAGGCAAAAACTGAAAACAATCTTCTTCTCTGAAACTACAAGAGCCAGAGGTTTAATATTTTGCATTTACTATAAGATTATAGTCCTTTACCAGGTTTGTTCAAATGGTGACCCTGGGGTCACATTTGGCCCCGCCCCGGTGGTCAGTTTTACATAGACTTGTATAGGGAAAAACTTAAAAAATCTTCCTCTGAAACTGCAAGAGCCAGAGGTTTAACATTTTGCATTTCTATAAGATTATGTTCCTTTACCAAGTTTGTTCTAATGGTGACACTGGGGTTACATTTGGCCCCGCCCCAGGGTCACAGGTTTTACATAGACTTGTATAGGGAAAAACTTAAAAAATCTTCTTCTCCGAATCTGCTTGAGCCAGATGTTCAATATTTTGCATTTGCTATAAGCTTATAGTCCTCTACCAAGTTTGTTCAAATGGTGACGCTAGGGTTACATTTGACCCCACCCCAGGGGTCACGTTTTACATAGACTTGTATAGGGAAAACCTTAAACAATCTAATCTTCTCCGGAACTGCTTGAGCCAGATGTTCAATATTTTGCATTTTCTACAAGCTTATGATCCTTTACCCAGTTTGTTCAAATGGTGACCCTGGTGTCAAATTTGGCCCCGCCCCGGGGGTCACAGTTTTACATAGATTTATATAGGATTTTTTTTAAAAAAATTCTTCTCTGAAAGTACAAGAGCCAGAGGTTTAATATTTTGCAGTTACTATAAGATTATGGTCCTTTACCAAGTTTGTTCAAATGGTGACCCTGGGGTCATATTTGGCCCCGCCCCCGCGATCACAGTTTTACATAGACTTGTATAGGGAAAAATTAAAAAAATCTTCTTCTCTGAAACTGCAAGAGCCAGAGGTTTAATATTTTGCATTTACTATGCGCTTATAGTCCTTTACCAAGTTTATTAAACTGGTGACGGCTCTGCCCCAGGGGTCATATGTTTTACATAGACTTGTATAGGGAAAGACTTAAAAAATCTTCTCTTTCTGAAACCACAAGGCACACAGCTCTCCTATATTACATGTAGCCCTTGGGTCACATTTGGCCATGCCCCAGAGGTTACACCTTCATTTTGTCTTTGATCTTTACCAAACTTTGTCAATGTCTTTATATCAATGTTGGTAAACAACAGAGGCCACATTTCTCGGACAATCTTAACCAAACTTGCACAGATTGTATATGATCATAAGATTTCGAAGAAGTTCGATAATGGACAATTACTCAGGTGATTGATATAGGGCCATCTTGGCCCTCTTGTTCTTTTTATTACCACTTTATGCTCCCTTAGGTCAGCAGACTTATTTATCACTTCGTTAGAATAGAATATATATTGCATTGAAATTTACAACCGATGCAAAGGAGAGTACTAGCACTTTTGCCAACTTATAATAATCAGAGCCGACTTGGTGAAACTGGAGCCGAACTTGGAGCCAACTTTTTAATCAGGTTTTATTATACTATCAGGGCCTCCTCTGGCTATATTTTTCATTTTGTCACCACTTTCTCCAAGTTAAAGAATTAGGAGCTTAGAGTAAAATTCATTTAAAAGTAGGATTCCAGGAACTCCTTACACATGATAAAAGAAAGGATGGATTAAATAATGATTAGAAATGTTTTACTATTCGATTATGTAAAAAAAAATCGAAAAAAAACGGGTCGCCGGATCTGTAAACCAAGAGGAAAAAAAATGTCGCCTCATGATTATTATTTTTTCAACATTTTTTTCAATAAAATAAAAAGGAGTCGGGGGTGTTTTCAGAGGGTCGGTCGGGTTACATACAGTAAACTCAGGTATAATTTTATTTGGCCTAAATACACATATTCTGCAGAGAAAGCTGGTTCCAATATATGTCAGTGTTTTTTTTATGCCTAATTTGCGTTATTCGGCCCCATCCACAATGCCAAAAAGTATACTTTTTTCACAATTATATCCAAAAAATTCACAATCTGAAATACAAAAAAAACAAAAAAAACAGGCAGTAAGGATACTAGTCTTAATATAAGCTGGTGTCAAAACTAGTCTGTATTTACCAAAAACAAAACTTAAAACCAAGGGATATTAAACTGTGAAATGGCACAGGCACAGGCTGCATTCACAAAACACATAAAAAAAAGCACTGTATGTATAATTAATGTTCACATGATTATTTTATGTTGCTAACTTAAAGTATATCCATTGCATTTGAGCCTTCTCTGTACAGACTTCTTATGAGGTAAATGTTTATGATGTGTTACATAAAATTTACTAAAAAGATAGATGTGTTTCCTATTGCATGCTCTAAAATAATTGGGTACATGTAGGTCGGTAGGCATTTTAGTGTTCCCCCCAGCCTTGAAAAAGTGCAGGGATAATAAAAAAAAAAGGGCATTTTTAACGCGCAAAATTAGTAAAAAAAATCTTTGTAATTTAACGTCGCTTTTCTGGTATGTTTGCCTATGAGTTTTCATCAATATTCTATATCTACTTCTCTTCACAGGTATTCGGCGCATAATTTGGTCGCTACTTCCCCTACCCCCCCTCGACTACCACCCCCCGACCCACCCCCACCAAAAACAACAACAAAAACCATCCAAAAAGTCGTTTAATAACATTTTAAAAGTTTTCTAAACAAAAAAAAACAAAATGAAAAGTTTTAAAATGTTATTTAATGTACATATGGAGGATCTGACATGAGTTGTCATTTCATACAAAATTTTATTAAGCGAGCCTCTGGCGAGCTTAATGACAAATTCCTGGACGAGTTTAATAAAATTTTGTATGACGAGTGTCAGATCCTTTTTATCACCTGAATTTTGAAATTTTCAGTTTGAAATTTTGATATTTTGAATTATGAAATTTTGGAATTTTGAATTTTGAAATTTCGGTCGCCTTGTATTACACATGGTTAATATAAGGAAATACGTAATGGGTATATTATACGGAATACAAGCAGTTTAATGTGATAAATAAATATAATATATGATTTTTTTCGATTTTTTTTTTTAAGAAAGTTTAAAAATGTTATTAAATAACTTTTTGGATGATGTTTTTTTTGGGAGTGGTGGTGGGGGGTGGTAGTGACCAAATTACGCGCCGAATACCTGTGCTTCTGTGTATTGGGTGAATACAAATAAAACAAAAAAGGTATTTAGTTTGATGTGGTGGTATAATGGTATTATTACATTAATAATTTGTAGTAAAATATGATTTGTGACTCCTGATTCAAAACTTACCAAACAGAAGTCAATCAACCATAATTTACTCATTTGTAAGTTTCACAAACTTTTACAAACATCAAATATTCTATTCATTAAAAAACAGACAACAACATTTATTCTACTCTGCAGTTCGCGAAAATTAGCGTACAACAGAAAACAACAACGGTACAACAATATAATTACTTCAATCATTAATTACCAATCTTAGAGGGGAGTACCTATCTTGTATCATCTCATCAACTCATCAATGAGCCGATTATAATGCCGCAGATAATTGTCCGTAATCCGATAATTACATCTACTATGAAAACAAACATGTCCCAAGTACGACAAAGTATCTTGTCCTTTTTTTGGAATCGCGAAAACCAGTAAGATATGAAAAAAGAAGCATATCGCTAAGTTTTGTAATGCTTTTTGGGAAAGATACACATCCATATATGTTTAATTTCATTCTTTATCAATGAAAAACACTGAATACCTCATCCCATCGCATTAATAAACGAGTTCTTACGAGTGTATTAAAAAAGTTTGTATTTTCTAGCAAAACAATCCAGGGCCACTCATTGTTTTGATTTACGATTGTTTGGGGAAAAGAAGCATATCGCTAAGTTTTGTAAAGCTTTTGGGGGAAAGATACACATCCATATACGTTAAATTTCATACTTTATCAATGAAATACACTGAATACCTCATTGAATCGCATTAATAAACGAGTGCTTTGAGAGTATTAAAAAAGTTCGCATTCTTCTCACAAAATATTCCAGGGCCGCACATATGACCTAGATATTCGGCAAAGTCATATTGGGAGACTTGATTTCCCACTAGATCTACCACTGAAGCGAGAAACTTGTTATTTGGGGAGTGTGTATTCACGGGAACCAATGCTTATCAAAAGTGTCACGCGTGATCAGTTACCTGTACACACTGGGAATACCCCGTGGCTAAATCTGGTGATTGTCGGTTTAAAGGTCACACGACGTGTCAAAGTGCGTTTGTGTATTTCCAGAGACTACAGTCGCTAGCAGTTTTAGAAAGGGCACTGCTGCGAGGCATGTAATTAATGCATGGCGGTATGTAAATACTGCATGTCGGGGCGAAAAAAGGGCGTGCAGACCCGCCCTGCCATTCCGCATTAGGGGAACACTACATTTTTCCTCTTTTTGTTTCCTTCTTTTTTTTGAGTAAGATATTGTGAGATTCTATTTATCTCATACCATGATACAAGTTGATCATACAACTGAATGTTTCTCTGTGATGTTGTCGTCAGTTTACCGCGATATAAGACCGCCCAGTTAAATCCTGTTACAAAAAATAGGACACTTTAAACCAGAAGACCCTTGTTTAACATGCATTTTACTAATTAGTTTAATAGTTAATTAGCATCACATTGTTTACCTGAAAGGGAAAAGTTTAACTCTGAATGTATCATATGACATTCCAGGCAAATCATATCCTGGCTTACCTGTTTTCCATAAAAGTTTTAGGGTCGGCCCCTTAAAATAGGGTCGGTCGGGTTACCTGAACCACACCTATTTTTTCTTTGGCCTTATAGAAAAACTACTCAACGTAGCTGAGGAAACTAGTCAGAAGTATCAAGGAAATCCCTGACTAAGTCTAAGTGCCATAACTTTTAGCTTATAAAACACATAATAATTGCGTTGACAAACATAACACACCAACCATTATTGAACAGGGTTTGATATTAACTTTTTTCAGCAACTTGTCCATACAAGTAACTTACACAATTTACTTGTCCCCAGTCAAATTTACTTCATGTAAAAGTGATACAAAAAACAAGATCAATCATGAAAGTGACATTACATTCCCTCAGTTGCATTCCACCAATGAAAACAAGATGGTTTTTATTTGTCATTTACAATGTGCTCACCAATGTTTCGAGATTTTTTCAGTCACAAGTTTTAAAGATGTAAAATTCATTTCTTGTTATAAAATTTAGTTGTCCATAGGACAGGTCACCTGGGTAACTTGTCCCCAGTAGAATCTACATGGCACAGGACAAGGGGACGACTGTTAATATCAAACCCTGTTGAATATTTACTGAAAAAAACCCACAAGATTGATGGAATTCTATAGCAGTACAAAAAATTCTGTACCAATTCATGGGGTTTAACCCACACAAAGTTACACTCACAGGTAATAATAATTGAACTTCGACTTCACTATCAACTGAGCTAAGCGGGCCAGACGTTTTATTTGGATTTTCTTTTGTTCAGTTCACTCGAATATCATCTAAAGTGCATATGAAACGTGCTGTTTCATTGGTTGAATTTAGTTGATCTTCTCATGAATATTGATTTGATGAAAGGTCGATCTGACGTGACCTCCGAGGCAGTGTTGTCAGATCCTATAGCGGAGAGTATCAAAGCGTAACAGGGATGAAGCTTAACATGTTTGGACTAGGAGCCAGCTGGGCCCCTTGCTTGCAAAAGTTAGGAATTATTTTTTTTCAGGGGAATTTTGAGTCTGAAATGGGGGAAAAAACATACTTTTTGGAGGAGGGAATGCGTCCCGTTACCGAACGCAAAATCGGCAGATCGACGGCCCTGCAAACAAATCTTTCATTCCCCAACACGAAGTTAGAGTCTACTCCCAAGAGTCAAACTCAGTATTCAATGTTGTGAATTGAGCAAAATTAATTGATCCTTCTTTCCTTGAGAAAAACACAAAGAGCCAGACAGAAAAATAAGAATAGTCCAAGTTATCTATTAAATTATAAATAGTATTCTTTAATGAGTTTTGTTATAAACATAACTAGAATATGTAAATTATTGCAATAAAAGATTTAAAAAAAGATATTATTAGATTAATGTTTTATTTGTTATAAATAAATTATACTAACATATAGTTTTAAAATTCATATATGATACCTTTCTATCAACATGATTCTCTGCCATATTATTGACAATTTCTAAAAGCACCTCATTTTATTAAAAGTTTTGTTAATCAAAAGCGCCGCATTTTAGAATATCCAAAAACCGAAAGTGCAACCTAATGATTGACCATTCAAATTCTAACACGAATAATGATGTAATGTTAATGATGATGTGTAAAATAAACATAACCATGTCAGTTTTAATGTTGATTTTATACCAGCAAATGGTTCTTGTTCTCATGGACATCTGATTTTACATGATCATTCAAAGCTCAATGGACCGTAACACAGCAGTTTGTGGGAAATCGTACATCGCAACATCTCGAACATTGTCGTTTTCGCAGTAAAAATGAGTCACAAACTGTTGTGAAAATAAAAACAAAAGTTTGTTTTATTATTATTTAGTTCATGGTTTGTCTATTTATTTCAGCCAAAAGTACGTAGTTCACGGGCTAAAAAACATCTGCGGGGTAAAACCTTGGAACTTCAATGAATTACCTCCCTTGCCGGTTTTTGGATTGGAATATTTTTGGTCGCCACCTGGGCTCGTGAAAGTCAAATTTTTTACTCGCCCTAGGCGAGTGCTTATCTGTTTCCCTGCGTAATTAGGATATGATTTTAATGAGATTGCGACTACTGCCTCTTAGAGACACCATTGCCCTGTTGCAATGTGCAGTTATATTTTAGGATGAAAAACTTCTCAAGACAATGTGTGTGACGGAGCGTGTGAAGTTGTGGGACAGGTATAATGACAGAATCAACCAGCACAGCGTTAAGATAGACTTCCTAAAGAAAGTACACAGACAAAATCCACCATTCAGGATCAAATACAGACATCCTGGACGAAAAGCATCCTTGGTAATATTCTCTTTAAATTGTATTAACATAATGGTGAAAAGTACACAACTATGCACGATTGCATACATACACATCAAGATGATTATAAGGCAAATTAAACCAGCATCAACATTTTTCCGTTTCACGCTTTTTTTTGTAGATAAATGCATTCTCTAAAGCTAGTAAAATGCAGTTAACATTTTAAGTCCGCTTTAGACTCCTTTAAAATGGATTCATTTGGGTAAATCAGCTTTCTGACGTTGCAAAAGCATTGTTATCGGGATGTTTGGATTGGTGCATATCTTATTCCGACTTAGTCTGATAAACTGTTTTCCATTTTAGATACCGGCAGCAATAAAAGATTTTTACAGCAGTCCGCCCGATTTGTTACCTGTCGCTACTTTAGATTCAGGAGGAATGTCTGGTGAAGATTCAATCTCAGAACAGACAGCATCAGAAACTTCACTAGAAGACCAGGAACAGGTTTGTAAATAATGTGCTGTAACCAGGCTTTATTGAAAGGCCCCCGAGATTTTAGTGTGCCGTATTCTATCCTATAAGGATTTCTGTCCATTACCGCAGCGATGGCATAATGATAAAGCATCCTCCTTGCATGTGGGAGATCGTGGGTACTAGTAGCTTGTGCTTAGCATATAAAGGGTAGTGCTAGGACTGTTCGGCCCAGTGTCAGTATAATGTGAATGGGTGGGGTATCATGTCATGTGTCGATGGCATATTTCAGTTTGGCAGTACTATAAAGTTAAGCATTGAGCTCACTGCTGGACACTGTCGGGATATGATTGAATGATTGTTAAAAGCAATGTTAATCCCCATACATACCCTATAGGCGACCCTGTAAGATTGGTAAATTATTATCCCGTTTATTGGGATGGCAATAGTGTTTGAGGTTTGGTGCACTCTAGAACCTGGTTTAAACCCCAGTGATGAAGTACAGTAATGTTACAGTACTAGTCAGAGCATCCTCTCTGAAAGTTTTAATTTACCCCATTAAAGCCATGAATAATTTTGTTAATTGTGCAATGCAGCAATGGCTTGGCGGATTTCATCAGAGCTTTTCCTAGGAGTGCCACGGGGCCGAATAACGGCCACGGCCCCTTCCCAATGGCAAAAAAGGCTTTTTCCCCTCAATTTTAATAAAGAAAAGAATTCCCTAAAATAAAACATTAAATTCCCCTCCCATGACTGACCTGAAGAAATGGCCGCGACCCAAACACTTTTATTGCCGAAACCGTAGTAGTAGTTTTTAGCTCTACTGATCAGAGATCAGCAGAGCTTATGCCGTGGTGCGGTGGCCGCCCGTCCGTCCGTCCGTCTGTCTGTCAGTAATTTTTTTTTTGTAGCGTGTCTGAAACTACTGGATAGATATTCATGAAACTTCACAGAAATGTTGCCCTTGAAGTCGAGTTGATCCTAGCAAAAATTCATGTTGATGTGAAGATAGCCGCCAAATCTAAAAATAGATTTTTAAAAAACAAGTTTGTAGCGACTACTTCTTGAAAACTCAGTGATATTGATATGGGACTTTTTCTAAAATGATCAGCATGACATGATGTTTGTCCTTGTCGAAAATCGTTTTGATGCAACGTTAAACGTGGCTGCCAGCGGCCATCTTTGTTTACATAGAGGTATTTAGTAAAAACTTGTAGCGACAACTCCTGAAACTACTCGACAGATTTTCATGAAACTGAATGCTGATGAATGCTGATCTAGCTATCAAAAACCTATCAGTAGAGCTTCAAGGTCATTGACCTCTTGTTTTATTTGGTATGACAAAATTTGGGACGAAACACGCTTTTGGGGACGAATCAATTTCTTCCGGTTTAGCTATGATCTCCTGATCACACGGAAGCAGCTTAATAATTTGTAATACACAGAATGTGTCCGGCATGTGTCAGACATTCACAGTCAAAGCCTGTCAAATTGATCAAGGCGGGGTTATGATCATGTAACCAACCAATAAAATTGCGTCCTGCAGCACGCAAGAAATTGAGTCATGCAGCACGCAACGAGATTGAAAGATGGCCAAGTAAATAATCGTACGTGAACAATCACGGGTCATCAGTGTTATCACATTGATTTAAAAACACTGGACATTGGAAAGTAGGGACATCATTTATTGAAGATTATAGGTGCAATGCCGACAAGTAAAACGAAATACACCAATCACCAGGTGGTTAATTGCATCGGCTTGTTTTATTCTAAATCACGAAGTTTGCTGGAATTGGCACTTGTTTTAATCAGTGCATTCTGTAACGGTTGATCATTTGCAGTTTTTAATTGATTAACAAATGGATGTTAGGTGATATATAGATGCATTTTAAGCATGATCTATCGGCAAAATTAAAAGAAAGCTTGTAATTGTTCTTAATTGATTTTCAATCGAATATCAGCAATATTTTTGCTGCCTGGTATATATCGAGGGGTGAGTGGAAAACTGTTGTCACTATATATAAATAAAGAACAAGATACAACAGTTTTACACTATGCTCTCGATATGTGTCGGACATTTTTCATATTCTTAGACTGAAAATAAACATGTCAAGTTATTTTATGTTTTTAGTTTGTATGTTTCACTGCATACTGAAATAACTTATTTGACTATACTGAAGCTCATTGTGTAGTGATCTGACAAAAATCTATATTTGTTTTGATATTTTCCATGTCATGGTCTAAAGATTTTAAGCAGGGTAAAATACAAAAAACATGCTAGAACACTGCCAGATGGATGTGGAAAAACCTAATTACACCATGTGAACGTTATAACTTAGACTTACATAAATAAATATGTTGACCTGTTTGAATTGTCATTTTTAACAACTGTTGTTAAAAATTCCCATTTATATCTAGGGTCCTTTTCCCCAAAATACCTAGGAAAAGCCCTGTTCATAGTCAAATAAGTTCATGTAGACATAATGATTGTCTGGAAATCGGAATCCATTTGGGATTAAAACAAAACCATTTACGATTACTAAACTGAATTTTAATTCAAATGACAATGCAATCCAGGTTTGATTCCCCGTCCCAGCTTTGTGAGAGGGTACGGTGGTCATCCACTCGGACATGGAATTTCTCCGGGTTCTCCGGTTTCCCTTCCGCACCACGCAGTGATGTGTATGAGCTGTGTAGTTTGTTTGGTAATCTATGTAAAATAATAAAGTTGATACTATTCCTTATTCTATTTTTTGCAGTGGTTGAAGTCTGTAGTCTCCCTACAGACCAGTATAGCCCAGTTCCTTGCTAAGAAACAGTTGGAACGTAGTAATTCAATTGACAGCCTCCGAGGCTCAGAAACTGCCAAACACGAGAAACCCACTGCGTCTGTACAACCTGTTCAAAACAGGGATCTTGCAGACCAGACTGTTACTCACACTGACATTAGTAACCAGTCTACCACAGGAAGTGATCTGAAATCTAAAAATAGTAACAGTAGTGAACAAAGTGTTCCAAATGGACCTCTAGTCTCCGGTAGTGATGTTTTAAATGTGAACAATGGACATCTTGATGTGAGTAAAGGGGCAGTGTCATTATTAAACCCATCGTGTAGTTCATTAAATGGAGATTTGGAAATGGCAGACACAAGTCGATCAAAATTAGACACTAGTGCGAGTAGTGCGTTAAGCGGGCACCACGAGTCCCCGCAGTCAAATGTGGTTAAAGTGACTTGGCCATGTGACAAGCAGAGTGTTTCTCAAACATCAAACAATACACAAACCCCCAGTAATAGAAACATTGTTATTAGTGCTATAAACAAAACAAACAATATGTACTCTCGAGTGGTTCCAGGGGTGTCTGGTAAGGCATCCGGTCCAACGTCAATACTGTCTCCACGCACCGGCAACCAGACCGGTAAGTTGGGCGGCAGCGTGTTCAAGTCGAGCACAACACCAAGCAGCTCCACAACGAAAGTGATCACCGTCAACCCTCCACAGTCAGGTGCGTGATTTCTGTTTATGTGTAACAAAGTCTTTACCTGTCATACTCATTTCATATTTACATACTACCGTGTATGATTTTTCTAAGGCACCGAAAGTTCCTGTTTTTTTATAAACTTGAATACCCGGGTTCTCCCCAGCGCCTTTAAGCACCGCGGTGCTTGAAATTCAAAATCCCTATTAGCGTGTCCTTCAAATTCCAAGCGCGGTGCTTAGATTTTGATTATTGGGATTTGAAAAAAACCTTACAGAGCCCCTATATCAGCTTATAAGTGTCACTCACCAGATTGTGAAATACAGCTCCCGAAATAACAAGTTTTGAATGTCATTTTCACCTTGATGGTAGCGGGCAATCAGTCAGTCCAGGGTCCGACAAATCCTCTGCCCGGAGCCCGCGGGCTACCAAAAGTCGAGATCCGGACTACCATTTTTTTCTATCTCGCGTCCGGCGGGCTACTGCAGATTTTCTTTTGAAGTAGCCCGGCAAAAAAACGGATTTTAGCTCTAAATCCATATCATAAAATCCTGTGTTCCCAGCTAATTAGTCAGATAAAATTACACCGCCACGCGTCGATAATAACACCAATTAACAAGGTGTTTAGACACCACGGGTGATCGGACCCGATCGATTGACGCATGCATAACTCATTAATATTCATTAGTTGTTTTAATACTAGGGTACACACTTTGATTGGATAATAACGATGCTGCGTCAATAATTTATTCACTCGGACATGACTGGAAAACATTTGATTGGATGGCCAAGGGGCATTATGGGAGAAGACTGCGTCTCCTTTTTCCTGCGTTTGCAAATTGCACGCAATAAAAACCTGGCGATTGACTAAGACAATTAAAGAAGTCAAAAATCAAATGATAATACAGATGGTACCACGCGGATTACGACAATTCCCACTCATCGCGGCGATTTTTTTCCACCGTAAAATATGGGTATTCTCGGTCATCATCGCGGAGAATCCCAGTGAGAACTCGCCGGGGTTTCACGGCGATTTAACTGACTGGATATTTATAGTTTTCATTTTTAATTGCGAAATAATTGTTTGTATCACAAATATTTTACCAAACGTCGTCAATAATTATATCCAGGCAACAACATAATCAAAAAGCGAATAACAATCCTGACCGGCGCTATTTTAGAAAAGCTGCATCGGGGCACCATACCAATTATAAGAATTTCTGTTTTTCTGAACTGAAGGCCCTGGTAAACAATAACAAAAATTATCGGGAAAAGTTGTTTATATGCGAACTTTGATCTTGAATATCTCAACAACCAAGGAAAATTTAATTATTTTTGCATAATTTCTATAAATAGAAGAACTCTGTGGCATGTACTTACCTGATATCGTAAATACATTATTTTTTACGAGCAACACATTTTTTTATCAACATGTCACGCGCTTTCTTAATTTGATTTTTGATGCAAAAAAGTTTGTTCATAATTAAAAAAACACGTACGCTTATCAATTAGTTTTGACCACCATATTAAAAAGATCGCGTTTACAAATGACTTAAACGTGCTTGTGTTATGTACATGCAACACAAACATGTGTAGTTCATTCCTTTATGAACTCAGTACACAGCGACGTGTACTAAATAAAGCCTTGGGTACAATGTACATGTATTTGTTTGCGCGTGTAGCCGTCGACGTTAGCCTATGGATAGTAGAGACGTGTTTATTTCGTATATAAAAGCACAACTTTATACATATAAGGAAACTTTATTGTTTATTAACGCTAACGTAAAAATGTAAGAAAAAATGTAACCTGGACTAGACTTTATTTTCGATTTTTTTTAGACGTTTTTTGATGACGACTTTTAAGTACAGATGACTCATTCGCAACATCTCGTACACTGATTCAGGGATCCCGAGGAATGACGGGATTGGACGAGCGTTCACGATTGCAAATGACTATCATCAAAAAAATAAAACATTATCCATTTCATTTCAATGATTAAGAGGCATTTTATAATAATTTGTCTTTAGCACCCACATGATTTAAAATAATCTTTTTAAAATTTAAGTCTAGTTTTATTTTTATATTGGTAAAACAACAAAGTCAAAAGTCATATATTAATATAGAAATAATTTTATTGGTAAATCCATTTACAAACAAACATGTTCAATAACAGTTCACCAATGTGAAACATGTTAATGAGTCGCCTCGTGTCCGCGCGCGCGCATGCCGGGCTACCAAGTTCAGTTTCTGGTAGCCCAGTGGGCTACCACAGATTTTAAAGATTTGTCGGACCCTGCAGTCGCTTCCAACCATCACCTTGCTGAAAAATATGTAGTTTATATGGACTTTTGACCAATCAAATAGGAAGAAAATTCATTAATTTACATATTTATTGACACCACGTGAGGTTAATCAGCCGTAAATCAAAACAAAGTGCGTGGCTCTGGATTGTTTTGCTCAAACAATGTGAACGATTTAATTAATAAACAGGAAGCACTCGTTTTATTAACGCGATTTGATGAGGTATTAAGTGTTATTTCATTGATAACATATGGATGTGCATCTTTCCAAAAAATGTTGCAAAACTTAGCGATATGCTTCTTTTTTCGTATGTCACCGGATTTTGCGATTCAAAAGAGAACGCAAGTAAAGATATTTGTTTAGTTCTGAATATGTTTAATTGATATATAGGCCTTGTACTACTGCTTAAACAATCAAAAATAAGACCAAGTGGATTTAAATTAGGGGCAAGTGAGTTTTTGGGTAGGGCAATTCCATACTTGTCAAGTCTTGCGCATTGCGCGTGGTACATGCTATGCATTTCTTTGTCAAATCATGCTCACACGCATACATTTTACGTTCTCACGCATTACCGAAAATCGGTAAAATTTAGGAGGTCTATAGTTTAACCAGAATTTCCATATATTGTGCGACTTAAATTATTTCAGTTACATTGTATGGTCATGTGAACATTATAACGAGCATACCTCTAATATAAGCTAAAATTCATGAAATTCAAACGCAGACGTTCCCGGACTTCAGAGGGCTTCACCCCACTGACCCCATAACCCAATGGCAATCGCCCCTTGTCTCCCATCTCACGCTTGACTTTCACTGGGCCTGGACAGCTATGCAATTGCCTTTTGAAAATCCACTTGCCCTGAGGCTGGGAAAGTAGATTTTAAAAATATTTCAATAACCCTGTCTAGGCTCGCGTTAACCATTCGCCAAATCGCCATAGGCGAAAAGAAACCCGATCTGGCGAATGAAAATCGTAAGAAATACATATCAAATAAGCCAGACATCGGCGGTCTGGCGAATCCAAATTTCCGACCGATTTTGTCTTAAATCTCGGAAAATCCCGAATTCTAATACACAAAGTAGTTCACTGTTTATAAAGCGACTACCCCGCTGGGTGTTGTTGGCTAATTAGCGACAATTAATTTGGACTGATAAACTAATTATCGCAGTGTTTATTGAAGACCGCTGTAATTTATTGTTTCTATTGTCACTGTGCGATAGACTCCGCCCACTGTTCCGCCTCTTGCTGTCAATCAACTTGTTTGTGACCCCGCGCTCAATATTATCCACATATTTAACTGTGTGTATCGAGCCGGGTAAAACATTAAAAATAACGTGGCGCCCTCTAGCGGCCAAAATGGCTTTTCAAAACACAAAGTTTGCTTACGAATTAATAAGCTCGAGATGCCGTCGGTGTTTTTCGAACTTTACGATCAATGATAAGAGTAATTAGTTGTACACCCGGTAGCGATGCCGTCGGTGTTTTTCGAACTTTACGATCACTGATAAGAGTAATTAGTTGTACACCTTGTCCTTTTTTAAATTTCAGTCGACATTTTTAAAAAAGTAAAATAGCATTAAATTAACTACAATTTTTAAAACTTTTTGAATATTGTACAGCTCCAATTGTAATTATAAGTAATTGTAAGCACTAAAGCAGAATACATATGATGTGGACATATTGATACCTATACATATAGGTTAATAAAGCATACTTTTTTTAACTTACTATTGATGTGTACGCAAACGCGAAGTTTTAGCACCTAAATATCTAGGCAAAAGTCTGGCTAAAGACATTCTAATCTGGCTAAAGGAATTTTTAGGGCTTTAGCCAGATTTGGCTAAAGGGTTTAAAATCCTAGCGCTAGCCTAGCCTGTTTTGAAACAGCCTATAGCCCTGAGAGTGCTTTCTAATTTAAATAAGGCATTAATTTTACAGTTGAAATCATCTCCGAGCAAAATGATGATGTATCTTAGAATTAAAAAAATAATTTGGGGAGGCAGGGTGGGTGGGTTCAGGAGGTAAGCCCCCTCCTGACCACTCCCTCAAAATTCCCAACATCCCCTATCCACGCTCTTTGTGCCAGTATTCCTGGGGAGAACCCTGAATACATACCGGTACTATTTAACTTGTTCAGGATGTATATTTCTCCACTCACATGTAATATTTCAAAACCTGAGCTTCAGTTTTAAATTTCTTCTTTTATTATTGTTTATTTCTTTTTGCAGCATCAAAAATAGCAATAGCCCAAAACAAGTCGCAGCAACCAGCATTTGCCAGTGGCAATCAAAGTTCATCAGCAATAATCTCTCTCAACAACACGTTACAGCAGTGTTTGGAAGGAACTGCAGGTGAGGAAACTTGAACAATCTCCTGTCACCAACATGTTAGGGTCACCCTGTCCCCAACCTCAAGTTTGTTTCTTTGAGAATGCTGGATAACAGGACCAAAATTAAAAGATTGTTTGCTCTCTCCCTACCTATCATCTCATCTAAATGTGTTTTTGTTTTCCAATTTTAGAAACTTTTTTAAAAAAACTTATTTCTCATTTAGCTCCAGATCATTATCACTCTTGTTGTCAATGATACAAATTGTGGCCTCCAGTGCATTCATTATTATCATGCTGGTATGCAACCTAATTAAGACCTTATTCATTTTGATTTATTCCGCAGTGACCGATAAAGTAAAAAGGTGGAACACCTTAACATTTATTGTATGTAACGCTATCTTACTGTCATGATTTGTTTTTTTAGTAATTTAAGAGTCTTAAGTAAAAGTTTTGGGACACAGAACAAACCTAGCTACGTACCCAACTTAAAAAACTAGGGTCAGGAGAAAGCAAACAAATTTTGTTTGATGTGGCCGCGGACTGTGTTTCTTTTTTCTAGCCCAGAATATTGTTACGCTTTTCTTTCATTCTTCTGATAATACTATTGCTGGTTTGCAGATCTCGAGTTGAGCAAGCTAGATGAAAAACTGATACAGATATTAGCGTGGCAGCGATTGCAGCAGTTGACGCCACCCAAGAACTCCACAGACATCCAGAAAAAGTCATCAGGAACAATAAATGGTCTCCTTACTGCACCAGGTGAGGGCTATTCCATTAAAACATACATGGGACCCCAGGAAGGCACTTTCGAAATTGACCACCCACCCATAGATGCAAAATTGAGTTTGCAAGACACACCAATAGATTTAAGTCGGCTAAAATACACCCACCCATAGATTTTATTTATATTAAACTACATATATATTTACATATGAACTACATACAAATATGATTGCTGGTTGACGCGTTGAAGTGGTTCTAGCCCCAGTCAGCAAATTGGGAAAAGTCCTAGGCTTGCTGATTTTGGGAAAAAGAAGTATGAGATTTTCAAAACGGGGGAAAATTAGAGCATGATTTTCTCTACCTAAGGGAATGATTTTGAAGAGAAAACGTTTATTAAAATGTATGCTTTAGGTATAATATCAATCGGGTAAAGAATTTAGCAATGATTCTAATATACAACATACAAACAAACAATGGAAAGTAACCTTCTAAAAAAAGTGTTTTTTTACATTGGGAATGTTTTTACCCAGAATTGGGAAAAAAATAAATAAAGAGGTTTTCTGCAATTTGGGAAGAGGCCGAAGTTCGGCTCGGCTCCACTTAAATAGCTGGGTTCAAACTAGGCCTAGATTTTAGGGAGAAGTGACTAAAAAATAGGAAGAAGTGAGGGAGACACAATCTTTTAAATTAAGCGTGCAATCGGTTATTGTTAATTATTAACTGATATACATGTATACACCCTATTGGTTTTATTCACACTCAATGGCACTCTTTACTTATATATATACTGTAACTATAGAAGAAAGGATTGAGAGAAGAATTAATGTAAATATATTGCATGTATCTTTATTTATTCATCTTTCTATCAATTTGTATGGAGTTCTATGAAGGGTGTAAATATGATTCTCAAACTTCTTCCTAAAAGGCTTATTCCTCATTAAGACATATAAGACCAATTTATGTGTTTTGTTTCCCAATTTGTATTAGCTAAAAACAATATTTAATAAAAAAAAGTTTTCCCTCCATCCAAACTGATGTACCTATCCGAACTACTATGACACCGCACTTTTCCGGAAGTAAAATGTTGCCGAAAATTCAGTAGAAATAGTAGAAATGTCATCTATTATTAACTCTTTTTCATGCATTAATTTGTTTGGAATGCCACAAGGTCCGTTTTATCAAACAATTAAGAAAACACAACTCTAATCATTATTCGGTGGTATCATTTAATCACCTCAGAACTTTAGATTGTTGTTTTGATCACGTTTTCAACATGCACTTGTCTAACAGTAACGGAACCTACTATTGGTCAGTTGTTCAGCTATACGTAATCTCATAGGATAAGGCCTGTGTGTATTCCCTGTACAGTCTAATTTGTAAACAAAACATGGCGAGGTGCGAAAATTGCCTCGGGGGATATCATAGTTGTAGGAAAGTATGCTCCCCACGGGGTTTCTGCTGTGATCGATCAAAGCAATTAGTATAATCCCTTGCCAGAGATGTCAACACCTGTCCTGAGACATAAACAACAGGTCAATTAAAGGACTGGTTACACTTCGCTTGAGGGCGGGAAAAAAGCGAAGTGGTCAATCTGAAGGCGACAAACTTTGCCGTCGGCTAAAAAAACAGCGAAGACACGGAGGAAAAAGCGAATTTGTCGCTCATGTCGCCCTCCAGTTTGAATACTGAATAGGTTTAAACGGTTCTATTTTCCTTTATTTTCCTTTTATTTATTTATTGCATCATATAACAAAAACAATTTTATTTTATTTTAGTTTTTGGATATCGCCGCGTATCACGTCAAAAACCATACCGGGTCCCGCAAATTAAACCATCCAAAACAGGTGCACGTTCCCTGTGTTATTTAGGTGTAGCACACCCATTGCAACACAGGAAGTGTCGGCCTGGGATAGTCGCATAATGGCGGTCAATAAATAATTCTCATTTCATTTTGTAAAAAATGTATTTTCGCTAATTTAAAGTGATATTTTTGGTTTATATCACATTGTTGATATATTCGTTACATTTTTCGAGCAATGCCATGTAAATTGTGAGTTTTTAATTTATTTTGCTTATATGGAAATGAGTGTATGAATACAATATTATGGTATCTCAGTGTTTATGTTTTTAAAGGGAGCATTCATTCATGAGACAAAGTCTTTCTTAGAAAATACATGACCCCTGTTTTTCTCTGGATTTTTTGGCAGCATATGTGTCATTTGTGATGAGAATGTAAGTTATTCATTTTTAATTTGGGCCTAGATATGAATGACAACATGGCATTTTAATTCACACACAACTCAATGCAAAATTCAATGGGCGTGTACCTTTAGCAGCTTGATTTGTGAATAAGCGTTCGTCGTTTTTTATGATACAGACTTGCTAAAAACTAAAAACAGAAAAAGCTTATTCAGCAATTCATCGAAAAATAAGAATATGAAAAGGAAATCACCATTCAAACTGTTAATATTTGAGTGATCTTTCTTCTGTCCAACGTAACAAATTTGCGTGACCACTCAATGTCAATATGAAAGCTGTAATGCGATAGGTTTAAATTATGCAATCAACCAAGAAATGCACGCTTTCAAATTGCGGAACTTTAATCAAGGGAGAGAATTTTTTGATTTTCAACAATAACACGATTTCTGGTTGGATTTTAGTTTCGTCTGCAGATAAGGATTTGGACATTGAGTATTTTTACTCCATTGTTTTTATTTTAATTGGGTATTTGCATTTTGCAATTGGGTAAAAAAAAAATTATTCTACCCGGATGTTTTCAATTGGGTATTTCCTTGTAAAATTAACTAACAACAAACAAAACACATAATCAAACATGGTACTCGCGTTGTGTTTTTGTTGCGTTTTACGATCAACGTTTTCCAATACATCAGATAAAATATCTTGAAAAATGCTTTGGGAATCGTAGACAACATTGAATAGTACGTCATCTAAGATTATTTTTGAAATTTGTTTTGCCTCCGTTGACTTACTGTGGTCAAAATAGTTACTAATTGTATTTATTTGTGTGTTTTTTTCGTCCTCGTTTGTCTACATTCGCCGACTTTTTTAACCGACACTTCATTTAGATCGCTGAGCGCCTACACAATATAAAAAGGGTACAGGCAAAAATGAGTAAATCGCGCACAATTAAAACTGAATTTCGGAACCAGTCTGTTCACTCGGCAGTTTCGGTCTTTTACCTATATTTGATTTTGTTTCGAGATATTGTGAGAACTCTGGGCCAATACGCGATCGATGAGAAATGAAAACTTGTTAAGACGTAAGCAATTTGAGGGGAATTGCTTATCAAACATTTCTTTTGCGTTATGATACGCATGGTTTTGTATTTATATTGCTTTTCTACCATTTTATTTGCGTATTTATGCAAATATGCACCTTATCTGGAGCTCTGGTCTGAATGTCTCGAGATTGTCTGGGCGGCGTTATCGGACATTTTTACAGTGGTGTGAAAATAGCACGATTGTGAAAATTACACCCATGCATAGATGCTAAATTAGTTTATTTTACATCGATTGTAACGAAAGCTCTATGAACTTTTTTGAATCACTCGATGTCTTCCTGGGTAGAACCAGTACTAAGCAAATACAAATAAAGTGTCTTGCTCAGGGACACAAAGCATATGGGAATGGCGGGGATCGAACCCACGACTATTCGATTATGGGTCCAACGCTCTACCACTAGACCACAGCGCTCCACTAAATTCATTCTAAACCACCCAGACATAGAACCAAATTTCGGAAAATAATGTTCACCCATAGATTTTACTCTGCTGGCCGAAGCTCTGCTTATGGGATGGTGAGTTGTCCTCTGTCCTCCGTCGTCCGTTAACTTTTTTTCGTTAAGACGATAGGGCCTTCATTTTCATCCGATCTTTACCAAACTTTAACATATTGTTAATATCAATACCAGCCTGATCGAACCGGTAACCGCAGAGTTATGGCCCTTGATTTAGTTAAAAATGCTCTGTTTTGCCTTGTTAAGCCTTAGTTATTATTTTATTTTTTTATTATTATTTTAAGTAATTGTTGATGTTTTTTAACCCTTTTTTTTCTTTCTTTTTTAGCTCGACTGATCAGAGATCAGCAGAGCTTATGCCGTGGTGCGGCGTCCGTCGTCCATCTGTCCGTCTGTCCGTAAACTTTTATTTGTAGCGAGAACTCCTCTGAAACTACTGGATGGATACTCATGAAACTTTACAGAAATGTTGCCCATAAAGTCTAGTTGATCCTAGCAAAAATTCATGTTGATGTGAAATCCAAGATGGCCGCCAAAGCTAAAAATAGAGTTTTAAAATACAAGTTTGTAGCGACTACTTCTTGAAAACTATAAGTGATATTGATATGGGACTTTTTCTAAAATGATCAGCATGACATGATGTTGATCCTTATGAAAAATTATTTTGATTCAACGTAAAACATGGCTGCCAGTGGCCATCTTTGGTTACATAGAGTTATATAATGAAAACTTGTAGCGACTACTCCTCTGAAACTACTTGACGGATGTTCATGAAACTTCACAGGAATGTTGCTCTTGATGTCTAGTTGATCCTAGAAAAATTTCAGGTCGGCCAGAAATTCAAGATGGCCGCCACAGCTAAAAATAGATTTAAAATAAATAAGTTTGTAGCGACTACTTCTTCAAAACTATAAGAGATATTGATATGGGACTTTTTCTAAAATGGTCAGTATGACATGATGTTGGTCCTTGTCGAAAATCGTTTTGATTTGACGTTAAACATGGCTGCCAGCGGCCATCTTTGTTTACATAGAGTTATATAATGAAAACTTGTAGCGACTACTCCTCTGAAACTACTTGACGGATTTTCATGAAACTTCACAGGAATGTTGCTCTTAATGTCTAATTGATCCTAGCAAAATTTCAGGTCGGCCGGAAATTCAAGATGGCCGCCACGGTTAAAAATAGATTTTCAAAAAACAAGTCTGTAGCGACTACTTTCTGAAATCAAAATCAATCAGTAGAGCATCAAGGTCATTGACCTCTTGTTTATATATTATTTTTATTTTTTTTATTTTTAAATATTTTTTATTTTTTTACATTTTTAGCTCGACTGACTGATCAGAGATCAGCAGAGCTTATGCCATGGGCCGTCGTCCGTCCGTCTGTCTGTCCGTAAAGTTTTATTTGTAGCGACTACTCCTCTGAAACTACTTGATGGATATTCATGAAACTTTACAGAAATATTGCCCATGAAGTCTAGTTGATCCTATCAAAAATTCATGTTGATGTAAAATCCAAGATGGCCGCCAAAGCTAAAAAAAGATTTTTAAAATACAAGTTTGTAGCGACTACTTCTTGAAAACTATAAGTGATATTGATATGGGACTTTTTCTAAAATGATCAGCATGACATGATGTTGGTCGTTGTCAAAAATCGTTTTGATTCGACGTTAAACATGGCTGCCAGCGGCCATCTTTGTTTACATAGAGTAACATAGTAATAACTTGTAGCGACTACTCCTCTGAAACTACTTGGCGGATTTTGATGAAACTTTACAAGAATGTTGCTTTTGATGTGTAATTGATCCTAGCAAAATTTCAGATCGACCAGAAATTCAAGATGGCTGCCACAGCTAAAAATAGATTCTTAAAAAATAAGTTTGTAGCGACTACTTCTTGAAAACTATAAGTGATATTGATATGGGACTTTTTCTAAAATGATCAACATGACATGATGTTGATCTGAATCGAACATTATTTTGATTCAACGTTAAACATGGCTGCCAGTGGCCATCTTTGTTTACATAGAGTTATATAGTGAAAACTTGTAGCGACTACTCCTCTGAAACTACTTGACAGATTTTCATGAAACTTCACAGGAATGCTGATCTAGCTATCAAAAACCTATCAGTAGAGCTTCAAGGTCATTGACCTCTTGTTTAAATTGGGTTAATTACTCTTTTTTTTTTTCTTTTTTTTTTTTACGCCTTGTTGGATTTGATGAAAGCAGGAAGCATTGGTATGATTTCTAGTTGTGCCTTTTGCGTTTTTTTTCGGCTTGTTGATTTTTGATGGAAGTATGGCCCCTTTATAGTTTTTACCCCATAGGGCCATACTCAGGCCCTCTTGTTTTTGCAATGTTTTAAAAGTAGTACTGATGGGAATTTTGTGATGACTTCCCTTGATATAAGAGCTGTTTAAGCCAGTAGAGCGTTCACAGGCCCTCTTGGGCCTCTTGTTATTAAATTGCCGTCCTGGGGTCTCGAGTATGTTTTAATGGATATCCCTGAGTTTTCTAACGATCACTGTGCCATTGTTTTGGTCTAAAGCTGGTAGTCACACTTTTGAGAAAGCTGATAGTGACACTTTTGAGTTGAGATTTGCTTGTGTACAACGTACTAAATATGTTTTATATGAAAAAACTGTTAATTTTCTTTTCACTAACAAATTAATGACAGATCAGTGTGATTTGTGTTTTCATGAATAAGCGCTTGCGAATTAATCGATGAAAACACAAATGAATGATTTCCAAGAATTTGTTTGTATAACTGCAGGTGAAATTACTTTGAAATTAACTTCAAGTTCATTAACACTAACTGGGTGTCAGTCACCTTAACTTAGTCTACTAAATTTAAACTTGTGTGTCAGTTCAAGTCTGCAAGAGGTACATAAGTGATCTTATTTATTTTATGCGTGTATAACTAATGTCTATCTGCAGGCCTACAGGAGGTACAAGCACGAGCAGTGTTGTGTCCACTCTCAGGGAAAGGAGAAGCAATACCCATGCCATACAGAACCTTATCTATAGGAACAGGTACTCAATCATTCTCATTTAAGTTATGTGCTTTTTGTACCACTGGCCAAACATTATAAAGTTATCTGCCTGAAGTCATATTTATAAACCCCAAACAATTCCAGGGTAACAGGCAGAATAATATGTCGCAACCCGTAGTTCTTGTTATACTGCTTGCAATTAAGAAAATATCAAACATGCACACATTACAGTTTACCTTTTTCTTTATAATCTTGCATATATAACATTTCTCGACAAAAAATCCCAAGATTGTGTGATTTAATTTCAAAGGCTTGTACCTTTTCCCAATTCACAGAAGAAAATCCATGAGAAGTTTCAAACGTTCCTTATTAAAGACACAACAGTCAATCAATCCATTACAATAACACTAAAGAAATGTAAACATTGAATGGTTTGTTTAATACAGAACTCATTGAAATTTGCCAAATACACAAGTAAAATAAGGGGCTTGGTTATTGGGTAAAATGTGATCTTTAAGAAAAAACAGTTTGATCCTATAGTGAATTATTTTTCAGGAGCAGATATGGATGTATGTCTGGGCCAGTACGGACAGTGCAATTTTATCTCAGCCAAACACGCTTTCATCTTCTTTGATGAGGTAAGTGCAATAAATATCTATAGTTTCTTGTTCTATCTGATCCTTTGAGAGACAAGACTGGTTCTCAGGGTTTATAGCAAGTCTCACTGACACAGGGTACTTCTAGATGGAGACAGAAGGTGTGTTGTCCCATGTACCAGTCTGTTGATTGGACAATGAAAACCAGAGGATTTCTTTGAATATTTATTATTTTATGGTATTAAAAAGAATAATAACATTGTTCACTCAGCATTTGTGATCAAAACAAATGGAACATTTTGACAAGTGATTATTCAGTTTTTGAGAGAAAAAACAAACGAGATTAGGGTATAAAAATCTAGATTTCCGAGAAATCCTTGCTTACCACTGCCCGTCTACTTTCTCATCTTGTTCGTCAAAGGCTGCACAGATTTCCAGTATGGGTTTCAGGGCTGCTCATTGACAACTGACCATTGCGCCGCACCTTTTTATGCCCCTGAAGGGAGGCATATAATAATCATTCTTTAGTCCATCCGTCTGAAGCAATCGTGTCTCAACCATAATATATACTGAGGGCTATTCCATTAAAACATACATAGGACCCCAAGAGGCAATTTTGCCACCCATAGATGCAATATTGAGTTGTAAAAACCAAATTTCGAAAAAATTGGTTCACCCATAGAACCACAATTATAAGGTGTGTGGTAAGCAAGCATCAGGTCCGTACCATTTGAGGACAAAGTCAAATTGCTATTTTTTGTTTGAATGGCATTTTACGTAATTTTTAGCAAATGTTATGTCATAAAGGACGGTTGATTATTTGTGGTAGAGGCGCCTCAGATCACCCCATTTTACCAGGATAGAACCATACTGTATACGTCACACCATCCGTAAAAAATGCAACCTTTCTCACTTGGCAAGTTGAGCTCCCACTCCCAGTGGGATTCCAGCTTTCATCTTTTTTAGACGCAGTGTCCTTCTAACCCAGCCATGGAACAGTAAAAGTCATGTCTCAGGCATAACTTATAAAGTACGGAAGGGATTTCTTACTTTTAGCAGGATCAGAAGGTGTGTTGTGCGCATAATTTTAACAGTAGAAATTAGAAGACTATTTTCGGGAGCATTTGTCACCTACTGGTGACTTTATGTCCTTTAAATCAAGTGGGCCCATAGTT
This sequence comes from Cyrtodaria siliqua, assembly GCA_037043455.1. NCBI lineage: Eukaryota > Metazoa > Mollusca > Bivalvia > Adapedonta > Hiatellidae > Cyrtodaria > Cyrtodaria siliqua. Next base: position 26,792 of record JAWPHD010004298.1, on the reverse strand, counting down.
ATACCAGCCATTATGTTGGAAAAGTCGAACCCATTTCATTTGCACATTATTATTACAGACGAGTAAACATTACGAGTTGCTGAACTACAGCGAACACGGCACAACGGTGGACAACGTGTTGTACTCGTGTGATTTCTCGGACAAGCCAGCCACTACACCACAGCCCTCGGCGGTCGTCGCGGCTGTCAGACACCTTACAAAGACGATGAAACCAAAAATGAAAGCTGACGAGAGGCTAACAATGACGTCATCTCGACACTCGGATGTAAGTTATGTTTAGTAATTGAGAGATAACAACCTTTTCTAGCCCATTTGTTTTTGAAAATTATTGTCACCTCTTGAGCATTGCCTGTGTGGTCTGCATCTGCATCTGGACTCCCCTGGTTGAAGTTTTGTATGTAAACTATAAATAACCTTAATTTTGTTAAAGTTTTATATTTAAGCTTTATCTCAGAAACTACTTAACACAATGGATTGAAACTTCACACATCTTCTCCACCATTAGACAAAATGATACGAGTGTCTTCATGGACAACCAGCGCCTCTTGTTAAAGTTGGTTTAAAATTTAAAAAAATCTGCAAAACAGCTCTTATATGTCGCCCCTTGTACTTATCAATACAACAGTGAAACAGATATCTATCCTTTTCCGCAGTTAAAACGACAGTGTAATTGTCGAGGCAGCAGCTCAAGTCTGATCGGCGGCAGCGGTGCGGGCTGGGAGGGCACGGCCATCCTTCATCATGGCAGCTACATCAAAGTGGGGTGTATACAGTTTGTGTTTAGCATTGTGGACCATGCCACCTCACAACCATTACACGGCATCAAGAGAGAGCCCATGTCATTACTCAAGTCACACCTGAAAGGCGGCCCATGATGTGATCTTACTAGGAGTAGTCGGAAATCTTCATGGGCAATTAATTATAAACAAAATATAGTGCAAATTTAATGTGATACAAATAATTGTTTAATATTTAAAGATTTTGTCAACATGACAAAGAAGTTGTCAGGACCATATTGAGGTGGTTGCTTAAGCAATATGGTTGCATTTTCATATAGAAAATATGATATGACCTTGAGAAGACTGAATACAATGATTTCTAATTCTTCCAATAGCATTGGAGCATGTTTTGCGGTTGATAAAGAGATAGAATTGTGTCTACAAATATTTAAACAATCTTTTCCTTTGCATGCAATAGGTATGGCGACTTCTTGCCGTGACTAGTTCTTGTTAAATTCTGACATTTGTGAATGGGAGACAGCAGTCACCTGTAAATTACCTCCCTTATAGCAACACCGTTAACAGTCACAACCATAATGTCATCTCCTTTGTGTTAATCATGTTGTTGCAATATGTTTTTTGTGTCGCCTGCGTAGCATGGCAGACACTTAGGGATCACGTCCTTCCGTCGTCGTCCGTCACACTTTAACCTGCAACCTAACCTTAGCCTAACTTAAAAAGTATTCGACCAATATTCTTGAAACTTCAGACACATCTTCATCTAAACCCAAGGAATGTTGTTACACATGTCCAATAACTCTTGACTTTCATTTTGGCAGAGTTATGCCCCTTTTCCTAAAACTTTAACCTGCAACCTAACACAGCTGAAATTAGCACACGGCAAGCAACACGTGTTGAGTAGAACACCTTCCAGTTCAGTTATTTCTTACAGAACTATAATTTTCAAAAATATGTTAACAAAATTAGTAGGATTTCTTTTTAAATATTTACACATTTTACAAAAATGTTACAGAAAAAGAATCTGTAATGGATGATAATTCAAATGAAAATGCAGCGAAACAATCGTAAAAACAGAGGTGCATGAAATGGTTGGATCTGATTGTTTGGAGAGAGTTATCGGGAGACAAGTCACTACTGTTCTTCATTGCTTTGTGAACCTTTAAGTTCCGATTAAATGGAAGATAAATTATTATATTTATAGTTAAGTTATTAAGAATTTTTCTATGAAATCTTCATGTCAGTTAGTCTTGTTTCAAATGTTTATGAGAAAAATGTGTTAACGGTATTTTGTTTTCACAAATGAGATATATTTATGACGTTAAATGAAATTGCACCCAAAAGCTAGAATAAATGTGGTAGTATTATGTAGAAATGTATTCATTTCTAAACAAGCTAATGAACAATACACCATAACAACACCCTGATAAAGGATTTTTATTTGAATAGTTAAATTTGTAACTAAAGCAAATACTAATATTTACGTTGTTCAGTGCATTTCTGGAGTACAACATACTAAGGAAGATTTTATATTTATCAATGCAATAGAATCATGTCATACATGATTTTAAAGTAGTAGACTTGTGTAAGTTTTTGATATTCCATGTTTTGTGTTTGAATATTTTAGGAGGCGCGATCTCAGGATATTTTGATCAATTTTCAAAAAAATCATTTTTCATCAAGACATTTCAATAACATAATTTGCTTCCCTTTAACTGTTAATGCCGGGTTGTCATTTCCAACTTTCAGGGAGCAAATTACGCTTTTCTTGTCATAAAAAGTTGAAGAGCTTTCAAGGGGACATAATTTTCGGTATGAAAATTATTGCTCGACAGGTGCAGTTAACAAAAATTCTGTTTTGCTTACATAATTTCAGATGTACTTGGCAAACTGGGCAGTAAGAAAAAAGAATATTCTAATCTGCATGTGATTATAACATATTGGTCATCAACTTCATCACCAGCCTCTTAAAACCAAGGATCTTTGTAAATCAGAGGACATGTCCACTGGTAACTAGTATGGCCAAACTGCATCTACATGATTTGGTCATGTGGTATATGTTTGAATAGGGCCACTGCAGATCCCGTTGGAGAGCAAGACAGGGGGGTAGAACCCCCCAAATTCATGTTCATTTTATCATTTTTTGTTCATACTCATTAAAGGTCTTCATAACCCACTGCATTATTTCAGGTGCCATCTCGCTCAAATCACTAGAGCAGTGGCAGAAAAACTATAACATGGCTCGAGCGTAAATGGAGTGTTCATTCCTGTTAGGCGCCATATAACCTTTCATGTGTTGGTGCGCCTTAAAACCCCAGTTCAATTCAATTGCCTCTGCACCAAAGTATTTAAGGTGCTAAATGCATTTCGACCGTGAGCGTGTCAAACATATATATGAGTATTTAAAGATGAAAAATGCCTGAGACCACAAAGTTATGGGTTTGTTAAGAGAAAGTTTGGGGGTTTCCTGTTTTCAGTCCCATAGCCCAGTATTACGAGTTGGCTAAATCGGTTCATTTTAAGGCAAGTTAGGCATATCGGTTCATTTTAAAGCAAGTTAGGCATATTGGCTCATTTTAAGGCAAGTTAGGCATATTGGCTCATTTTAAGGCAAGTTTGGCATATTGGCTCATTTTACGGCAAGTTAGGCATATTGGCTCATTTTAAGGCAAGTTAGGCATATTGGCTCATTTTAAGGCAAGTTCGGCATATTGGCTCATTTTAAGGCAAGTTAGGCATATTGGCTCATTTTAATTGAAGGGTTGTTTGATTGGTAAAGCATGGTTGCACTTTATTACAATAATTTTGAGAATTTTCTAATGCACAGAATAGGGGTAGGGGTTTGGTTTGCACTTGGTTGAGGCATAGTTTGTTATATAACCTGTAATGTGTTGATGATCCATTAAACGGCACTCAGTTGTTAGAAAACATCTCATGGCAGATATTCTGCTCTCCAGTGAACAACAATCACTCGTTATCAAAAATCATTAACCCAATAACGACAGTAATTTGGTCCAGAATGTTGAGAGAATTTAAAGAGTAAAGTTCCATTTTTTAAAGGAATAAACATTGTGTCTTTGTCACAAAAACAGTTTCCATTCTGTAACAAACACCAATAATATGGTCGTTGTGGCTTGTTGCTTGGTTGGTACAACCAAGGTTAAATCATGTGTCAAATTAGTTTACCAGACTGGATAATGTTACTCACGTGCCATTTGTTTGCTGACATGGCTGACTATTGTAATATTACTGTAACTGGACTTGGTTCAGGCATCGCAATGTAACATGCTGTACCAAATACCACGGTAAGACAACCGACTGTTCTCCTTCCAGCTCATTGTTACTTTGGAATTGAGTATAGCATGTTGTGCGTGTCGAGCTGTGTAGCTTGTTTTGTAATCGCTGTAAAACAATGATTATACTATACAACTTTAATGTTTTAATTGGTAGCATTGTTTTGCTTCCTGAGTTTGACTGCGACACATACTTTATTTATAGTTTATACTGCAGTTCTGCAGGTTAGAAGGTTCTAGGCCCATTCTGCATATTTTTATTCAAATGTAGATGGAGAGTAAGTCTGAATTGTTCATTCCTGTTGGCGCCATATAACCTTTTTGTGTTGGTGCACCTTAAAACCTCAATTCAATCTCATGATTCAGACTGACATATGTTTTATTTAATGGTTGAATGAGATGCCAGGGTTGTGTCACAATTTAACTCGTAGTTCAGACTGACAACATACAAGCTGAATATTATCACGGTAAAGACATACCAGCATGTGAGTAACAGTAACCAGTCTGGTAATTGTTGTTAAACTGTTAGTATCTTTACCTTATTGTTGGTATACATTTTTATCATTGAAGAGTTGTTAACTTATTTTTAACCCACCTGTGTTCTCTCATTACAAGTTTTATTCTCATTGTGCTCATCTTCGTAGTAGTCCTGCAGCTAAAACGGCCAAAATACATATAACAGATTCCTCTTTGGTTTGTATTATGTATTTTAATTTTGGTAGATTGAGTATGCAAAGTTTTTTTCTAAAGGGCACATTACTTTTTATAAAAGCAGCATCATTATTTAAGACGCAATAACAAGTCATACCCGTAGTCTTGTATATTTGATGTTCATTTAATAACTATAAAAAGACACATTATTTTTATGCGCAACTATAAAAAGACACATTCTTTTTATGAGTTTCTACGATAGAATTTGCAGCAACTCTGCAGTTCAGGGTGAGAAGGTTCTAGGCCCATTTTCCATATTTTATCTCGATGTACATGGAAGATGAGCCTGGCATGTTCATGCCTTTTAGGCGCCATATAACCTTTTCATGTGTTGGTGCGCCTTAAAACCCCAATTCAATTCCATTATGCGCCTGCCGTTTATGACAGAAGGGGCATATAGTGTTGCCCTTAATCATCTGTCACACTTTCGTCGGTACTTACTTCACATTTTCTCCTGAACTTCTTAACAGATCTTGGCGATACTTGAAAGGAAGTGTTAATATGAAGTTTAGTTGTGCATCGCTTCCCGCTATAACGGTCCATTGACTTTAGCAGAATTACTCTCGCACTGTAACGATCCATTGACTTTTAGCAGAATTACTTTCCCACTGTGACGGTCCATTGACTTTTAGAAGAATTACTTTCTCGCTGTATTGGTCCATTGACTTTTACCAGAATTACTTTCCTGCTGTAACGATCCATTGACTTTCAGCAGAATTACTTTTTCCATTGACTTTCAGCAGAATTACTTTCCCGTTGTAACGATCCATTGACTTTCAGCAGAATTACTTTCCCGTTGTAATGATCCATTGACTCAGCAGAATTACTTTCTCGATGTAACGGTCCATTGACTTTCAGCAGAATTACTTTCTCGCTGTAATGATCCATTGACTCAGCAGAATTACTTTCTCGATGTAACGATCTATTGACTTTCAGCAGAATTACTTTCCCGTTGTAATGATCCATTGACTCAGCAGAATTACTTTCTCGATGTAACGATCCATTGACTTTCAGCAGAATTACTTTCTCGCTGTAACGGTCCATTGACTTTCAGCAGAATTACTTTCTCGCTGTAACGATCCATTGACTTTCAGCAGAATTACTTTCTCGCTGTAACGATCCATTGACTTTCAGCAGAATTACTTTCGCACTGTTACGATCCATTGACTTTCAGCAGAATTACTTTCGCACTGTTACGATCCATTGACTTTCAGCAGAATTACTTTCTCGCTGTAACGATCCATTGACTTTCAGCAGAATTACTTTCTCGCTGTAACGGTCCATTGACTTTCAGCAGAATTACTTTAGCACTGTAACGATCCATTGACTTTTAGTAGAATTACTTTCTCGCTGTAACGATCCATTGACTTTCAGCAGAATTACTTACCCGTTGTAACGATCCATTGACTTGCAGCAGAATTACTTTCTCGTTGTAACGATCCATTGACTTTCAGCAGAATTACTTTCCCATTGTAATGATCCATTGACTCAGCAGAATTACTTTCTCGATGTAACGGTCCATTGACTTTCAGCAGAATTACTTTCTCGCTGTAATGATCCATTGACTCAGCAAAATTACTTTCTCGATGTAACGATCCATTGACTTTCAGCAGAATTACTTTCCCGTTGTAATGATCCATTGACTCAGCAGAATTACTTTCTCGATGTAACGATCCATTGACTTTCAGCAGAATTACTTTCTCGCTGTAACGGTCCATTGACTTTCAGCAGAATTACTTTGTCGCTGTAACGATCCATTGACTTTCAGCAGAATTACTTTCTCGCTGTAAGGGTCCATTGACTTTCAGCAAAATTAATTAAGCACTGTTACGATCCATTGACTTTCAGCAGAATTACTTTCGCACTGTTACGATCCATTGACTTTCAGCAGAATTACTTTCTCGCTGTAACGATCCATTGACTTTCAGCAGAATTACTTTCTCGCTGTAACGGTCCATTGACTTTCAGCAGAATTACTTTCGCACTGTAAAGATCCATTGACTTTCAGCAGAATTACTTTCCTGCTGTAACGGTCCATTGACTTTCAGCAGAATTACTTTCGCACTGTAACGATCCATTGACTTTAAGTAGAATTACTTTCTCGCTGTAACGATCCATTGACTTGCAGCAGAATTACTTTCTCGTTGTAACGATCCATTGACTTTCAGCAGAATTACTTTCTCGATGTAACGATCCATTGACTTTCAGCAGAATTACTTTCCCGTTGTAATGATCCATTGACTCAGCAGAATTACTTTCTCGATGTAACGATCCATTGACTTTCAGCAGAATTACTTTCTCGCTGTAACGGTCCATTGACTTTCAGCAGAATTACTTTGTCGCTGTAACGATCCATTGACTTTCAGCAGAATTACTTTCTCGCTGTAACGGTCCATTGACTTTCAGCAAAATTAATTAAGCACTGTTACGATCCATTGACTTTCAGCAGAATTACTTTCGCACTGTTACGATCCATTGACTTTCAGCAGAATTACTTTCTCGCTGTAACGATCCATTGACTTTCAGCAGAATTACTTTTTCGCTGTAACGGTCCATTGACTACAGCAGAATTACTTTCGCACTGTAAAGATCCATTGACTTTCAGCAGAATTACTTTCCTGCTGTAACGGTCCATTGACTTTCAGCAGAATTACTTTCGCACTGTAACAATCCATTGACTTTTAGTAGAATTACTTTCTCGCTGTAACGATCCATTGACTTTCAGCAGAATTACTTTCCCGTTGTAACGATCCATTGACTTGCAGCAGAATTACTTTCTCGTTGTAACGATCCATTGACTTTCAGCAGAATTACTTTCTCGATGTAATGATCCATTGACTCAGCAGAATTACTTTCTCGATGTAACGGTCCATTGACTTTCAGCAGAATTACTTTCTCGCTGTAACGGTCCATTGACTTTCAGCAGAATTACTTTCTCGCTGTAACGGTCCATTGACTTTCAGCAGAATTACTTTCGCACTGTAACAATCCATTGACTTTCAGCAGAATTACTTTCCTGCTGTTACGATCCATTGACTTTCAGCTGAATTCTGGCCTCTCTCAGCAGAATTCCGGCCTTATTTCAGTCAATAGCTTGTAGCATTTATGTCCACAGTCACATTTCTAGTTCTGTAAATGTCCGATGTTATACTTTTGTGGCAGGTGTCATTGTGTAGGTAGCTTATTAGATTTAAAGAGGAAGAAAGTCAAAAATAAAACTTAGGACATGCAAACATAAATTGTGCCTGTGGCAGTTTAACCGACATGATAAGAACATTTTAACGGGAGAAATCAAGTCCACTAAATCAGACCCGCAAATAAAAATATGTGAGCCTTATATAGGATGGAGGATAAGTCCCGTATGATGGAGATGTTACTATTATTTCGACACACAACTAATTTATTGAGTGCAGATTCCCTTTGTAGATGAATTTGTTGGCTTGAAAATTTAAATTTAATGAGTGCAGAGTACGAGTTAAAATATTTGACTTTCCTTATATAGGCAGCGCATGAAAGTACAAGGTTTATGTCTCAAGTTGTTGCTTGAACTTCAGAAAATAAAAATTCACAAAAGTATCTAGTTTTTAAAACATATTTTTTATATTTATAAACTCCCAAGTTAAAAAAATAAGGAAAAAAACAAAAGTTATATCCTGCTTTTTAAACTTAATAATTATGCATACATTTTTATCTTTTTACTCATTTCGATCATTCGTTTGAGTGGGAAAATGCTCTTTTTTAGCAGTTAATGTGAAAACCTCAGGATGTTTTATTGTAAATATGTACATTATTATATAGACATCATCTTGTGTCATCCGAGCAGTGTACATGCACATCAGAGTGTAAAAAGCATCTATGAATATTATAATGTAGAATAAATTTTGTATTGTATTAATTCTTATGAATTATGAGGATAACGTCTTGTTTTGTCTTTATTTCACTGCCTGCAACTGTCACAAGATGACCCTAGTGGTTGGGACTAACTCAGGAAAGAATCAGTGTTGGTGACTGCATTTACATAAGTTTAATGCAACTTTTAAAGTAGCTAACAACTGTCAAATTTTACAAAATTATGTACACTATTTTTAAACCTACTGACGACAAGATATATTTATATAACTTGCATGTTTTGAAAAACCAAACTATATAGACACAATATAATGGCTTTAACCAGCCAGGCTAACCTCCAAAACTGAAGCGTCAAATTCAGTTACCAACACGTAATTCATTTTACGCATATTCAATCACGTGTATTTTAAGAACTCGTTAATAAATCTTTACTTTTAATCGACACATATTCAATATTATATTACCTGAGCACCTGTTAGAGTTTTGACAAGCAGTTTTGTAGTGTAATTTTGCCGTTATTTGGCAGGATAGCTACTTTAAAATATGTTAAATATATCTACAATTATCAAAGAAAAACAACGCCATTTATACGCATCAGCATATATACAGGTGTATCATCTCACCATTAACCAGTGCACCTAATTAATATACAACGTTTTGAATTTTGTCTTGTATTATAATTAATGATCGACAACTATAACTAAACTTCATATGCTAGTTGTATCAAGTTAAAGAAACAAAGAAAAAGTTAACCTATTGTAAAAACATCACCAAACAAAAAATGGCGACGCCTATTGGATACGAATGTACAATAAAATTTCATGAAAGATAATTATACTGACCACACATTGCCTGCGAATCTCACCATTTCCAAACAACTGCTCCAAGCAAAGCGACTTTCAATATTTCCGACCACTACTCGAAAACAATGCACTATAATCCAACTACCCGCCCAAACAATCATTTCCCACGTTCATTGCGTGACAGATGGCAACAGAAGCAATTACACGAAAGGACCCTAAAACAATTTTGCACTTTAGAGAGAGAAATTGTAAAATACCTGCAATTTTACATGCATTAACGCACATGAACTTACTGAACAGCCCTGCATGAGCTCCGCCAACAACGTTATGAAAATTCTCACTTGCCCGGACAATGGATTAGCATGATATTCACAAATGTCGAGTGCTAACAAGAGCTATGTACGACCAATACGCTTTACCGAAGATCATTTTGTGACGGTGACGGAGATAATGTTCTAGATAAAAGCCAGATGATCATATATACTTTGCAAACATCCGATGAGCTTGTGTGATTGTTTTTTTTTTGTTATGCCCCTCCATTCGAGGAATGTTGGAAGGCCATTTAATGTTACCCCTGTCTGTGCGTCTGTCCGTCCATGTCAATTGTTTTATATGGGCACAATGTCTCGGTCAAGTTCAATAATCGGGCCATCGCCTCGTTATTTCCCCTTGGAATAGTAACAATTCACAAAATAGATGATGTCTGGGCTCTTGGGTAATTGTTATCCAGTCTTCTCCAAAATTGGTTAAATTGCACAATGTCTCGACCAAGTTTGTTAAATGGCCCCATCACATCAGTAATTCCAGAGTTCTGCCCTTTGGAATAGTAAAAAGCACGAAATTAATGTCTGAAAGACAATTTCCTTATTAATATATGAAGCAATAGTGGGGGGCATATGTGTCCTATGGACACATTTCTAGTTTGTCACAAAAAACAACAACTCAAGAACCACATAACAGGTTTGAATGAAACTTGTCACAATTTATTAAGTGCTGGCTTTTAGCTTTCAGGCTTTAGGCTTTCAGCTTTTATTTTGTCGGTCGCCAATTATCAAGCAACAGCTTGGCAGATTTTATTAAACTAGTAAAATGTTTTGTGGTGCCCTTTTTATGCCCCTCAATATAGAGTTGCACTTGTCCGTCCCAAAAACTTGTCGCGCGATCCTTCATAACTAACCCACCGTTGCAAAACTTAACAGGAATGTTGACCAGCAAGTGAAGATGCGCACTTGGGTTTTTATTTTGGACCAAGAACCACAGAGTTGTGGCCCTTGACTTAGTCAAAATAGGGGCTGAAAAGTTTGTGTCGGGGACCCTCCTCCATTACTATTTAAGCCAAACTTTACAGAAATGTTGACCAGCAAGTGAAGATGTGCATCTAAGTTGAACGTGTTTATCAGTGTTTATTGAGTCGCCATGCGTGAGTTCACGCATGGCGACTGAACTCACGCATGACGACTGCATGGCTGACTCTTTGGAGTCGTGTATACTGCAATTTCTGAATATGGAGTTTTTAGCTCTACTGATCAGAGATCAGCAGAGCTTATGCCGTGGTGCGTCGTCCGTCCGTCCGTCTGTCCGTTAACTTTTATTTGTAGCGACTACTCCTCTGAAACTACTGGATGGATATTCATAAAACTTTACAGAAATGTTGCCCATGAAGTCTAGTTGATCCTAGCAAAAATTCATGTTGATTTGAAATCCAAGATGGCCGCCAAAGCTAAAAATAGATTTTTTAAATTCAAGTTTGTAGCGACTACTTCTTGAAAACTATAAGTGATATTGATATGGGACTTTTTCTAAAATGATCAGCATGACATGATGTTGGTCCTTGTCGAAAATCGTTTTGATTTGACGTTAAACATGGCTGCCAGCGGCCATCTTTGTTTACATAGAGTTATATAATGAAAACTTGTAGCGACTACTCCTCTGAAACTACTTGACGGATTTTCATGAAACTTCACAGGAATGTTGCTCTTGATGTCTAAATGATCCTAGCAAAATTTCAGGTCAGCAGGAAATTCAAGATGGCCGCCACGGCTAAAAATAAATTTTCAAAATACAAGTTTGTAGCGACTACTTCTTGAAAACTATAAGAGATATTGATATGGGACTTTTTCTAAAATGATCAACATGACATGATGTTGGTCCTTATCAAAAATCGTTTTGATTCGACGTTAAACGTGGCTGCCAGCGGCCATCTTTGTTTACATAGAGTTATATAGTAAAAACTTGTAGCGACTACTCCTCTGAAACTACTTGGCGGATTTTCATGAAACTTAACAGGAATGTTGCTCTTAATGTCTAATTGATCCTAGCAAAATTTCAGATCGGCCAGAAATTCAAGATGGCTGCCACAGTTAAAAATAGATTTAAAAAAAATAAGTTTGTAGCGACTACTTCTTGAAAACTATAAGTGATATTGATATGGGACTTTTTCTAAAATGATCAGCATGACATGATGGTTATCCGAGTCGAACATTATTTTGATTCGACATTAAACATGGCTGCCAGTGGCCATCTTTGTTTACATAGAGTTATATAATGAAAACTTGTAGCGACTACTCCTCTGAAACTACTTGACGGATTTTCATTAAAACTTCACAGAAATGTTGCTCTTGATGTCTAATTGATCCTAGCAAAATTTTAGGTCGACCGGAAATTCAAGATGGCCGCCATGGCTAAAAATAGATTTTTAAAAAATAAGTTTGTAGCGACTACTTCTTGAAAACTATAAGAGATATTGATATGGGACTTTTTCTAAAATGATCAGCATGACATGATGGTTATCCGAGTTGAACATTATTTTGATTCGACGTTAAACATGGCTGCCAGTGGCCATCTTTGTTTACATAGAGTTATATAATGAAAACTTGTAGCGACTACTCCTCTGAAAGTAATCGACAGATTTTCATGAAACTTCACAGAAATGTTGCTCTTGATGTCTAATTGATCCTAGCAAAATTTCAGGTCGGCCGGAAATTCAAGATGGCCGCCACGGCTAAAAATAGATTTTCAAAAATCAAGTTTGTAGTCACTACTTCCTGAAATCAAAATCAATCAGTAGAGCTTCAAGGTCATTGACCTCTTGTTGGTTGAGGATCGTTACCGTTTTCGACAATGTAGTCCCCTTTAACTGCATCAAATACAACTTAATTTGAAAAGGTGACTGACATGAACGTTATGTATACCGAGTAATATAACTACTGATTGTGAAATAATGAAATATGTAATTTTTGTAGATGTACCGAAATATTATGCGCATTAATACACCAGTTTTCGGACAAGGAGCTTTACGCACTTGGAGAATGCACTTCGAGAATGTAGTTCCTTTAACTGCCTAAAGTATAACTTAATTCATAAGGTGACTGACATGAACGTAATACATACCGAATAATATAACTACTGATTGTGAATAATTGTCATTGTATACAGTATATACGTGTCTTTTTTGAAAATGTACTGAAATACTATGCGCAGTAATACAAATAAATATTTTATGAATGGAAAGTTTCAATAGTGTAGTTACCCGGATGTCGAACATCTCTCTAATATTAATCCATTTCATTTGATAATTATCCATTCATTCAGAACCATTAATTTGAAAATGTACAATCATTGACGAAAAATAAGCAATCAATTAACACATTTTCCGCCCCAATTTCTAAATCAGTAAGCTAAACATGCCGCTCATGCGTGGCCTACAGCGTGACCTAGATAATGAGCTTTCGTGGCCTACAGCGTGACCTAGATAATCAATCTCTACCCAGAGTTGTCGTTCTTTGCATGCACATACAATCTCTACCCAGAGTTGTCGTTCTTTGCATGCACATACCTCTGTAATGCCTCTGGGAGAGATTGCTAGATAATGAGCTTTACCGTCAAATTGGGAACTAAATGTCCGTAAATATGGGTTACTAGAAAGACCGGAATACACCGAATCACCGGAATACATATAATAAAGGCATTATTTATGTAATTAATGGATAATAAATGAATATTTATGATTTAAATATTACTATATCCACACAGAAGAGTGATTTATGTGTTTGGGGCTTATATACGCACACTAGTCACCAATATATAGCAAAACTATATAGTTATCTCCCTCGAAGGAAAACATCATAATGCACAAGTTTCTTATTTGTGTTTATGTCCTATGCTTGCATAGACTGGCATAAAAATACAATTAACTATTTTAATAATAAATTTATTACAAGCACATGTAAGTGTATAGATCTGTCATAATGTTGTTGTTTAACAATCAAAACATTAAGCAATATTGCATGCGTTCTAGGTACAGATAGCACTAACACACATTTAACACATGCATAAGATGGACTTTCGGACAAAATAATGAGAATATATATGAATAACAGGTTATTATTAAAGAGTAACATACGAATGTTTATTGATAAAAACCGTTGCATCTGTAAAGTGCAAGTAATTTGTATAGATTCTTAGAAATTGCAAGTAAGTATATAATTTATTGGAAATTTGAAATAAAAGTATCTATCTACATAGTTTAAGATAAACCCTGGGTAACTGTACCATACCAAAATATAAGTCGAGGGAAACATTTAAATATGACTTCAGTAACTGTGTATTTCTTATCTCGCGTTTAGCACGCGCCACCCGTTCACACCAAAGCACGTGTCATAATGTCGGAAATTCCTGCTTTGTATACTACCCGCCAGCGGTACATCATCGAGCCATTTAATTGCTCAATTTATTTACGAAATTTAAAAATTAGAGGATATATAAAATATTACAATAATAAATACTATTCTACATATATTTTCAGAGATGTTTTCCTTAATATCGGAGGTTCCAATTAGACATGCAGCGTTAGTATGTACCAATTTGGAAAGGTGCCACATGCCTAGTTATAAGTGAAAGTTAGTTATTACTATTCAAATGTTTGAATATGGGACACAAGGGACCATGGACAAAAGGGACCAGACACTTGGGACCACATTTTTGGGACAAAAGGGACCACATTATGGGACACAAGGGACCATAGTTTTATTTTTATATTTTTTATACAATTATTTAATTAAGAAGCTGGATTATAAATGCGATCAGTTATCTATCTTCATGAAATGGCTATTTAAACAATTTATATGATAAGAACTCACAAATGACATATGTATACTACTAGTAAAACAAATAAATAATTGTTGTTTTTGCATACCTTTATATAAAAAATCCTGGATTTAAGTATCCTTATCCTTAAAAGATCCATATTATGGGAACAATTTCACAAACAAATAATTCCACATCACACACATTGGCACATACTACAATTGAAATTGAAATACTATTTTCAAATGCATGCAGCTTGTTTTTCTCACCAATTAAATTATTAAATTAAATTAAATTATTCTAAATACTGAACAAATATCACCAATTAAAGTCTGCATTAAGGTGTTAATAACTTAATAACTTAATATGTGATTGTATTTAATCAACAATACCAATACACTTGTCGCCAATTAAAGATGTTGGAATTCTTTAATTGTTTCCACTAATGACAACTATGCATTCATTAGGTGTTAATTTTACAAACTGGTGTGTTGTTTTTTTCATACCAAGCCTACATACCTATAAATGCTGATGATATATCTAGCAACTTCATTTCGTTTAATCTTACAAATATTCTAGATCCTGAAAAACGATATAGACAAATAGTTTTTAGTGCGCTTAGTGACTTCATTAAGGATTCACATTTCCAAAAGAAGATATAACTTCTTATGTCTTAGCTGGATATATCATAAATACGGATTATGTGTATAACAGCAATACCTATTCATGAGTCTTATGTTCCCTTATATTCCTGTTAGTAATATACAGTATAATCATCTTCAGACTAACAGTAAAACAATTTATTAATTGTATAGCTACAATATTGGACTGATCCGGTGGACGCGCTGGGGCGATTTTTGAGTCTGATGACAACGCAGGCACAGCGGTCCAGGATCAGTCACGTATTCCCCCATATATTTAACAGCAATACCTATTCATGAGTCTTATGTTCCCTTATATTCCGGTTAGTATTATACAGTATAATCATCTTCAGACTACCAGAAAAACAATTTATTAATTGTATAGCTACAATATTGGACTGATCCGGTGGACGCGCTGGGGCGATTTTTGAGTCTGATGACAACGCAGGCACAGCGGTCCAGGATCAGTCACGTATTCCCCCATATATTTAACAGCAATACCTATTCATGAGTCTTATGTTCCCTTATATTCCGGTTAGTATTATACAGTATAATCATCTTCAGACTACCAGAAAAACAATTTATTAATTGTATAGCTACAATATTGGACTGATCCGGTAGAGCGCTGGGGCGATTTTTGAGTCTGATGACAACGCAGGCACAGCGGTCCAGGATCAGTCACGTATTCCCCCAAATATTTAATGAGAGTTATATGTTCATTTCTCTATATACCCCTTTTTGCCCCAATCTATTATATTAACACCTACAGTAAAATCATCAATTAAATGTAATTCACATTTCGCCTGACCTTTCCCACTCCCTTATGTTTTAGAATTTGGACTGATATATATTCTGTCCATATTTAATTAATAATCTATATCTGATGGGGAAGAACTTAGACTCATCAGTGGGTACAAACTCTGTATTAAAAATACAGACAGTTTACTACCTCCAATAGGAATAGACCTCATTTTTAACATATTTTTTTCTTCTGGGAAGACGAGCATCGGCAGTTAATCTGTTCCTAATGGATACTTGAGACTAAGGAGTCCCATTGGATCCACGGGATACTTTATCTTTTAATTAACTTTAAACATCGGCATTTTGTAACGGACTAACGTCCGTCCTGCCCTATTTACAATGTAACAGGTTTTAATCATATTATCTTATGTTGGATTTTAGTATGGTAAATCGTTCCTTACGAACCCATACTTGATTAACGACAGCTGCTCGACTTTTCTGTCTATATAGTAACAATATATTGTAAGTCCCCACCGGTCCCGCTGTGTGATTTTAATAATTATCGGTTTTTATATGATAAGATAATAGAAATTCCTGGCTGTCCGATTTATTTGTATATATGCTTAGTTTTATGACGACAGCGGGGAAGAAAACATTTTTTAATCTTGTCTGATGCACACAACGGGATAGGTTGGTAATATTATTAACATGTAAATCCTATGTATACTTCTGCCCCGTGCCCTCCCCAGTGTGTGGCTTTGGCGGAGGGACACACTCCACTTGACGTGCTTACTCTCATAGCGCACGCCTCTGTTGGCTTTGTTTTTTATTGAGAGATCTGGAGTGATGTCCTACAAACAACACTGGGTTATTTTATTTTATTGTGTTTCAAAAATATATGCTTTCATCTAATGATGTCCATTCCTTCTGGAAGGGAGCACGAGGCAGATAAAAAATGGAGTATGTATATATGTAAATATTAAGATAGAATAATTTTTAAAAAAATAAATAAATGGTGACGCGCTGGCGTTGGAATATAATATATCCTCAATTTAAATTTAAAATAATAAATAGACCAACCAGAGCTAAATATAAACATCTAAGGGCAGTTAATATACTATATTATTTTTAATCTAATCGCCTTCTGAATTTCACGGCCAATCCTATAAAACTGACACAGTTGTCTACCTGGTTCTTGCCATTATTGAAACAACTATTCCCCTCCAATTTCCCCTCCAAACAATTTTAACCACCTACTGAAAAGCTCGCCAAAAGGCCTAGTGCCATAGGGCGAGCAAAACTAAAAACAACAACAAGCAACTTCAAAACTTCTCCTGCCTTAAAACTGCATAAACTAATTAATAATTACATGAAAATGACTTACAATGAATATAAACACATGACAGTAGACTCCATCATGTTTAAATAGTATAAGATCTAATATTATGAACAGTTGATTTTAATTAATTAAACTTAAATTCTGGAAAAAGAATGAACATTTTAACCTATAACTTTATTGAATAATTGGCCATCAAATGATATTCTTGAGTTCAAGTTATCCTTTAAATTATCATTTAAATAATCAAATTATGATATTTACCATTGCCATACACAACTATTATCAATGTAAATCTACATTTTTAATTAATTTTTGAATGGTCCCTTTTGTCCCAAAATGTGGTCCCTTTTGTCCCAAAATGTGGTCCCAAGTGTCTGGTCCCTTTTGTCCATGGTCCCTTGTGTCCCATTACCAAATGTTTGTATCTAACAAATAAAACAAAACTATTTGATTTTAATCAATAATAAAGTATTTATAGTGTCTTTTCGGAAGATATTCATCATAAACGTCTTTTCGGACAACTCAAATTCAGATTTATACTGAAATTGAAAACAATTTGGATCTCAACATAATCATTTTTGTTTCGACTTTTTATTTGTGCTATCTCGCTCGCATCAAAAGAGCAGTGGCAGAAAAACAATAACGTGGCTCCAGCGTAAATGGAGTTTCTACGATAGAATTTGCAGCAACTCTGCAGTTCAGGGTGAGAAGGTTCTAGGCCCATTTTCCATATTTTATCTCGATGTACATGGAAGATGAGCCTGGCATGTTCATGCCTGTTAGGCGCCATATAACCTTTTCATGTGTTGGTGCGCCTTAAAACCCGAATTCAATTCAATTATTAATTATTATTCGTTTGCTTAGATGTAACGAATTATGTTTTTAAAAATAATAATATTGCTATGTGTCTCTTTAATACCAAGAAAACATACATACCTCACAGTATATACAAGCATTATCACATTTATCCGAACACACATTACACACAACACTACTTTCCCCCATTTTGACAATGATGGAATATCAGACAGAATCTGGAGCTGTTCTGTATAAACTAAATTTCTTAATTACATTGACTCCGTATTGAAAGAAATGTCTTATTTACAATGTTTGGTTTATCAATTATCATTACTTGTTGTTGTTTTTTTCGCTGCCTAATCCTATAATTAACCATGTAGTCGAATACCGTCATTATCATAAAACGTGTGATAATCCAAACAACGTTAATCAAAGGAAGCGATTTTACACGTTTAACTTTAAAAGAAACGTGTCATAATTTATTTATAATAGATATACATTTTCAACCCGGTCTTAGCCACTGATTGTTTCATAATATCAAATAGGTGTTAATGTTTTTTCTGGACCATAAAGACAACAAGGGACAGGAATAATGGACTAAGAGGATAATGCTAATTTGTTAAAATTGAATTGTATTAAATTTTAAAACAAACATTATTTGTGACTGAATAATAAAGACTATGAATTAATAATTTATACAATACAATTGAACATTAATTGTTGACAAAATAATATTTTTGATGTTATACATGTATATTCTACACAATATGTATTATACCGTTTACGCTTATTTCTGATCATAATGATGCAGTATCAATCAGCGGCCTCAATCAGCTTTAATAAAAGCAATACATGTTTGACAAGAATAAATTCATTTATTTCAATGACTTGTGCATTATGATGTTTTCTTTCAAGGGAGATAAGTATGTAGTTTTGCTATAGGTGTATGACTAGTGTGCATATATATAAGCCCCCAAAACTCATAAATCACTCTTCTGTGTGGATATATTACTTTTTAATCATAATCATTTATTACATAAATAATGCCTTTATTGTATGTATTTCTGTGTATTCCGGTGATTCGGTGTATTCCGGTCTTTCTAGTAACTGGTAAATATTGTAGTTATTGTGCCTAGTACTTTGAGAAATAGTATAGCATCTACTACATAGAGGATCTGACATGAGTTGTCATTTCATACAAAATTTTATTAAACGAGTTCAGGAATTTGTTATTAAGCGAGCATCTGGCGAGCTTAATAACAAATTCCTGGACGAGTTTAATAAAATTGTGTATGAAATGACAACGAGTGTGGATCCTTTTTATCACATGGCTCAAAAACGACAAAAAACTACACATTATTGCTTGTGGTGAATCTACATACGGCGGACTGTTAACCCTACGTTTACACTATGTTCCAGGCGACCACGGCAGCCACGGCAGCCCAAAACGTAGTGCGCCGTGGGATTTTGGACAGTTTTTGTCTTGGTACTCAAGTTCTGTTAGGTATCATTACGTTTTCTTACGGTCTATTAAGGTATCCGTTACACACCGTGAGCTGAAACGAGCCGAAGCCCACGCTTGTACGTTTCCTCACGGCCTGCTACGTTCTGATGGGACCTCTCACGTTTTGTCGCTTAACAATCAAGGTTTGCCACGTCTGTCAAGTTCTATCAAGGCCCACTAAGGTTAGCCGTGACCTCCGGGTAAGGGGGGGGGGGGGGGGGGGGGGGGGGGGCAAAAACAGCAACAAAATACTGCAACAGTCAGTGTATTCTGAACCTTCAATGAGAGAACATGAATGTGCATGAGGCTGTTCTTGAGGCTGTTCTTGCTCCTCTACTCGTTGGGCCTGCGCAGGACGGGATCCTCTTCCTCCACGCCTTGCCTTCTTTGTTGGCATTATTTATACTATGAAAAAGATAATATATCTGCACTCGTCGGTGTTTGTCACTCGAATGAAACGTCCCTGTCGGCTTGAACAGTTTTATACTACTTGTGCGCCTGCGCGCACCTTGTCAGAACGTAGCAGAACTTCAGGTAAACCGTAATACGCCGAGACATATCGTGATTGAACGTGACGAAACGGCTAACGTTCCCCGTAGCTCGCCGTGAGGTCCGTGAGAAATCGTGGCAAGCCTGGATAAAACGTGCAGCCACCCTAAAACAACCGCAGCTAAACGGGAACTAAACGTGGCAGACCGTAACACAACTTCACAGGACCGTAAGTTGCCGGGTCATACTCTTGCTTCACGTCTTGCTACGGACACTGTCCAAGTTTTGTTAAGGTCTGTAACGTACTTTCACGTTTCGTTGCGTTCACCCCGTTTTACTGCGTTCTATAAAGTAGGTCATCTTCGCCGGGACGACCGTGGCAAATTTTAAGTCTGACTTAAAATTTGTCCCGGCGTCCACGGCAGTCACGGCGAGATACGTTAGTCGATACCGTTCCCCTACGTTGTCTCACGGTCACCCCGTTTCGTCCACGGTTGTCTGAAACGTGGCTGCCGTGGCCGCCGGGAACATAGTGTAAACGGGGGGTTACCCTCACAACATCGCCGTTTCAGTGCTATATCCACGGACTCCACGGACTAAACGGGTGTTCCGGGACATTGACTAGACGAACGTACTGACACTGCACTTCAACGACCGGCTGATTCGGTCGCCTTGTATTACACATGGTTAATATAAGGAAATACGTAATGGGTATATTATACGGAATACAAGCAGTTCCATGTGATAAAAATAAATACACAAGTTGAAAGAATTTGTCAAGAAGTGCTCAGTTCTACTACCAACAACAAGGTAAACAAATAAAATAGTTTAAAGGG
This sequence comes from Cyrtodaria siliqua, assembly GCA_037043455.1. Classification (NCBI taxonomy): domain Eukaryota; kingdom Metazoa; phylum Mollusca; class Bivalvia; order Adapedonta; family Hiatellidae; genus Cyrtodaria; species Cyrtodaria siliqua. The sequence goes on along the minus strand of JAWPHD010004298.1, from coordinate 5,966 downwards.
ACACACGACAATCTTTGCATTACGGTGAAAAGAAGACGAAAAATCAAAATGTTTTGGCATTTACCCAAGTAGTGTTTATTTCCTTGCTGGAATTCAATAAAAAATAATTATCTCACAGTGTATCAACAGGAAATCTATTGGAACATACAGTGCTCGAAAAGTACGATAGCCCGATGCTCGATTGAATGTTTGTGAAATTTTCGCGCCGTAAAAGTAGTTCGGATGGTACATAATTTCGGATATATTTTTTTTTTACGTTCTGATTATTATCGTTTGGCAAAAGTGCTAGTACTCTCCTTTGCATCGGTTTTAAATAACTATGTAATATTCTAACTTATTTGAAACAAAGTAGTAAATAAGCCCACTGACTAGGAGCATAAAGTGGTAGCAAAAAGAAAATATAGTCGGGAGTTTCTGAGTTTGATTACTACATGTATACGTAACAAATGTGTGGTATAAAAACGAATAAAGACTATTTTTCCAATAAGAAAACAATATTGGACCTTTCCATTTTAAATCAGGGCCTGTCCATTTTCTGAAGCAACAAGCCCTGTGCCTGTCTCTTAAAATAATTTTCTGTGAGCACTGACATACACTCGAAAACCAAAACCGACGCGGTTGCAAAAAATAATTCCGTCCCAAGCATTTTTCGAAAATTAGAAAAAAAAATTGTTTTCTCTGTTGTGTGCCCAGATACTTCATCGAATTGGTGGAAAGTTATGCAGAACAATTTAAATAAAGGAGAACAATAAACGTGGCTCCAGTATAAATGGAGTGTCTACAATAGCATTTACAGCAACTCTGCGGTTCTGCAGGTGGGAAGGTTCTAGGCCCATTCTCCATATTTTATCTTGATGTACATGGAGGATGAGCCAGGCATGTTCATTCCTGCTAGGCACCATATAACCTTTCATGTGTTGGTGCGCCTTAAAACCCAATTCAGTTCAATAAAACCAGCAGGTCAATCGATATGTTTTATTTCCTTTGAACAAATGCGCGAGTGTCTGATTTATCAACAGTATTTCCGTTATGTACGCCAGTCACTTAACCTGACCATGCTTTGCTGGGTTGAACCAATACAGACACAGATTCTTCACAAGTACCTAACAACGCATATATCAATTCAGCTCGCTTACTCCAGTAAAAAAAAAATCTCATGTTCTAAGCAGCAACATTTCATTTTAATACGCCACACCTGTAAAATTTAACATAACCTTTAATCTCACCAAGAATACAGACACTGTTCAATATTGGCCACTCTCAGGACCTTCAGTCCTTCGATGTTCATTGTCAAAATGCTATGGCATAGTGACGTTAGTGGGGGCAGCCGTGTCCTATGGACACATTTCTAGTTTATTACAGACGTATCTGTTTGAATTTTTACTAGCATTTGAAGACTATGAAACTGAGTTAATAGTCAAATCGATACACATGCATCAAAGGTTTTTTTTCCTTCATATTTCGGTTGTTACTTTTATATTTGGTGGGAGATATACAGTACTGAATCTAGGATGGTCTGCCTCTGCCACACATTTTTATACCGTTATGCGCTAAAATGACGTAAAACACTTATTCATACAAACAAAATTATTTGTTCTTGTTACTACCATACCACCTTCATATATCTTCCCATCTTTACCAAATTTTTCAAAAAAATCATCTTCATGACAAGTCTTTGAACCAGTCATATTTGATGGTAATTAGAGTTATGGCCCTTGAATCTTTAAAAACAATAATGTCTGGTAACATGGTATCGGCTTCGAAAATTGAATAATTACATCTGAGTTGTGGCCCTTGAATCTTTAAATAATGACAATTCAATAAGTGTATATGTTGTGACACAGTATTGCCTTTTATCCATCAGATCTTGACATTATAGACATCCGTTGAAAATTTAAAAAAAAGATAATGAAAAACGAATTATTATCAAAAGAAAAACATTTCAAAATTTAATCAACATATTGGTAAAATTACAATTTATAATACACCAATAATGTAGATGCGGTAACCAGTCAACTTTGTCTCGATTGTCGACACATTTTTCTGATTTGTTAAAAGAAAATGAATGTTCGTTTAAAGAAAAGAAACGTTTTGGTAATACTCAGATTTACAAATTAAATATTTAATATTGAAATTATAAGACAAAAAAAACAACAAAAAAAACTAGAAAACACACACACACCCACACACACCACACAAAAGAAGCAAACAAACGGATGAATAATTTAATAACAGAATTGAGAAAACCATTTCCTGCAAAAAGGAACATAGTCGTATAGATGTTATAAGATCCATTGTTAGTAGGAACGTCCACATGCCCTTTTGGGGTTATTATTTTTCTGATGTTGTATGGACGGTGTATTAATTTGTTCTCTGAAAAAAGGAAAATCTGACGGCTCTTGTCACAGACCTATAACAAATATAATTATTAATATGGCTGTGCTCTTGCACGACCTAATAACAATATAATTCTAACTACAACGAGCATTAAGGAACACATGGCACTCTTGATTTAAAAAACTTGCGGCGTCCCGTTAGTTTTTCTACATAACATGCATTATTTCAATCATTAATGTTAATTATAAGAACAGTATAAAGCCAATTTGTTTTTGCATATTACTGACTTTTGTCAGTATTGCACCAAAAATATTTCAACATTTGGTAAAATAACGATGAAAATTGAAAACCCTCAAAAATGTTATTTAATGGATATGCAAGCATGTTTAAAGTAAAAATTTCACTGAATTAATAAATCGAGAGGCTAATTTTAATGGTGTGATAAAACTTCAAGTTTGCCGTGTGTCCCTTTAATGATAACGTGCCCGATTTCCAGAATAGCCTCGTCAGCATTTACTAGCATATTTAGTTATCTGGACTATATAGACTGAAGGAAAAAGAAACGCAAACTCAGGAATTTTCCCGCTATATATTGCATGCACATATGCGAATAGTACATGGCTTCCTTAGACCTCTCCTTTCGAAAAATGGGGGGTGGGGGGGAAGAGACTAGAACCCCTAACCCTAACAATAATACCAAATGTTATTACTTCAAGTTTCATAAGTGATAGAATACGCGTTGGGGCTCAGCAGAGCTGAAGATGTAATCTCTGCATTATATAAAGTCCTGAAATGGCTCAAATTTTCAAAGTGGAACTTCAACATTAATTTTGTGCAAACAGCACAGGTTTGTCCTTAAGGAACTGTCCTATTTTAGCTCTACTGGCCGAAGGTCCGTCCGTCAGTCCGTCGGATCCTTACCAAACTTTGCAAGAGTCTTTATATCAATGAAAGATCGGACAAGTTCGAAAACCAGCCAGATCGGATTAGTTTCCGCCAGAGTTATGCTCTTGATTTGCTGAAAAATGCCATATTTTGCTCCGCCATCGGCCACATTTCAATTTCTAATCTATGCGATGACAGTCCTGAGTTTTGTCAGAGCAGGCGAACTTTAGATCTATTTATGTTATCCTTGATACGGTTTGAATTCAAAAGTGGAAATGGTCCTATAAAAAAGCGCTCGTGTGGATATATTTAATTCTGCGTCCCATTTTTGAATAAATACATATTGAATTTTGTTGTTTGAACATCGAAGAAAAACATTAACATATCCGACACCTTGCGCTAGACACACATCGTACAAACCTAGTCTAGATAACAAATGTTTGACCTTGTGAGTCCAGTCAACTCTGTTAATCTGCAATTCACTATCGTTTTCAAGCATACTATAAACTATTGTTTGTATTTTGTTTGACCACACAAACACAGTTTCAACCAATATTTAATTCTTAATGATATCGTTTATTTATGAAATTAATGCAGTCCCTATTTCACTGTATATGAAATTATTTTGCGTGGATATTTTCACTCCCAAAACTCTTTACAAAATCTTTAGTGTGTTCTTCAACGTTTGATTCTTTAGTGAAACCCCATACTTAATATGAGTATTCAGAATAGGTGTTATAGCTTGTCGAATAACTCCAATGAAATGTTTTGGTGATAATCTACCATTTATTGGATTTTTCTGTTCATGAGGGAATATAGCTTTAGGGGTTGCCCTGCCAGATTTTATCGTTATAAGCTCCCGCTTTGTGAAAATTTGAATTGGACTAATTTAGCTCGGTGTCTTAAAACAGAGCTTAGTAGTAGCGCGTAACTGTGCGCCTTTTCTAAATATCATTACTTTTTGTAACCTCCACCTGTCACAATACTCGGCTAAAACATTTAACGATTTCTGTAATTCCTCTTTGGACTTAGCAAACAATATTATGTCCGTCTGCGTAAAGCAACATACACAATTTGAGCATTCCTACATTAATACCTTCTACACCTTTAATTATGAACTCTTCCTCCATATCATTTAATACCTTGCTAAAATAAATGGTGATAAACACACCCCTCGTCTAAAACCCAAAAACATCACGAGAACTCTTCACTTACCGTATTAAATACTTACTTTTGATTGACACACATGTACATAGATTTAATAGCATTAAGTAAATTTTCCCTACTCCATACCTTATTAATGTGTACCATAAGACATCTCTAACTACAAAGTCAAAGGCCTTCTTAAAAATCAACAACAAATGCACAAAATAGTTTTCTCCTCCTTGGCTGGAGACCATGCGAAATGACATCATGAAGTATAAATATTTGTCTTACCGTGCTCCATGCCTTCCTAAACCCTGCTTCGGCCTCACTATTACGTGGTACAATTGCGTCCAACACATTCAATCGATTATTAAGAATTATAGAAAATAGCCCCCCCCCCCCCCCCCCCCACCCTCCCCCCTCTAAAAAAAAAACACTTCAAACATTGACGAGGTTGGTAACAAGGAGATTTTTCTGAATTACGGCAATAACTTGGATTTAAATTGAAATATGCCCTTCATTTGGTATAAAACTCATATCACACCTTTTGAGTTAGAACGGTGATAGATAAACTTGATAGGTACAAATCAACAGGTAAGACGGTATTGGTTATAGGATTTTAAAAATATTGTGGTGATTCATAACATCCTCCATAGCTTCATCATAAATAACAGCATACAAACTGGAGTGTTCCCTGATATTTTTAAGGAGGCATGTGTGATTCCTATACACAAAAATGGACATAAAGAGGATCCATGTAATTATCGGCCAATTTCAATCTTACCAACAATTTCAAAAACATTTGAGCGTCATATAGCCACTCAAATACTATTCTATTTATGGCTCCCCCACACAAAGTGTGTAGGGGAGCCTATTGATTTTGTGCTTTCTCCTCTGTTTCTCTGTTTCCTCTGTCTGTTTCTCTGTCTGTGTCGACAAACGATGTCCGATCAATAACTAGAGAATGGTTGACCTAGGGTCCTCGAACTTGGAAGGATGGTTGGTCCATGACAAGTAGATGACCCCTATTGATTTTGGGGTCACAGGTCAAAGGTCAAGGTTGCGAGTGACATTGACTATCAAAACGATGTCCGATCAATAACTAGAGAAGGATGGACCTAGGGTCCTCGAACTTGGAAGGATGGTTGGTAATGACAAGTAGATGACCCCTATGATTTGGGGTCACTAGGTCAAAGGTCAAGGTGCGGTGACATGACTATCAAACGATGTCCGATCAATAACTAGAGAAATGGTTGGACCTAGGGTCCTCGACTTGGAAGGATGGTTGGTCATGACAAGTAGATGACCCCTATTGATTTTGGGTCACCAATAATATATTTCAACATTGGTAAAATAACGATGAAAATTGAAAACTCAAAATGTTATTTAATGATATGCGAGCATGTTTAAAGTAAAAATTCACTGAATTATAAATCGAGAGGCTAATTTTAATGTGTGATAAAAAACTTCAAGATTGCCGTGTGTCCCTTAATGATAACGTGCCCGATTTCAGAATAGCCTCGTCAGCATTTATTAGCATATTTAGTTATCTGGACTATATAGACTGAAGGAAAAAGAAACGCAACTCAGGAATTTCC